>JARFJB010000512.1:7200000-7432500 GCA_036346205.1 Vesta saturnalis | reverse complement strand
TACGGTACAGTGGGTATTGAAGTCTCAAAAATGCACCCCATCACCTTCAACTACTTCAAGAGTTGGTTCCTGAAGATTATCAAAGACGACTGGAATTTTGTCAATGGGCTCAAAACAAAATAAACCAACAAAGAAATTTTGTTCATTTGATTTTATTTACAGATGAGGCCACATTTCACCGAAACGGAAGTGTGAACAGACACAATTTTCATTACTATTCTACCAAAATCCACATTTTGTAAGATATACTTCTCAAACTGGTCTTTAAATGTTTGGGAAGGTGTTGTCGGTAATCATGTAATAGGACCATATTTTTTGATCAACAAGTGACAGGGAAGTATACTTAGAATTTCTTCAAAACCATATACCTAATTTGTTGCGTCAAGTGCCACAGGATACGCAACAAGAAATGTGGTTTCTTCATGATGGGACCCCAGTACATCATACAGGTCCGATAATAACTTTTTAAATGCTAGATATCCAGAATGTTGGATTGGGAAGGAGGGCCTGTTGCTTGGCCTGCTAGATCCCCATATCTTAACTAAAATGAACTTTAGCATATGGGGTACGTCAAAGAGCAGGTTTATAAAATACCGCCTACAGCAAAGTAAGACATGAAGATTAAGATTAGAAAATGTTTTCAAAACATTAGTGTTGATATATGTAGAAATTTAAGCAGCGAATTTGAGAGACGTATTGCATTGTGTATTCAAGAAAGAAGCGGACATTTCGAACAACTTATTAGGTAGTACGTGTTTGACGTGTTTGTAGTACTTTTGTCTGTATAATTAGTTACAGATTTAGTTACATTAGAGGTGTTAAGTTTATGATTAGGATTAGGACATAATTTGTTGAATCAAAAATATTGTCTTTACTTTAAGTTCGTTTAATAAAATAATTATTTATATGGGGTTCAATAAATTGTAATATTTCGATCTGAAGTGCTCGAATCTTTTGTTTCGCCGCGCCCTGCCGTCACGGCCAACTAACAACAAAACTTGAAAGCCGTATAGCCTTTTGCAATAAAAAATGTTAAATTGTCATTATTTCAAAACTACATTTTTTGGAATATACACTCTTATACAAAGTCACCCTTATTTTTAATGCTAAATAAGATAGAATTAAAAAGAGGGGTTTCCGTTAAAAAAATGACTATAGATTTTTTGAATCTACTTTTTATTGTCCATTTTTGATCACCCTGTATGAATGTATTACAAACATATCAATACAGCCCATTAGAGTAGGTCCCCATTTCCAAGGAAACCAACCATGACTAGTTGATAAAGGCTTCGTTTAGAAAAGATTTCCACCTATGTTTTGGCCTGTAAACGTCATTTTTGACAAAAATTTGAAATTTGTCAAAAACGGTTAGACTTAGGTATAGGACATTATACATAAAATGTGTCTAAAATTGTATGTAATATCTAAATATGTAATAATATATAGGGTTTTCTATTTAAAAAAATTTAAAATTACTTCTAAGCTTTTATGATCTACCCTGTATAATTAAAAATATTTTTGGAATATGCACCAGAACATATCTTACAACTTTTGTATTTAATTTTTTGTGTCTCTTTAAATGAAGGAGATATGGGACTTTGTCACACTAATGCACCACCCTGTATATGTGTGGATCGCGACCGACGCTACAGAGTTTACAACATTTAAAAATATTTTTAAATATACAGGGTGTTCCAAAAAGTGACATATCAAAGTTATGTTTTTTAAATGACACCCTTTATATTACTACATTTTCGCATTTTACATAAAAATAAGTAGCACTTTCATAAGGGTTCCCTACACCTACATACAGAGTGTTTCAAGTTATATCAATTTTTCTTAAAATGTAGAATTTTAGGAAAAATTAAATATCTCCTATTAAAATGAACTCCAACAAATTTACTCTTGGGTTTAAGTAAAATACGGTTCCCTTAGTGTATTTATTGACTGTATAGTAAACACCCCTTTACAGGCTGTTCATTTTTCTGTTAAATTAGTAGAACATTCATACTGAAAGGTCAAAAGGTAAGGTTTGTGATAAAAACCAATAGAATCCATTTCATGAAACGTAATTTTTAAAAATTCTGTGGGTTAACACTGAATTAGAGCGACATTGTTTAAATTAAGTGTATTTAACAATATTTTTAATATTCTATTTCTATTTGCACCCAGTATATATATATATATATATATATATATATATATATATATATATATATATATATACCGGATGGCCCACCACATTCGCCTAGGTTTTTCTACGAGAAATGAAAAGGGTTGGGGAATAATTTTAGCGTAGTCATATGTGGGTTCTTGAGGAGCATATTCCAAAATAATTTTTGAATATACAGGGTGGCACAAAATAAAGTACATATCAAAGTTATATTTTTCGTATGGAACACCCTATAATTTTTATATTTTAGATGCTATAGACCAAATAAAGGTAAGTTTCTGTTACACTTCCTATACCTAAAACTGATCGTTTCTGAGAAATTTTGAGAAATATAAAAATACATATTGTAATTTAAAAATTGCTTACACCCTGTAACATAGAACGAGCTGCTCAAAATTAAATCTACTGGTTAGCTGAAAGGTTAAGGTATACTACCATATAAAAGTTTTATTTCAACTTCTTAAAGTTAAATGGAACACCCCGTATTTAGTGGCTTATTTCGACGCAGAATTAGATTCCCTTTAAAACTATATTAGGGTTCCCTATGCCTATCTCTTATGCTTTTTACGCAAACGGCGTTTTTATATTTTACTTTTTATCTGCTTTGGCCAAGATGGCGTTAATTATTTCGAAAAAAATGATTTGACAGTGACGCTACTTGTTAGTCAAACCATTATCGTTGTTTAAAGTAGTTTAAAATTGTTTTTCGAGATTGTTACATTTCATTAGTTAAAATGAGAACTTACCCCCAGGAAGAACGAATTGATATGATCTTGGTAATCGGTCAGTGTGAAGAAAACTGTTTATTAGCGTCAAGAGTATATGCCCAAAGGTATTCTAATAGGTATCATCCTAATAAGCGTTCATTGGAAAAGTTGTTGCAGCTTTTCCGAAGATCAGGCAGTGTGTCTTATACTAAGCCCGAACGACAAAATGAATATTTAGTGATGGAATCTCTGGTAGAAGACCCTCAAACAAGTCGCCGAAAATACATGAAGCAACTGGAATAAGCAGACAGAGCATCCACAAAATAATTATAAAACACAAATTTTACCCGTATCACATACAACTACATCAACAACTTTCTGAAGAAGATTATGATCGACGACTGAATTTTTGTTTATGGGTTCTAGAAAACTTTGGTGATGATGAAAATTGTTTTGAGTACGTGCTCTTTTCCGATGAGTCAAGTTTTCATAACAACGGATTAGTTAATAGACATAACTTTCACTACTACAGTGACGAAAATCGTAATATTTTTAGAACCCTTGATCACCAGCACAGATGGTGTGTTAACATGAGGGTGGAGTAATCGGAACGCAAATGGTAGGTCCATACTTTTTGATTGCCACTTAAACGGCGCCATGTTTCTTAGCTTTATTAGGAACAATTTGCCTATACTATTGAAAACTATTCCGCTTAATATTCGTCAACGTATGTGAATGCAGCTAGATGGTGCTCCTGCACACTTTGATAGACGTGTTAGGAATTAATTAGATGGGCAATATCACAATAGATGGATAGGACGAGTAGGTCCACAGGACTGGTCAGCCAGGTTTCCGGACCTAACAAATCTCGACTATTTTGCATGGGGATATATTAAAATATTGTTTACAATACACCCCAACGACACCTAACGATATGAAAGTACGAATAAAAGAAGCATTTCGTTCCAAAACGCCAAATATGTTATCCAGGGTTCAGCAATCATTTCGAAAAGAGTTCGCTTATGTATTGAGAATAATGGACACAACTTTGAACATTTATTAAAACAATAATTCTTTTACTATCTAAGTTTGTTAACCATTCAATAAAATGCTTTAAAAAATGCTTTTTAGATTTTCATTACAATACATTTACGATAAAGAAATTATAAGTAAAATATAAAAACGCCGTTTGCGTAAAAACATAAGAGATAGGTATAGGAAACCCTAATATAGTTTTAAAGGGAATCTAATTCTGCGTCGAAATAAGCCACTAAATATGGGTTGTTCCATTTAACTTTAAGAAGTTATTCAATAAAATGTGTGCCTAAACTTTGGAGCAATTTATTTCACCACTCTGTATAATTTTGAAATAAAACTTTTATATGGTAGTATACCTTAATCTTTCAGCTAACCAGTAGATTTAATCATGAGCAGCTCGTTCTATGTTACAGGGTGTAAGCAATTTTTAAATTACAATACGTATTTTTACATTTCTCAAAATTTCTCAGAAACGATCAGTTTTAGGTATAGGAAGTCTAACAGAAACCTACCTTTATTTGGTCTATAGTATCTAAAAATATAAAAAATTATAGGGTGTTCCATTAGAAAAAATATAACTTTGATATGTACTATATTTTTGTGCCACCCTGTATATTCAAAAATAATTTTGGAATATGCTCCTCAAGAACCCACGTATGACTGCGCTAAAATTATTTCCCAACCCTTTTCATTTCTCGTAGAAAAACCGAGGCGAATGTGGTGGCCACCCTGTGTGTGTGTATATATATATATATATATATATATATATATATATATATATATATATATATATATATTTACTGGGTGTAAATAGAAATAGAATATTAAAAAATAACGTTAGTTTGGTTAATAAACATGTGCCCGGAAACCCTTAAGAAGATACGGCCCTGTAAAAGTCGCCCCAATCAAAATCCTTTTTTTTAATGATTTAAGATACCTACATCAAATTTGGATCACAAACACTTTTGATGAGGTCAAAAAGATAATTTTAATATTTTGTACATGAGCGTCGCTAAAGGGGTGCATCTATTTTTCTCCCAAACTTTTTATGGGGGTATTTTTAATTTTTTGGGCAAAAATAATATTTTGTAAACAATTTGCCACAAAAAAGGTACAAGAGTAGTAGTAATTTTTTTGACTTTCAACAAGAGTTGAAATAATCTACAATATTTTTACCTCATACTTGTTTCTGAAGCAGTCATTATTCCCTGAGGTAGTTCGTTCTCGCGCATGAAAATTATTAATTGTTTCATTTTAAAATACCGTAAAGTGGGGTTACTTGTGAGTTTTCATGTTTTTTTTTTTTTTGTAATATTTATTACATGGCAGAAAAATTAACCTGGGTGTAACATTTCATTTTCGATTATAGAAAAAATATATTTAAATAATAAAGTACCACAATGTTACTCCAGAGGTCGGGGTTATTGTGTGACACTCGTATTTTTGATATAAAATGCCGTTGGATTGCAATATTGTCACAATAATCATTAAAGAGCTAAAATACCCATACAGGATCGTTAAAAAATTTCAGTTAGTGATAGAACAGATATTTAAAGAACGGAAATTTTAATACCACATAAGGAATATAAAAAAATGAACTTTTATTCTTTATAACTGCTTTGGAATGTAAAATACGTGAATATAATTTCGGAAAAAACTAAACTTGTTAAACTTTACTACTAAACACCAAAAATAAAAAATGGAACGGTATATTATGTATACAAAAGTAGAAAAATCTAGTCAAGGAGGCGGTGCAATTCTGGACCATCAAATAATTCTCGCCTTCCAAAAGGTATCATTACATTTACGTATGCTCCTTTTCTCATAGTCTCCGTAATTTCTCCTGGGAAGTACTTCCCATCGAATTTCGCAAAGACGTAGTTTCCTACCTCTTTATCTAACTCTTTGAAAACTGGAGTTTCTCTATCATCAGCAGGTCTGTCTTCATCAGAAGGGAATTCTTCAGTCCATGGACTGTCATCACATTCTGCACACTGGCCTTCCTTTTCGTCGGCATTGGTATCTGGGGAATAATGACGTTCACGTGTTTTCTTGTTTTTAGCTTGGGTTGACGTACCTGAGCAAGAATGCTGAGGTTCATCAAGGTATACAATGGCATCACCTTTAACTGGATCCACAGCACTGATATTATGAAAATCTGTACGCTTATACTTTTACCAGGCGGAACGTTCAGTCGTTTTTTCTTCTTATTTGTCTCGTTCGTGTTGCTTACACTCGTGTGTTGCTAAGATGTTGCATAATACTGTTCACAACAACTTCAGTTACTTCTTCAGCGACAATACGGCCGCACAAGCGGTTCAATATTTCTTCCCGGTTCAAAGGATAACTCCTGTTTTCCTAAAACCCGCCTTTAAATTGTTTGCGCCTCTCTCTGCTAACATCTCCATTAACTTTTTTAGTAGACAAGGAAATTCGTCCTTTGGTACAGAGGTGAACTTGCTTACGTGAGCAATCTCCTACCATTTGTTTAAAACATTCCTCCAGTTTCCTTTCATTGAACGAAAATACGCCACATCTAATGGCTGGAGAAGGTGTGTAGTATTTGGCGGTAATGCGATAAAGCGAATATTATTATTTTCACATTCTTGAATAGCTTTCAGATTCAAGTGAGAAGTCAGATTATCAGATTATCACCAAGGATAGCTTTTGGTCCATCGAGACGTTTCAATAGTGGAAGTAATAAATTTAAGAACCAGTCTTCAAAAAATTGAAAATCAAACCACCCTGAACTTGTACGGTTATTACGTGCATTAGGAGGGCCATTTTCAGTCCATGTAGACCACAGTTTTTGGGATTTATATTTTATGTAGAGCATTTCCGCATACCATTATAGAAGTGTACGCTTTTGATGCATGTCTGATTCTTTCGGGGTACTTTGTTCCCTATTTGGTGATTATTTTTTTCGATCCTGGGTCATCCACTAAATTTGTTTCATAATTGGAAGGAGGGATTCCTTGCAAATCTTTCTCCAAGTTATCGAAGAACGTGTTTAGAATTTCTTCGTAGGTTGCGGCCCTAGCACGTGAAATATTTTGTGCAAATCTTAGAGAGAGTTTTTTGTGACGCTTGAGAAACACTAACTTTTCGTTAGTGTAATTTTTATAATTTCGAGATCCGGGCTTACGTTTATAATTGCGTGGCATCGTAAACCTGAAAAAATCGGGTTTTCGATTTAATTTTGTGATCTTCAAGTACGTTTGACGTTATAACTTACACAGGGGTTACTTTGGGACAGTTTTTTTTATCACAAGGTAACCCACAAATGTTCTGATTTTTGCTTTGGTCTTGGACACAAAATCAAAAAAAATTCAATCTAATCTTGTACTTGCATAAAATGAAGCTTGGTAGTATTAATTCAAAGTGCACTTACTTGTATTTAAATATATAGGCCCAATTTCTTCAATAATAGAAATTATCACGACAATTCTGAGACACGTGATTTCTTGCTTTTAATGTTTGTTTCTGCCACACACCAAGGTTAAGGAGTTCGGATTCGGAAAGTTGGTAAAAGGTGGCAGCACATGATGTACTTTCGATAACATATGGTATAATCATGGTGACATTCTACAGAAAACCGCCAAATTTAAATTTATCGTTTTTGAATGGATTGTCCCAAAGTTGCCCAGCAGTCACAAAGTAACCCCACTTTACAGTAATTTATTAATTCGGTCAGCATTACTGGCTAAAACCTCAAATAACTCCAAAACCAGTAATTTTTTTGACTTTCAACAAGAGTATCGTTTTAGTGGCAAATTGTTTAAAAAATACTATTTTTGCCTAAAAAATTAAAAATATCCCCATAAAAAAAGTTTGTGGCAAAATAAGTGGCGCTCTTATAGAAAATATTAAAAATTTGTTAGCACTATTTTTTGAGATATGTTAAAGTAAGTGTACGATAAAGACTAGGTCAATCTAATTTATCTTCTGTGTCATAATCTGCGGATCTTATTAATCATTATAGAATTTTTTCATCAATTTAGTTTAACCTGCATTATAAATTATGCTAATGTAATTGTTCCAAGAAAACTATATCCGTCAATGTAATTTATTACCTGCGTCGTAGATTGTACCTAATTATAGTTATTAGTAGTATTAAATTAATTACATAAACTATCCATAAATGATGTTTCAGAAATTGATTCATCTGGAATTAATTTAAATCTAACCTTGCTTCTTTTACACGTATTTTATTTTGCTCGGTTCAATTTTGCGGCGTCCTAATTACGACGTAGTTGCAATTTTATTGCTTTAAATTTACCTTTAGGAACTTATGCAATCGCCCTTTTCAATTATTGAACTTCGGGTAGTCCTTTTATGTTGTACTTACTTTGAAAACATTCTGGTGATTCCGTTAAATATTGTTAAAAAAAATTACTACTACTCTTGTACCTTTTTTGTGGCAAATTGTTTAGAAAATATTGTTTTTGCCTCCTTTAGTAACGCTCGTGTACAAAATATTAAAAACTTGTTAACATTATCATTTTTGGCCTAATCAAAAGTGTTTGTGATCCAAATCTCATGTAGGTATCTTAAACCGTTTCAGAGGTAATCAAAAAAGGATTTTTGGGGCCACCTTTACAGGGCCGTATCTGCTTAAGGGGGCATTTCCAGGCACATGTTTATTCACCAAACTAACGTTATTTTTAATATTCCATTTGTATTTACACCCAGTATATATATATATATATATATATATATATATATATATATATATATATATATATACCGTGTGTCCAAGGTGCCCACTGTGGGGATGTCGGAAACGGTAAGAGATGGAAGGTCGGTTAAATGGAACAAAAGTTACGCATTTGAGAGGATGTATTTATGGTTTTGTAGAACTCGAATATCTCTTTTAGTTTTAAGATATTCGAAAAAATTTAATTTTCTGATTTTCGTTTTATTTTTCTGACCTTATTTTATATATATATATATATATATATATATATATATATATATATATATATCCGCTTCTTTTCGGGCGCATTTTCCCACTCCTTCCCGGGGAAAGAGTGGGGCAGGTCAAAGTTCTAAATGCTTTAATTACGAGTCATAATTAATTGTGCCGCCATTTTGATTATAAATATGACGTTATAATTAAATTGCGCGGCCATTTGGTTTTTAATTATGAGTAATTATTAAATTGTATTGTTATGAGTCCCAAATAAATCATTGCTGTTTTGTCGGCCATTTTGTTTTGACGAGAAATTTGAAATAGTATTCTAGTAAAGGGATCCTTATACTATCTCATAAGACAAGTATAGGACGCCTAAACTTGTTCTCAGGTCTTCGCCCCTCTTAGCGGGAAAACTTAAAATTTGAGTCCTTACCCGTTATTTTAATTAATTACTTGTACAAGTATTTTATGTTATGATTCAAGACCACCATCAATTCGTTTCGGCCGAAATCTGTTGTAAACCTCCACGCGATCAACATACACCTGTTATACCTTAAACCATACATCTACAGTGTTATGTAATTATTATTATTGTGTAATGATGCGTGCGTGCGTGCGCGCTTGCGTGGGTGGGTGGGTGTGGGTCGCCGGGTTCGTGGTTGGCTGGGTGTGTGGGTGTGCGCGTGCGTGCGTGCGTGCGTGTGTATGTGTGTCTGTGTGTTTGTGTGTCTCTGTGTCTGTCGGTGTGTCTGTGTGTCTGTGTCTGTGTGTCTGTGTCTGTGTGTCTGTGTGTCTGTGTGTCTGTGTGTCTGTGTGTCTGTGTGTCTGTGTGTCTGTGTGTCTGTGCGTCTGCGCGTCTGCGCGTCTGCGCGTCTGCGCGTCTGCGCGTCTGCGCGTCTGCGCGTCTGCGCGTCTGCGCGTCTGCGCGCCTGCGCGTCTGCGCGTCTGCGCGTCTGCGCGTCTGCGCGTCTGCGCGTCTGCGCGTCTGCGCGTCTGCGCGTCTGCGCGTCTGCGCGTCTGCGCGTCTGCGCGTCTGCGCGTCTGCGCGTCTGCGCGTCTGCGCGTCTGCGCGTCTGCGCGTCTGCGCGTCGCGTCTGCGCGTCTGCGCGTCTGCGCGTCTGCGCGTCTGCGCGTCTGCGCGTCTGCGCGTCTGTGCGTCTGTGCGTCTGTGCGTCTGTGCGTCTGTGCGTCTGTGCGTCTGTGCGTCTGTGCGTCTGTGCGTCTGTGCGTCTGTGCGTCTGTGCGTCTGTGCGTCTGTGCGTCTGTGCGTCTGTGCGTCTGTGCGTCTGTGCGTCTGTGCGTCTGTGTGTCTGTGCGTCTGTGCGTCTGTGCGTCTGTGCGTCTGTGCGTCTGTGCGTCTGTGCGTCTGTGCGTCTGTGCGTCTGTGCGTCTGTGCGTCTGTGCGTCTGTGCGTATGTGCGTCTGTGCGTCTGTGCGTCTGTGGTGTGGTGTGTGTGTGTGTGTGGTGGTGTGGTGGTGCGTGTGCGTGGTGGTGCGTGCTGTGCGTGCGTGCGTCGTCGTGCGTGGTGTGTGTGTGTGTGTGTGTGTGTGTGTGTGTTGTGTGTGTTTGTGTGTGTGTGTGTGTGTGTGTGTGTGTGTGTGTGTGTGTGTGTGTGTGTGTGTGTGTCTATATACTCATATTATACTTTACAATGAAAAAATGAATGTGGAGTAAATCTGATAAATTATATTACTCATGCTACACAATTATAGTATTCCCACGCATAAAATGCAAAATTTACTTTTTTTTTCACTACAAACAAATTTGACTACTGTTTTGGACGCAAATGCTCAGTAATTATTAGAATGCCAAATTCCTATTTTTCTAATTTCATCAAACGTACTTCTCTTGTTGTAATAAAGTTATCTAACTGAATAATAAGAAGGGATTTTCCCAGATTGTTTCCTAAGGGACAGAAATCGTCTATTACTACTTTGAACTTTATTTAATTATTTTCTATCGAATGCCCCCGTGCTAATATGGAAACAACAAATAGCCAACACGCTGCGGCGCCGAAGTTAGTTTGTGTGTTTTCGCTAATAGATTTGTTTATATACAAACCAATATTGAGGAATTGTTTCTAGCTAAAGAAGGTGGTTCATGTCTAAGATAACTGAACTTCCTCATAAAAGATTATTTCTCCACGACATTCTAAACAGACTAGGGTAGAATATTGATGTCTTGATTAAGATGTAGGATTCATATTTAAGTTCGATTGTGATAAAGGTTGGCATCTGTACTGAAGTACAGGGTTCATATTTAGGAGAAGTGTGTCTGAAAAAATGGTTTATGCACAGACTAACACTAAGGGTTTGCTTCTCAGCTAAATGAGGGGTATTCGTATCTCAAATAAGTGCACCTGATCTAAAAATGCTGGTCTGATAACTAAAAGATTGTACACAGATTGACTTAGAGGATATCCTATCAGAATTCATATCTAAGCATGGTTAAAGAGAGGATTTGTATCTGTATTAAAGTACAGAGAATTCCGGATAAGTGGAATTCCGCTAAATATCTAGACTCACATAGAGGGTTTATTTGCCTGTGAAGGTCTGACTCGTTTCTGAGCTAGATACGTCTCCGTCGAGAAGTTGGTTCAGACACGGGAAGGGGGTTTGTTTGTAGACTAATTGCAATTCCGAGATCCTCTAAGTTAAAGCTGGTGCGGTCTTTAATAGATGTACGATAAGATTGATATCTGTACTAAGTTGTACTTATGGGTAGAGTATTCGAAATCATCTCTAATGATGACACCGTAGACCAGCCCTGAGGAACACATTACATTCTATGGCAAGTACTAATACTTGTTGTCGACCCAGTTAAGTGATGTGATCGTCTTACTAAAGTGTCCTATACACAACTCTTGTTGGTACATTAAGAAGTCAGTATACAGTTTGCAGCGCTTTGTTGTGCAATAATTGGGTTTTAACACACAGTATATCTTGTGACATAATTTAAAAGTTGCTCTACATAAACTACACAAAATATCCCAAAACATGTCGGAAAATATACCAAAACGATTAAACTTGCAAAATTTTTGTAATAATTAGGCAAATACAAACAAAGGTACTACCATATCAATTAAACACCCAATCACGCAAACACATCAAAGCCGCAAATAACGAAAACCAGCAATCAAGTAAACGCCTTACAACATGCAAGCCCATCTTAATGGAGCAGTTCACTGTCTTATTCTTTCGGAGTTAGAGGTACATATAGAGAGTAGAGCGCGTAAGTGGTAGACAGCACCGTCAATGACCCTTAGTGAACTGGATTCAATATAGAAGCAGACGTGGGCTCTTTGAAGAAATTTGTGTGATTTAGATCTATTATAGATACGGACGCAAGCTCCTTGATAGAGCTCTAGTGACCTAGATTAAGGTTTGTTGCTGTAGTGCAGTAGATAAACCAACTAGATGTACGTGAACAGTTAATTTAAAATTAAACTTAACTAGATGAATTAAGTGAGATTTATTGCTGTAATCAACCGATGTACGTCACAGAACGATTTGAAATATTTAATTATATCAGCCAATTAAGATTGATTGCTGTAATCAAATCGATAAACCAATTTGCAAAAAATTCCCCGAAATGATATAAGTACGTTATATGTTTATGTTCCTAATAATTTAATTTATCTAATAGCACATTGTATTTAAAACATTAGTGTTATTAAATATGGGATTCCACAAGGTGAGGTTAAAGAATATAAATTTAATTAATTAATCTTTTTTTCCTTATTTTAGTTAAGTTGATGTACGTCTGTTTACTATCACTTACATACATTTTGTCCTACATTAATGTAATAATAAATGATTAAAACGTTATTAATTCAAATATCCCTCTTATTAAAAAATATTTAGTAATTTTAAAATTCAGCTATTTGAAAAAAAAAACAATTAATATTAAGACGTATATTATTTTTCTGCACTTGCTAACATATTAAAAATTAGTTGAAATGTATTCTGATTAAAATGTACTTTAGAATTAATATATAGTAGGTATTTTGTGGATACGTGAAAAAAATTAAAGTCTAATATTTAGCTAGAGATTATTTTTTTGTAGAAAAGGAAGTAAGTTATAAAATTTGTAAAAATCTTTTGGCGAGTTAGATATAAAGGTACGAGGTAATAACTCGCTCATGTTGCAACGTTGCGCATTCTATCTCTAATCTACAATACCAAACCACAAATTGTTTACCTTTTTTTATAATCTACAGTACGATTCTCACTTTTTATAAACAGAAAACCCAACATTTTTTGAATCGATATGGAGATAAGATAAGGACAATAAACAAACAGAATATGAATTTAAAGCTGAAGAACACTTTATAGATAAGTCTACGTTGAAAATCTAAACAGAAATCTAATAAATAAAATTGCCAATGAAGGTAATGATCTATTAATAAATTAGTATAATGAAGAAAAAGTGAAAAGATAATTCCCTTAAAATTAAGCATCAAACTACTCCACAAATTTATTCCAAAATTCATTAAGAAGGTAGACCGTTCCGTTCAATCGTATTATCAATTAATTCTCCTACTTATTTTGCCTTCTTATACAGGGTGCGCCAAAGTCGATGGCCTATTAGAAGTAACTAGAGAACGGAAAGAAACTGTGGGTACTGCTATTTGATGCAGGGATCTAGCTTTTGAAAATATTCTTACCAGTGCGCTGTTGCCCGATCGTGTGACATTGAACCCAAATTTGAAATTTCAAATGAAACACCCTATTTATTTTTTGGATTTTCGGATTCTACGTGTGATTCTGAGCATATTTGCTATTTTGACATATGAATTAATTCGGAAATTTTTCGCCAAAAATAGCATTATCAAAAAGTGCGATACTTTTGTCGTCAATACTGACAGAAAGCTGCGATTTTTACAACGGCTTCCTAAAACGTAAGTGTTTTATAAATGTTGACGGTCATTGATCTAATGTTATACAGGGTGTGAAAAAAAGCGAGTTAAACTCAGACACAAAAAAAATTGCAAAAGTCGATTTTTTTAAATGGAAGACCCTGTATTTTCTATTGTCTATGAATTAAACACTTCATTACGTGTCAAATGATATAAAATGTTCTTATACCTATCTTCAACAGTTTTTTTTGTAAACGATAATTTAGATATAAACAAATAAAACTACGTTAATACGATATTATACTGGGTCATGAATCAAATCTGTCAAACATTAATAATTGACCTAAAAAATAGTACATAGAAATTTGCCCTGTTAAATTGTAATATAATAAAACCTAGTAGCTGATGAAATGTTCCTGTATTAAAAAAAAAACAATTATGCAATATCAAAGAAACCATTTGATCTATTCAGTACATTTGGAATTGTAATGAGAAAAAAATATAAAATTAGAATGATTAATATTTAAATTATTTAAAACGTCCTCCCTCAGCTTTCAAGCATTCAAGTGTTTCCTTCATTACACGATCGGGTGTTGCTGCAGCAATGCCTCTATTGCTCGAATTTGAAGTTCCTATTTATTGGCGTACTGTCAACCCGTTCCTTTATCGTACTCCAAAGATAAAAATCTAAGCGAGTGAGATCTGGCGATCTCGAAGGTCAACTCTATAGACCCAGACTCCGAATCCATCTGTCCTCGAAGAGATGTCCAAGCTCTGAACTCACTTCAGTGTTACAATGAGCGGGCGTACCATGTAATTGACACCAACAATCTTGGAGCGACTCCAGAGATAACTCGTCAAGGAAGTCGGATACCGTAGTTCGTAATATTTTCAAGGATTTCACAGAATTTAAATTCCCATTTATTCATTTGTATAAAAATTCGCCATCAGAAACACTATCAAACTATTTGGCACATAAACAAACACAACCTTGTCAATTATTAGTGATAAATAATCATCGCTCACTATAAGTAAATATTAACGTAATTTTAATTTTTCCCGTTTTCACCTAAAATATCGTATAATTCAAAAACCGCTCAAGATAGGTGTAGGAACATGTTACATCATTTGACAGGTAATTAAGTGTTTAATTCATAAACAATAGAAAATACAGGGTGTTCCATTTCAAATTCATAAACAATAGAAAATACAGGGTGTTCCATTTCAAAAAAATCGTCTTTTGCAATTTTTATTGTATCGGAGTTTAACTCGTTTTTTTTCACACCATGTATAACATTAAATCAATGTGCGTCAGTTTTAGGAAGCCGCTGTAAATATTGCAGCTTTCTGTCAGTACTAGCGAAAAAAATATCACATTTTTGGCAATTCTGTTTTTGGCGAAAAATTCCAAATTAATTCACATGTCAAAAACATCAAGATATAGCTATAGGACATGTTAAAGCAAATGTGCTCAGAATCCGAAAATCCAATAATAAATAGGGTGTTTCATTGTTGGTATCAGTATCACACGATCGGGCAACAGCGCACTGGTAAAAATATTTTCAAAAGCTAGATCCCAGCATCAAGTAGCAGTACCTAAAGTATCAGAAATATATTTCTTTCCGTTCTCTAGATACTTATAATAGGCCATCGACTTTGACGTACCCTGTATACATACTTACATATGTAACCGGTTTAAATTGATTTTCTTTTGCATTTCTCGACGCTTTAGAGCTTAAATACGATGACGAAACTTTTTCGACGTACCTATTCGCCAAGAGAGTCGTGTATGGATTCGCGAAGATGAGGAAACTCCAACAATGAGAAAGAAGCAGCGAGCTATGAACAGGTATGTTTGCAGTTATTCTTTGGAAGTACAGGCCTAGTAAAGTCAATTAAACTAGGACAAAAGACGGTTACAGCTAAATGGTGCACTGTAAAATGTTTGCCTGATGTGTTCAGTAGGGTTCCAGACAAGAGAATTATGCTCCACCATGATAATGCATCGTCCCATACGGCAGTTTTAACTCTCCAGTTTTTGGCTGAAAAAATATAAAAGTAATAGAACATCCACTGTAATCGCCTGATTTAGCAATGTGAGACTTTTGGCTATTCTTTGGGATTAAAAGGATTTTGAGGGGTAGAAGGTTTCATCAGAAGAGGAGGTGCAGATATTCTTCAGAAGTACAGACCTAGTAAAGGCAATTAAACTAGGACAAAAGACCGTTACAGCTAAATGGTGTAAAGGGACGCCGTCAGATATCCCGATTTTTATTATTTTAATTAGTTCCCGAAGTTTATTAGCAAGACGCCGTCCTTTATAAAATTTTCCTATCACGATTAATTATTTGCTAAGTAAAATACCGGTACTGATTCACAGAATTTAGTAAGATAACGTGACGCGCTAAATGCACAGGTGCAAACCATCATAAAAATTCGTAGAAGTTCTAGTAAAAGTTAAACAGATTTCATAACGTTGCATAAAATTGCACAATAATTAATCATGCATCCTCCTCCAGACGTAAATCCCAAAAACGTTTAAAAGTTTGTATACGTCAGAGCATCTTCCACCAATACGGGCTTACGGAAGCGAATTCTATATAAAAACGTGGCACGCGCTGCTGAAGAGGTGTTTTTTGTTTTTGAGCCTTGAAGTCAAAAGTCTACGAGAAGCACGCTACCAGAAGAATTCGAACCGAAACCGTGTACTAAATCGTCGCGTTCGTGCCGATTGCTACCTGTTGTAAACCATCCACTTGTAACCGCCGTTCGAGTAGAAACCGCGATTCCGCGACGTGATAGCATCACCGAAGTTAAAAGGTTAGAGTTGCAGAGATCGAACGGTGAAAGTACGTAAGTTGAGATACCTGGTGACGTGGAGTTTGCAGGGTTGTAAGCCCGACGTACTCTTCTGTTACTACACATACACACCTACACTGTGGAGTTTGAAGGGTAGTTGCCCGACATTCCATTTGACCGAACGAGATCCTATTGTTTAGTTTAACGGGTGGTTTGCCCAGGTTACTAACAAAGGAGATCCACCTATACACATCTACACTGTGGAGTTTGAAGGGTAGTTGCCCGACATTCCATTTGACCGAACGAGATCCTATTGTTTAGTTTAACGGGTGGTTTGCCCAGATTTCTAACAAAGGAAATCCACCTATACAAATTTACACAAACACCACAACACACCTCGACAACCGTACCAGCGACCGCCAGATACCTGTAATTAAAACCTCGTCGGAAGATTAAGCTGAACACCTCGTAAACACCGTTAATCCAGTAATATAGAAACGTAACCGTAAACACGAGACGTGTCCGTCAGTATTAAATAACCACCTGTAAAGTAAACAAACCACCACCGCCTCCACCGTAAAAACGTAAGTTAGACGCGAAAGAATTTACTATAAAATAGAAAACGAAGGTTTTATATTTTAAAAACGGCCAACATAACAAAAAGCTTTTAATTTTTTTATTTTGTTTAAATAAAAACCGGTATACTAAAATAATTAATCTCGTAAGAGTAAACAAATAATACGCCGCTACCGTACACCAGCTACCTAAATAAACGAAAAGCTTTCATTTATTTAAAAAGGGCAAAAATTGAATGTAAACGTGAATGAGTTTATTTTCATAAGAAAAGCAGGTATAAAACTTTACACTTGTAACCGACCGCTTTAAAATATTGATTATTTCTTTAAAGGCAGGGCGTTGAACTCAGTGTCTTATCGCGCACGTGTTTATACAGCGTTATCTTGCTACCTGCTTCTGTATTTTATACAGGGACGTATCCAGGTAAAATTATTTATTTATTTCGACATTTAACCGGTATAAATTAAAACAGTTCGAAGACAAAACCCAGCAGTCAAAACCCCAAACCTTCTATTAATGTTAAATTACAGAAACTCCAGAGGACCACCTAACCATTAGTACCTGGACGAAGGATGTCTACTTAAAGATACCGAAGAGGGAGTTAACCGTTACATTGGACACTCGAGAGCCGGGATCACAGTTCAGTATATTTACCTGTATCTATATCTTAGTTGAAAATTAAATAACCATATAATATAGAAGTGTAATAAATAGGAAATAAAGTTATATATATATATATATATATATATATATATACTATATATATATATATATATATATATATATATATATATATATATATATATATATGAACCTTTGTAATCTATTTGTTCAACGTGTTGAGAGCCTGAATAACGAACCCCGATCCCAATTTTGCAAGTACAAAATTCCGACTGAGCTAGAAAAGGGAAAAGTGAGAATTATTCATTAGTAGTAATAATTAAGGTAAAAGAAGGACGCGTTACTTTTGACACCGCACTATCCAAAGATAACGAAGAGGGAGGTGGTGTGACTGTACATGGTGCACTGTAAAATGTTTGCCTCGTGTGTTCAGTAGGGTTCCAGACAAGAGAATTATGCTCCACCATGATAATGCATCGTCCCATACGGCAGTTTTAGCTCTCCAGTTTTAGATGAAAAATATAAAAGTAATAGAACATCCACTGTAATCGCCTGATTTAGCAATGTGAGACTTTTGGCTATTCTTTGGGATTAAAAGGATTTTGAGGGGTAGAAGGTTTCATCAGAAGAGGAGGTGCAGATATTCTTCAGAAGTACAGACCTAGTAAAGGCAATTAAACTAGGACAAAAGACAGTTACAGCTAAATGGTGCACTGTAAAATGTTTGCCTGATGTGTTCAGTAGGGTTCCAGACAAGAGAATTATGCTCCACCATGATAATGCATCGTCCCATACGGCAGTTTTAACTCTCCAGTTTTTGGCTGAAAAAATATAAAAGTAATAGAACATCCACTGTATTCGCCTGATTTAGCAATGTGAGACTTTTGGCTATTCTTTGGGATTAAAAGGAATTTGAGGGTAGAAGGCTTCATCAGAAGAGGAGGTGCAGATATTCTTCAAAAGTACAGGCCTAGTAAATGGAATTAAACTAGGACAAGAGACCGTTACAGCTAAATGGTGCACTGTAAAATGTTTGCCTCATGTGTTCAGTAGGGTTCCAGACAAGAGAATTATGCTCCACCATGATAATGCATCGTCCCATACAGCAGTTTTAACTCTCCAGTTTTTGGATGAAAAATATAAAAGTAATGGAACATCCACCATATTCGCCTGATTTAGCAATGTGAGACTTTTGGCTATTATTTGGGATTAAAAGGAATTTGAGAGGTTGAAGGTTTGATCAGAAGAGGAGGTGCAGATATTCTTCAGAAGTACAGGCCTAGTAAAGGCAATTAAATTAGGACAAATGACATTTACAGCTAAATGGTCAATGTAAAATGTTTGCCTGATGTGTTCAGTAGGGTTCCAGACAAGAGAATTATGCTCCACCATGATAATGCATCGTCCCATACGGCAGTTTTAACTCTCCAGTTTTTGGCTGAAAAAATATAAAAGTAATAGAACATCCACTGTATTCGCCTGATTTAGCAATGTGAGACTTTTGGCTATTCTTTGGGATTAAAAGGATTTTGAGGGGTAGAAGGTTTCATCAGAAGAGGAGGTGCAGATATTCTTCAGAAGTACAGACCTAGTAAAGGCAATTAAACTAGGACAAAAGACAGTTACAGCTAAATGGTGCACTGTAAAATGTTTGCCTGATGTGTTCAGTAGGGTTCCAGACAAGAGAATTATGCTCCACCATGATAATGCATCGTCCCATACGGCAGTTTTAACTCTCCAGCTTTTGGCTGAAAAAATATAAAGGTAATAGAACATCCACCGTATTCGCCTGATTTAGCAATGTGAGACTTTTGGCTATTCTTTGGAATTAAAAGGAATTTGAGGGGTAGGAGGTTTCATCAGAAGAGGAGATTGATGCCGCGTTTCACGCTTATTTGGAAGACATTCCAAAAACAAGAAGATTGGCTGGGAGCTTTTAAACAGTGGAAAGAAAGAATGGTCAAGTGTATCATTATTGAAGGGAATTATTTTGAGCATATTTAAAATGCAGTTCTACAAAACATTAGCCGTGCTTCTGATTCTCAATAAATTCAGCTCGACCCTCGTATCATTAGATCTAGTCTCTTTATACAGTAACACCTGCAGTGAGATGGACAGATATTAACAACCGCACAACTAAATAAACAAAAATTTTTGGAAGGAGTTAAATTTTGCCTTATAACCACCTTCTTTGCAATACAAAAACAACATACACCATCAAAAATTTGGAGTTGGAATGGGTTCACCAATTTCAGCCTGACCTTTTAATGGAGTTTTGGAAGAAGAATGTTTAAAAAGGTTACGCTTTAAACCATCATTCTACTGTAGATATGATGATTTAATTCTAATTGCTCCAGTATTAAAAATTGACGAAGTTTTAAATATTTTCAATAGTTTTCTTTCTAGTTTAAAATTTACAGTGAAATTAGAGTTAAACAACGAAATTTCCTCCTTGGACATTAAAATTATTAGAAGTGACAATAATTCAATTTCAATTGTTTGTTTCCCAAAGAAGACACACAGTTGGCCTTTTATAAACTTTCATTCAAATCATCCTTTTCAAATGAAATGTAATATTGTTTAAAATGTTATTCACTAATGTTTAACGATTATTATAAGACAGCACTTCAGGCCTACTGGCCCATGGCTTGAATTTTTTTTCTACTTTCTCCGGTCCTGTACCAAAACCCGCCAGTCCCTTATTTTAAACTCTCTTAGGTCTTCCTCTACGCAGTCCCACGATATTTTCCTCGATCTACCCTTCTTATTGCTTCCTTTTGGTTCTTGATTAAAAATTGCTTTCGTTAAGTCTTCATCTCTCATTCTAGAAATGTGTCCGAGCCATCTCAGCCTGCTTCGTTGTACCATCACTTTTATGTTGGGTTCCTCCAATAGTTCCTCCAGTTCGGCATTGGTTCTTCTTCTCCAACTTCCCTCTATATTGACTCCACCGAAGATTCTCCTTAATATTCCCCTCTACCACACTTCTAGTTTTTTTTACATTGTCCTTTGCTACAACCCATGATTCACTACCGAATAACACCACCGCACGTATCACTGTTTTGTATAAGGTTAATTTTAGATTTTTACTTAGATTCTTTTCGGTTATTATGTGGTTTAATAGTTGTTTCATGACTACCGTAACTTCCTATTTCCGTACCCAAATATGACGTATTATTTTTAAGTTTGAGTGTATACTTCCGTTTCCTATCTGGTATAATTTCTAAATTTTGATCATCATGTAGCTTGTTTTAGTGTCCTTTATATGAGTCCTACGACCCAAGCTTGATTTTCTAGATTTTTGAATATACTTTTTAGCTCTTCTTGGGTTCTAGCAAGTAGTACATCACCTGCATATGTGAGCACTTGGTGGGAATAATTTGTTTTTGTTCATTTTAATATTGTCTCTTCTAATACTATATTGAACATCGTTATTGAAAGGGGGCCACCCTGCTTTAACCCAATATTATTTTCATATTTGCTTGATTTTTGACGTGTATTCCTAAGCGTCATCTTTGTCAGCTTTATTAATTCTTTAGCTCCTTCATAGCTTTGAAAATGTCTTTTCTTCTGATTTTATCATATGTATTTTTGAAATCGATAAAGATGGTGTGTACTTGTATAATACTTTCCACATTTTTACTGAATTTGGTTAATTACGAACGTATGGTCTATTACGGATTTACCTTTTTTAAATCCTGCTTGGTATTGTCGTTTCTTACCTTCTACATTTGATTAAATTTTTTCATTTATTAAATGTGCTAGAGTTTTATATGGGGTATTTAGGAGAGATACAGGTCTGTAATTATCTGGGCACTGTGTATTAATATTTTGTAAATTGGAGAAATTTGTGATTTATGCCATTCCTCAGGCATTTCTTTCTTTTTACATGTTTCTACTATGAGCCTGTGGATTCTTTTTTGTACGTCTTTACCTGAATATCTCATTAATTCCATTTCGATCTCATCAGTTCTTGGACTTTTATTGTTTTTCATCTTGTTCAGTATTTTAATGTAATCTTCAAAGTTTGAGGCTTCTAGTTGATTTTCTTTCTTTGAGAAGAACATGATGAACCATGTTCTTCTGGTATTTCTTTGTCCACATTTTGGTCCCACACTACTTTTTTAAAATATCTTGCCCATATTTCTACCATTTGGCTTTCTTCTAAATGTAATTTTCCTGTTTCACTGCTCAGGGCTGTTGACTGGATGTGCCCTTTCTTTTCTATTCTTATTTTATTGTAAGAGTTTCTTTACTTGTACTTCTCTTCTCTTCGTTGGTTTCATTCCTTAGTTTCTTATATTTTTCTTTTAGCTCTTCTGTTTGTTTATCTAGCATCTGTAGTCTTATCTTTCTCTTATCTTTCTCCTTTCCTCCACCATTCCCTTACACTCTCCATAGAATCACTCCCTCTTTTTGATGTCATCTTGTTTACGTAAGTTTTTGTTTGCACTTTCATTTAAGACTTTTTTCAATGTTTTCCATTCTTCTTCTATGCTTACACCTCTTTCATACTTGGTTATTATTGTTTGGGTATTATCTGCATATTCCTGTCTTATTGTATCGTTTTGTAATCTCTTAGCCTCCCATTTTTTACGTTTAAAATGGTTTCTTCTCGTTAGGTCTGGAATCATTTGTATTACTTTTGCTTTAAGCAGTATGTGGTCCGAACAGATATCAGCGCCTCTATACGACCTTACCTTATAAATACACTCGGCATGTAATTTGATTATTACTAGATGGTCTATTCGGTTTTGTGTTTTTTGGTCTAGACTTATCCATGTAATTTTATGGATTTTCTGTCGTTGTAACATCGCAAAATCAGCTAACAGCCAGCCCATTTTATTTGTTGTCTCGTGAAGGCTTTCTTTTCCTGCTAAAGCTATATTACCATTCTTCCTTTCCTATCTTAGCATTTAAATCTACAATTATAATCTTAACATCGAATTTAGGTATTTTATTTAAAATATCTTCTGGCTCTTGGTAGAACTTCTCTTTCTTTTCAGTTTCCGCTTCTTCGGTTGGTGAGTGTGCATTAATCAAGGAGAGTTTTCGATATTGGGCTTTAATTTTTAAATAACTAATTCTACTGTTTAATATTGATTTTCCGTATGGCTAGTACATTTAGATCATACTTTCTGATCTCTGCTGTCAGCTGTTTGAATTTTCCTGCTTTGTTTAACCCTTGAACGTTCCACGATTCTATATGTAGTGAATTTATCTGATTTATTTATTTTATGTTTTGCTGTTTCTATCGATTTCCTGTGCTTCACTCGAGTCGTCGGCTGCAAATTACGTCCTGACTGTCTGCTTTCTATCCGTTTTTTGGTACATCAGTAGAGTTTTCTGTTTTTTCCAGTTTTTCCTCTTTGGCATTCCATTTCCACCAAATATTATTGACACAGATTTTTTGGTAGCCAACCTTTGTTCTGTGCCCTTTTTCTTTCTCGTTTCTAACCATGTCTCTAAGTTCTTTTTGTAATTGCTTCTGTTTGGGTCAGATAATTTTCTATATAACATGAGGTTTCTTTTAATTGATATTTGCCTCTCATCACGTTTTCCTTTTCTTCCCAGCTGCCCATTTGCACTACTGTTGTCGTTGTTTGTTTTCCTTTAGTTGGTATTTTTCGTATATCTTTAATTTTCACATCCACCTTTAGCGTATCAGCAATGAATTTTATTACCTCGGCTTTACCTTCATTTTCCTTAAGTCGGTTTCCTCTCATTACAATATTATTTTTTCTCGGATTTTTTCTACATTGTCCAACTTTTTCTCTAGTAATTTTACTGATTCTTTTAGTGCTTTGTTTTCCTCTTTTAATTTTTGTATTTCCTCTTGATACATTTTCTGGCAATTCCTAGTTGCTTTCATATCATTCATCATAATTTTCATCATTTCTCTTAATTCCAGTTCGTATTTCTTTTTTTGTGGCGTTTTCCCTGTTTTTTTACTTTTCCGCGACGAGTCGCTATCTTCGTGCCCTCTCCCACTCTTTTCCTTTTACCGTACGGTGTAACGGCATTTTATTTATTTGGTACGCACTCACGCTTCTTTTATTTCCCCACACTTTTGCTCCCGCGCCAACCTCTACCGACGTATTTGTTCATGACAGCTAATCTTACTTCGCTTATCACTACTTAGTTACAACTAAGGAATACACTTATTTACTCTTTTCAGAACATTCATTTTCCACTTTAAATTTCCTTTAATTCACACGCGTGACGGGTCCGTGTTAATGGTAACACGCCGCACCCACCATTACAGATCCAAAATTCAGAACAACCAACATAAAAAAAAATATCCGCATTCTAATAAGCGATAAAAAAAAGTACATATTCATTCCATGTATTAATAAAAATGTGTAATGCTTAAAACACTTTCCAAATTTAATTTAAAACCTGCCTTTACTCCACAAAATAAACGCAATATCGTACATTCAACATTAAAATATATATTTAGTAAAGAATCTGCAGCTAATACTGTTTCCCAAAAACCACCCAAGAGTTGTAATTTAACCTCTGTCGGCACTTCGTTACAACCTTTAAAAAATCAAATTACATATCATAAATCGGATGTTTTAGCAAAACCAAAAGGTACAGCTTAGGCACAACATTCAATAGATTTCAAACATACCTTTCACTACAACAATACCAAAACTATACAAAAAGAAAGTAACTATAAAAAGAGGCTCCTATAAGAAATGTTACTCGCAATTTGTTTTTGTAATAATGTATGCAACAATTTCTCTCTTGCATGATTATATTTTAAAAAAATGTACACAATTAGCTAGTATAAGTTGTCATTCAGTTCATTTGCCACCTTTTTATTATTTGCTTGTAAAGTTAAAGTTGTAAAGTTAGCTAAAATTGGTTTAATCCAGTACTTGAGGTTTACACGAAAGAAATTGATATATACATACAGGGTAGCCACTCTTAACGCCTCGGTCGTTTTGGAAAAAACGGGTAATTTTTTTTAACTTTCTCCATATGTACGTAGAGGGTCTATGTAAGCACGTTTTAAATATATTTTGAAATGTACAGGATGATCCAAAAAGCTTTTATTTCACAAACCTATAATTTTTTAAATGGGAACGTTCATTTTTATAGCAAATTTGAATTCTATAGTCAATTCCAATTCATGTTGTTCAGAGCTCCCTATACCTAAACCTTACCATTTGTGAAATATGTAACTTTTTTGAAAAGTACAGATGTTTCGCAAAAGCTGGATAACAATGCAACCTGTACATTCAATATATTAAAATTTGGACTGCAAACTATCAGCACCATAGGCTAACAGCTATAACAAAAAAAAAGTTTGAATGTTAACAGGGTGTCAGTTATTTAAGACTCAATTTTAACTTCAAACTTCCAACTTAAAAAACGAGCTTTACTTAAATGGATCGCTCTGTATCTTCTTCAGTTACACAATTACTTATTTAATTGTGTTTAAATGCGCGCGTGGGTGTGAGAGTGTGTGTGTGTGTTTGTGTGTATGTGAGCGTGTGTGCCTGTGTGTGTGTGTGCGTGTGTGTGTGTATGTGGGTGTCTGTGGGTGTGTGTGTGTGTATGTGTATGTGTATGTGTATGTGTATGTGTATGTGTATGTATGTGTATGTGTATGTGTATGTGTATGTGTATGTGTATGTGTATGTGTATGTGTATGTGTATGTGTATGTGTGTATGTGTATGTGTGTGTGTGTGTGTATGTGTGTGTGTGTGTATGTGTATGTGTATGTGTATGTGTATGTGTATGTATGTGTATGTGTATGATGTGTATGTGTATGTGTATTGTGTATGTGATGTGTATGTGTATGTGTATGTGTATGTGTATGTTGATGTGTATGTGTATGTATGTGTATGTGTATGTGCATGTGTGTGTATGTGTATGTGAATGTGTATGTGTAGAGTAGGTGTATGTGTATGTGTATGTGTGATGTGTATGTGTATGTGTATGTGTATGTGTATGTGTATGTGTACGTGTACGTGTACGTGTACGTGTACGTGTACGTGTACGTGTACGTACGTACGTGTACGTGTACGTGACGTGTACGTGTACTGTACGTGTACGTGTACGTGTACGTGTACGTGTACGTGTACGTGTACGTGTACGTGTACGTGTACGTGTACGTGTACGTGTACGTGTACGTGTAGTGTATGTGTATGTGTATGTGTATGTGTATGTGTATGTGTATGTATGTGTATGTATGTATGTTGTGTGTGTGTGTGTGTGTGTGTGTGTGTGTGTGTGTGTGTGTGTGTTGTGGGTGTGTGTGTGTATGTGTATGTGTATGTGTATGTGTATGTGTATGTGTATGTGTATGTGTATGTATGTGTATGTGTATGTGTATGTGTATGTGTATGTGTATGTGTATGTGTATGTGTATGTGTATGTGTATGTGTGTATGTGTATGTGTATGTATGTGTATGTGTATGTGTTGTGTATGTGTATGTGTATGTGTATGTGTATGTGTATGTGTAGTGTATGTGTAGTGTAGTGTATGTGTATGTGTAGTGTATGTGATGTGTTGTGTATGTATGTATGTATGTATGTATGTATGTATGTAGTGTGTGTGTGTGTGTGTGTGTGTGTGTGTGTGTGTGTGTGTGTGTGTGTGTGTGTGTGTGTTGTGTGTGTGTGTGGTGTGTGTGTGCGCGTGTGGTGTGTGTGCGTGCGTGCGTGTGTGCGTTTGTGAGTGAGTGTGTGTGTGTGTGTGCGTAGACGTGGTTTTAAAGAAAATTTAATGTTACATACGTTTTCCTTATAAAGTTTTTTAATGTAAAGCGAAATAAATGTAAAAAATTAAATAAATATGGTTGAAAATGCTGAAGCTATATTATCGATATTTTTATAGAAACAGACAGCATTTTTTTTACGTTAACCTGTATTTATGTCTATGAATCTCTATCTGACATGAAGTTTTAAATGTCATTCTGATATAGATTATTGCTTTTGTGTTTACAATATTGCCTGTATTCATTATAAACAGAAAAGGAGGTTGCTTAGTTATCCTAAAAAAATTGAAATTAAAATTATTTCATTTCTTTTAATTTAAGTTAGCATCTAGATACCTCTGACTGTCATGAAGTTTTAAACGTCTGCTTGACATAGATTATTGTTTTTGCGTGTACAATGTTGCCTATTTTCGTAATGAACTTCTTATAAAATAGATTGCATAATTATCCTTAAAAAGATATGATTAAAATGATTTCATTTCTTCTAATTTCCATGTTGTAGGTTGGAAGGTCGTGTGGTGTTCCTCACCAGATATTTAATCTTATTTAATTAATTTTTATATTTATTTGACTATATATTAAGAAACTTTATAAAGAAAAGATATGTAAGATTAAAGGACCGGGCACTAATTACATTGATTACCAGCATCGGTGAAATGAGTTGAGCTGATATATGTTAGAGCATCTTCCTTCGTGATAATATTCGCGAAAAAATTTGGGGAGTTTGTAAGTGGTTTTCGAGATATTCGTGTTTAAAGGTATAGGGACTTCGATGACCAATACCAATTTTAATATATTAACTTTATAGAAAATGGCAATAGAGAAGAGAGATTAGCTTCGATGGCAACTTGTTTTTATGAGAATAAAGTTAGTTTCTTGCAAGTTTTCCCATGTACAGGGTTTTCCAAAGTAGGCAATAGACCGATTGAGACTGTAGATACATGGAAATTGACTTTTCAGTGATGATTTCATTATTTTAAGCCAAAAATATGCACATAATTTTTATTCTTTTCTATACTGTGCAGGTTGTATTCCAAAACATATTATCTTATTTCCTAAATATAAACACATATTAGTTTCACAATACTAAGTGTGTGAAAATATTTTTATAGGGTTAACCAAAAATAAAAACTTAAAAATTTGAGCAAAATTGTCAAAAAATTACATTTTTAGCACGAGGTCCGGTATCATTATTCCAAATATTTAAAATTGTTTGTACACGTACCATTATCGACTCTTAACAGGGTGGCAATTTTCCAACTCATTTTCTTTAGCTGGTTGTAAGGCAAGTAAAAAAGCCATCACACGACTGAGAAAAGTCCTTTCCCCACCTGTTTCACAATATACTTTTTTTACGAGTGCTAAGAAGTAAATATTAAATAAATTAATAATACTTTAAATAAACTGTAACATTACTTAACATCATAATCCATTGTAAAATTGGAACCGAATATGACAATGACAATAGTAATTATTTCTACTTTTTACGATGATTTCTGAAGATTAATATTTATTATTAATATTTATATTTTTTAATACTCGCCCTAGATGTCCATTTGATTGTCGTGTACGTTATCTGCGTGTCGTGCAAAAACCACGCAACACTGCCAACATGCGCACATGTCCCAACGATCGTTGCATCAGATTTGCAAGAGAAATAGTACCTACTCGCAGATCGTCTCTTGAAAACATTCGATCCAGAGCATTTCGAAATCGAGACTCTAATTACATGCTGTGAATTTCGTTCTGTCTTTCTCTTTGTCTAGTATCTGGTGTATTTGATAGTGCTAATGTAAGTTGGTATGTTCACTCAAATATTCCATGGTTAAATGTGGAAATTCTTGAATACGATTATCTTAAAACGGAATCCATAGTACTCGACGTTGTTAAATTAAAATTAAAATTGTTTAATTTGTGATTAAACAACAGTCCTTAGTTTCAATTCAGTTAGTTTTGTTGTATAACTATGTTCTGCATGTATTATTATATTATTAAAGATTATTGAGTATTGTTTAAATCTACGTAATTTTTGTGTGTGAATAAACACAGTGATTTGGAGTTTGTTGCTATTTAAATTTATTCATTGTTATTGAATAATTATTAATAATAATTGCTTTTTTTTTATTCATATCTACGTTTCTTCGTGTATAATTTACAATTTGGTGATTGCAGTATTTGTTCATTATTTATTTATTCTTCATTACTATTTCCACATACTACGATTTATTACTGTACGGTAATTATGAAGAGAGTATAGCCTTGAAACACCCAGCGTGTTTAATTGACTTTAAAAACTGTAATTTAAATCGTAAGTTACCATTAAAAACAATTAACAAGGCCAAATTCCTTAATTGAACTGGAAAACCGTGAATAAAATCCAATATATGACCCACTTCTTCTGACCGGTGATTATAAACATTTTTACGTGGATATGGTTAGTACGCAATCGAAATGTTTTTGTAAATAGTAATATCAAATTTCATTACTGATACTCTACATGAGCCTTAGTTACTTGATATAAAAGTGGGTATGTAAATTTCATAAAGCAATATTATAGGTCAATGTATTTATAGCTGTAAACTAATTCAATATCTATCTAAACTCACCTAAATTGGAAATTGCTGGTAAAACCTCAGAGTATACTCCATGTTCAATTTCATAACTTTTCATACTTGTAAGAATTTCAGCCATGGATTCATTTTCAGGAAACATTTTGATAATTATAGAGAACTGAAGATTTTCAGCGCTGTAAATATGTTTTAGTATTTATCCATGAAGTAAAATTGAATTTTTATTTACCTTTCGCTTGTGCAATAGGTCACAACAAGATTTTCAAATTCACCACAAAACCCCAGTACATTAATTTTCTTTGTGTCAAAGTGCACTACTGTTACATTTTTTTTGAAATATTTGCTTAGGGATTTTTCCAAATATTCTAATGATAGGAACTTCATTGTAGAAGGCATTGAAGTCTTTAAAGGTGTAATTGCTTGTTAAAGTGTAAATATTCAAAGTCTGAAATATTTTATGACACTACTTGTTAACACCTATATAACGTAAACAACAGAAAATTCCTTTAAACAAATTAAATGAAAACATATACACTTACGGCTGCTTATTTCATTGCGCAGATACACTGAATTACTTATTGTTTTGATTTTAGACACTTTCAATTTATAACAGTTTAAACAATTCTAACAGTCCTTCGTCATTTAATAACATATGCTAATGCAATATTCAATATGAAAATGAACAGGTTCAAGATATAGTCAAGCTAATATACGTTAATGATCATTCATATTTATAATTTCAAATACTTTAATTGTAACTCATTAAGAACTGAGTTTTATAATTGTGGAAACTTTATAACATTAACACGTCTAAAAATTATTTAAATATAATCACAAACTAATGTTAATTTACAAAATCAATATTACAGCTAACTGAATTAGTTTCGGCCTGGATTTGAAGTATGCATTTTTTAAATCGTAATCACGTAATTAATAAACTAAAAGAAATATTACTAACCTTAACAATTTGTTTCTACTAATAGTGCTCAATCGGCATAATCTTAAAAAAATAAGTTTCAATAATACTAATTAGGATGTTAAAACCATACGGTATCTGTGTTAACGGTTCGGGAGGGGATTTGATCGCGCGCGTGCGAGTGTGAAGCAATATGGGAACAATTAACTAGAGACTGCACGTTTTAAAAAACGAATAGAAGACTGTAGTAACATAATTTCAACAATTTTTGAAAACCAACATCGTGAATGGTGTTTGTGAACCGCTTTAGTAGTATGTAGTATTTTGTGCATATATTAATACAATTAAAACTTAAAATTGACAAACAAATTTATTAGATAATAATATTACAGTAGATAGGAGTAAGCGTACATAACGGATTATATAAGGTCTTAGTTAGAAATTCATGAATTGTGATAATTATCAAAATCCAACCACTTAACGAGAGATTTATTTACATGACGTCGTATTACACGTTCAACTAAGTAGATGTCATGCTCATAGAAGCGTCCTTGAATCTCTTGATCTCGACTATCACGTAATGTGTAGATAATTGGGCTTGAACGTTTTACTGTCGATATTTGAAATACTTTGTAACCCTAATTAGATGTGTAACCCTAATAAAATATGCTTCTGTTTGCTAATACGTAGGGGAGGTCCGGCTACAGTGCCATGCTGGTACAGTGGCCACTTCTTCGTAAAATTTTAGTGGAATATCCGACAACACTGACATCTGGTTTGTGTGTATAGGTACTTTAAACGATTATTTTCAACGATCGATGATTCAGTTGTTGCTAAGTATAGTAATGAAACACGTGAATTTTCTTTGTGTGCAGTCAATACTTATTATTTAATACACATTTAAAGTGTTCCCCAATAAACTTAAAAGTTGTTTTTGTACTTTGCAGTTAATAGGTGTGTGTCGTCCTTGAAGGTATTATCTTCATACTGAAAATGTAAGAATTTTAGTTTTAATATTTTAGGTTACGATGTTTGATAAAGTGCGATTTGCGAACAGTGGCCACATTTTTAAGTATACAGTGGCCAATGCTTTTCATATTTTTAAACCAGTTGCCACTGTACACTTAAAAATGTGGCCACTGCTTTTCATATTTTTAAACCGATTGCCTTATAATTATTGAAATTGTTAAAACAAATATAGCTATATTCATCATAATGTTACTAGTCATTTATTATTATATTGTTGTTATATACCTAGGTACCGGTTTTAATCGGTTTTATATTTGTTTGCGTCAGTTTTTATATCGATTGTTTGTAGTAGGCAGGTATTAAGGGCATGTTCATATTATAGCTATATTTGTTTCTTTCAGAGGTTGCAGTAATGCCACGAAAAGGTTTAAAAATACTGGCATTCGCAAAACCAGTGAAGAGAGCATGAAAATGCAGTATATGCAGTTTTTGAAAGAGGTTTTTCTACCAAAAGAGCTGCCATTAATTACAATATTCCTCGCACCACCCTACGAAGATATATAAAAAAATGTAGGGAATCCAGAGAAAACATAAATTGGAATAATCCCGATTTAGAAGGTAGTCCACGCATGTGCCCAAATTATACAGTCAGAAAAATTTTTCTAGTGAAGAGGTGCAGCATTTGTGTAGATATCTGAAAACTATGGCTAATTTACATAACGGTTTGACGCCCAAAACTCCCGTAAATTGGCCTATGAGTTGGCAATTGCTAGTGAAAGAAATATTCCGACGCCTTGGAGCGAAAATCAAACTGCGGGAAAAGACTGGTTTACGGATTTATTAAGAGGAACAAAGACATTGCTGTAAGAACAGCGGAAGCAACATCTTTGGGAAGGGCTATGGGCTTTAATAAACCAGTGGTTGATAAATTTTTCATAAACCTAAAGGGGCTTATAGAAAAATATAAACTAAATGCCTGTCAAATCTACAACGTCGACGAAACAGCGTTAACCACAGTGCAAAATCCCGGAAAGGTTTTAGCTGCTAAAGGCCAAAGGCAAGTGGGACAGATCACTTCAAGCGAGAGGGGTACACTCGTAACAATGGTGGAGCTATAAACGCTATGGGAAATACCATTCCTCCATTACTAGTGTTTCCCGCAAGTATTTCAAACACCATATGATCAAAAATTCGCCACTGGGAACTATTGGAGCGGCTTCTCCGTCCGGCTGGATTACATCCAATATCTTTGCAGAGTGGTTTAATCACTTCATCAATCATGCTAAACCATCTGCGGATGCACCTGTACTTTTAATAATGGATAACCATGAAAGCCACATATCGCTGGCAGTTATAGAAAAGGCTCGACAAAACCATGTGAAATTACTGACACTCCGCCGCACACCAGCCACAAACTACAACCGTTGGATAAATGCTTGTATGGTCCTCTGAAAAATATTGTAGCAACGCTTGTCAAACTTGGCTGCTTAATAATCTCGGGAAAAGAATTGTAATTTATGATATAGCTGAGCTTTTAGGGGTTGCATATCCACTGGCATTTTGTGCGAAGAACTGCATATCTGCTTTTAAAGAAACGGGCATTTTCCCTTCAATAATATGATATTTAGTGACGACGATTTTATGGCTTCAAATGTAACTGACATTATGAGATGGACCCCAACTTAAAACTAGTTTAGGAGAATCCCAACCTAACGCCAGTTTTGAAGAATTCCAACCAAGTACCAGTTGTGGGAAAAACATGAAACCAGGTTTAAACACTCAAGAAAAAGAAGCTGTCTCAGAGGAAACTGTTGATTCTGACATTGAATCTGGAGAGGACATAATAGTGCAAAAGAAATGATTGAACAGAGGACACCGGAGAAAGAATTTATACCTCCAGAAATTGTACAGCCTTATCCAACAGTTAAAATAAATAATAATACAAAGATTCCCAGAAAAGGGAAAAAGAAATCGACGGAGGTATTGACGGATACCCAATTTACGAAAGATTAAGAGTAGAAAACTGTAATAAAGCATCTGAGCTGAGAAAAACAACGCAGCTGAGATGAAGCGCAAATGTTTTGACGAGAATAGGCATCAATTAATTGTTAAAAAGCCCAAACTACGAGAGATTCTCGATGTATCGAGCTCTGAGGAAGATGATATGAACTTATCTGATTTAACAGACTCCGATGATGTTGATTGGTGTGAAGAAATTGATGATATCGTAAAGGATTCTAAAGATCTAGGTGACATTAGCGCACAATCCTTTGTCTTGGTCAAATTTCCTACAAAAAGACTTGCAGATAATACGTGGGCAAGGTGTTAAAGAAAATTAGTAACCAAAAGTATGAAATTAATTTTCTACGAAAGCAAGGAAATGCGTTCGTTTTCCCAATCGTTGAAGATGCAAGTATTGTTTTGCTTAAAGACATAGAATTGCACTTACCTGATCCAAATTTATCCGGAGGAACGGCCAGAACAAGCACGACTTACAGATTTGCCATTGATATTTCTTTGTACAATGTCAATTAATCTTTGAAAATCATTTAGTTATATCTCTTTTTTTGCATTTAGTGATGTAATATCCACTTAAAATTATTATAGGTACTTTTAAAGCAATGGTTGCATGTATTTATTTTGTTAATCCAATTTTCTTGTTAATTTCTAATTAGGGAACAGTGGCCACCCAACTCTTACAACATAGGGCCACTGTACCCTACATGAAGGGTACAGTGCCATTTTGTATATACTTACAAAAACAAATTTTACTCAAAAATTACAGGAAATATTTGAGTTTTAGTACTGAATAGTTAATGTTGAAAGTGTAATGAACGATTCTAGGCAAATAGATATACAAAATTTAAACAAGACTCAAAGTTTGAAGACAAAACATGAAAAGGTGGCCACTGTAGCCGGACCTCCCCTACATAATCCCACGTTTTAGATTTAGGTGTTTTACGATCAATAACTTTTTGACATTTTAAATGTTTAAGACTAGCTGCAGCGTTCTTTTCCGTTACATAGGTTTGTATCCGGTGGTTCTATGCTTTCTTGAATTATACTCAGCAATAATTTCAGGCAATATTGATAACCATTTATAGGAATCTTGCATGCTGAATGTTTTCCACTGGAAGGTGCAGAACTCAAAGTTACCACATACAATACACTATTGTGATGCTGTATAAGCAAACAAATATTTGCCATCTTTGCCCAATGGAATATCTACTGTCTTCTTATGCACTAGACTTTGTAAGGTAAAATAAGTTTCATAATATAAATCACCTTGTTTCCTTGCACCACTATGATGATCAATCATATGTTTTCCAAATTTATCTATTATCACTATTGATGGTGAAATTTATCTATTGGCATCACTGCTGGATATTTAGTAATATATGTAGTGGTGGTCGTTGTAACAATGAAATAAAATGAATATAGTAACCGGTTTATAGCAAGATGTCTTTATTACTTTTGCTTTACGTAGTTTGTCAATTATATACAACGCGATCAAAAATACTCGATACAGTTGCTCTTATGAAAAATGAAGTAACCATTAGCCGTACCGTATGTCGTAGTAAACCTTTGGTAAACAATACACAATAATTATGTTTATATTGTTTAGTATTGTGCAGTACCAGGTGAGAAGAGACAAATGACGACTAACATCAAGCTTAATAAGAGCGGTTGTATCAATGATTATTGACACCTTTGTATATTATTTCGTTGTAATTGCTAGTGTTTCCTGCCGATATTGATCCTAATAATTCCCTTAACCAATCCACTCATTTACTTCATACAAACTCAATTGTTTGCTCTTATATGGCAATGGTTGCATTTCACCTCTTCTTTTGGAGATAGTTGTCGAGATTTTGTAGCAGAACGTTTGCTCGATTTAAGTAATATTTTAATGATCTCAATATATTTTTTACTATTAGTTTTTTGGATTAGGTCGTTTGAGCTGTAATTACGTCGTGCAGAATTTGTACGACGCAAGATATCATTATATTGATGTAGATCACTCTTTTGTATCCCGTGGGTACTTTTTTAAATAGTACTTCATATAATCTCGAAGTTCCATCGTAGTTTAAAGATGATCCATCAGGAAGAGTGATAAGAAAATTCTGTACAACAAGGTCTAGTTCAGCATCAGTATTAAAAATGTTTCTTCTGAGGGGAAAAAGGAAAAGGCCACGTATTTCATTCCTCACCAAGGGGAGGGCGGGCTGCTCGAGCTTTCGAGCCCCTTCAGCCAATCATGAATTCCCAGCATACATACATACATTACGTATATATGCATGGTGGGATTAAGGTGGTGGTCAGGATAGGATCGGAAGGAACGGAGTTAGGGTTCTGAGGAGGAAAATACTACCCCAGCATTCGTCTAAGCAGCCGCACATGGTGTGCATATACGCTGTGACCATGCCGCTACATGTGTATGAGGAAAACCCCTGAAAACCCTCATACAAGGTAGACGGTAACGGGGATCGAGCCCATTACCTCCCGAATGCTAAGCAGATCGTGTCACCACTACGTTACCAATTCGGTTCCTGCGGGAACAAGGTGTACGCCGTATGCTTAGTTATACTCTCTAAATATACCTTCGACATAATACTTCGCCACTTTTTATTTATAATGCAATGTAACAGTCAAATCCATTACTAAAATGAACGGTATACACGTTCTTTTCTTTATCAATCACAAGAAATCCGAATTTGTCGTGCCAGAAACAGAAATAAAAGTCCTTAAATCTATCAAAGACATCTTTATTAACGTGATTGCCATACACCTGCTTAAGACATTAAGACGTTTTGGAATAAATGAGTACGTTTGGTACAGATAGAAACAATCATTATTTTGGTGTCTGCCATAACAGAAATAACCTCTAATTTCATTTTGTTTATGGTATGCTAGATCATCAAAAGTCATTACTAAATTCTTATAGGAATCACTAGGGATATAATATCGCTATTACTACTATATTCGAAATACCCGATTTCTTTTAAGGGCGTCACTAGATTTCGTAGGTAATGGTATTTGGGTTGATGGAAATATTTGAAGTATACGTAGACATCTTCAAAACATAAGCCCTTTGGATGTTCTAACACGGTAATCATAACATTTGTTTTTCGACAGCTAGATAGACCGACGATTATACCTCGTTTACAACCTCCTTTTAGTGGACCACTATGTTTAGAGTATTGTTTCTTGTTGTGATGTGATGTCATAACTTTTTATAGGTAATCCTGTATCTTGCAGAATGACACGGATGTCACCTACTATAGTACTGAACCACACATTGTATGGCGCACATACATATGCATGGTATACACACTACACAGTTTAGTTTGTTATAAAGCATCGTTTTCGGTGTAATAGGAAAAAAGGTTTTGGATTCACAAAAAAACTGCCCGTGGAGTTATACAGGGTGGGTGTCTACTGCGTGGACGAAGGATTTCTCCTTAACTCTTAGAGATATCAAAAATATTTAGGTATATACAGGGTTATTGACAAAAATATGCCAACCCAAACCTGTGCTTTTTTTAACGGAACACCCTGTATATTTTTGCATTTTTGGATTCACTGTTACGTTTAGAATTAAAGTATAGAAATTTGTATCTGTATCACTAACCGTTCTGCAAAATAGAGTTAGCCTTGGAACCACGATGCGAGCGCTGTCACCACGATTTCGTAAATCTGTTTATACCACCGATTATTAATAATAGTCTACTAACAAACAAACTGGGAAATCATTCGAAAACGTGTAAAACTATACAGAATTATTAACTTAAGCGAAATGTAATTTTTCTCAATTTGTATATTTTTCACATTTCGATTCCGCGTAAAAGTAGATACTGATTGATAATAGGTTTCATAGCCATAAGACAGACCCTTCTTGAGATATTGACGCTTTATTTAAAAATATTGACATACAGAAGAACAAATAAAACAAAATCCAGAGCAAGTAAGAAAATACGAAGGGCAAATAAATTCTTTAACTGATAGGAAAACTTAATTAAAAACTAAACAATAAAATAACTCTCTACACCTAAAAATAAGTTGAACAAGTAAACATAAACGAATAAAACCATAAATTCAAATTAAATGCTCAAAATGCTGACCACGCCTAGCTAAACACTTTGCAATTCGCTTGGTAAACGAAAGATTCACATCACATTAGAGGCAAAATGGATTGAAATGCAGCTTTAATTCTATATTTCATATCTTCGCTTGCGGTGGGAGGGTGTTGGTAACGTAGCCCTAAATAAAGAAACCAAAAGGGGCGTAAGATCGGTTTATCTCGCTGTCCAGTTTTGCACACCACCTCGTCCTATCCACCTCACCGGATAATTTCTATCGAGATATTGCATAACGTTGATTGCATAGTGTGGAGGGGCACCATCCGGTTGAAACCACATCGCACGAATATTAGCCACCTCGATATTTTCCAAAAGTTCGGGTATATCATTTTCAAAAACTCTAAATATCTTTCTCCAGTAAGTCTCCCATCAAAGAAAAAGAACCAATTACATTAAAATTGATTATACCACCCACACATTAACTGACCATCGATGCTGGTGATCGACAACTCTTAAGATGTGTGGATTAGTATCTGAATAGTGATGATAGTTATGTGTATTATTATTGCCGTTATTGTGAAAATTGGGTTCTTCATTGAATTTAGTAGTTACCCATTGGCAGAGATATTCACGATTTTGAAAATCTATTTCACTTAAAGCTTGATGTTACTCGATATGATAAGGATGCAATTTGTTTTTTTTTATAAAGTTGAGAACTGTATTTCTATTTAGGTCTAGGTGTGCACTTAGTTCTCTAATACTAATTTGCCGATTTTTTATAAGAGATGCTACAACTTAAAACCCAATTCCTTCATTTAGGATTGTTTTTGCGCGCTTGGGATAACACACACTTCCAGAATTTATAAATCTCTCAGCTATATTCATAAACGATTCTTTCTGCGGCGTTCACAGTACAAACGGGTAGCCAGCAAAGCATTTCTTTGAGCTTCGTCGTAAATAAAGATCATATCGACTATTTCTTCTTTTGGAAAAATTCGTTTTATACAAAAATAGACAAAACGACAATCCAAAAACACACAAACTAATGGAACAATATATAATGATTATACACAACGTCAAAACAATAGATGTATTTGTGCCTCTTTATTACGAGCGGATAGTCTACTTGATTTGTTTTGTTGAATTCTATTGTCATAGTAAATTTGTATTTTAGAATATTTTTTAAAGCGTCAATACCTCAAGAAGGTATAAGGTCCGTCTTATGGCTATGAAACCTATTATCAATTAGTATCTACGGTAAATCGAAATGTGAAAAAATATACAGGGTGTTACATTTCGCGTAAGTTAATCATTCTGTATAGTACTACCTGTTTTCGAAAAATTTCCCAGTTTGTTTATTAGTAAACTATTATTAATAGTCGGTGATATAAACAGATTTACAAAGTCGTGGTGACAACGCTCGCATCGTATGTTTCAAAGTTAACTCTATTTTGGTACTAAAGTGACGATATCTGCAGAACGGTTAGAGATACAGATACAAATTTCTATACACATATTCTAACTTTAGCAGTGAATACACAAATTGCAATAATATATAGGGTGTTCAATTTAAAATACACGTTTGGGTTGGCATATTTTTGTAAATCACCCTATATATACCTAAATACTTTGAGAATGTAGGTCTAATGATTGTGTATTACCACACTAAAATTGGTATCTCTAATAGTTAAGGAGCAATCCTCCGTCCATGCAGTAGACACCCACTTTGTATATACCTGGGTACGGATACTTTTGGCCGGGTACGTATTTAAGGGTACGACTAGTTTGCGGTGACAGAGGTATTAGCGAATTAGACGTAGCGTATAAAAAACACTACATAGCACACTCCCAGTCAAACGATCTAAGACATCGTGGCATTGCGGATAAGACTGTAAGAAAACTTTTGGGATAGGTTTCGATCCTTTGTAGAAAGAGCAGCTGCATTAACCATAGCCATGTATTGAAAGGGAAAAGAACTATGGTAATAGGAAGCAAATCACGACGAAGGAAGCATTCTTAGAGAAATAGACGTATTTCGTTTAATAAAGTAGTCATTCTGGCACCACGTCGTGTTGGTGGTAAACTTCAATAAACTTTTAAATCCACGATACAAGTCTTAAATGTTTTAAAATAAAAAACAAAATCTTGGCGCCTAAAATTAGAATATTACCAATACCAGAACGCAGGGGATTCATAATTCTCATTTCCATATTTGGCGCATTGGGAGCTTTAGGTTCTTTGGGTGGTGTGTTGTTCCAGAACTCTCCAAAATTACTTTTCTCTCCCTTTCTCTTGTTAATACTGCCAAAGGGCACTCCTCACAACTCCAACAACATCAAATTCGGGTAAAAATTATCAAGAAGGCGCCACCTGTTAGATACATTTATAACGGAAAAAAACGTGATGAACAGATCTTAGATTGGCCTAACAAGAAACCAAAACGTTCATTCAAAACTAAACCACTCTACTACTAAAAATTCTATTGCAACAATTTTGACACGAAGATCACCCACATTCAATGAAATTCTAAGCTTTAAATATAAGCCGCACAATGTGATAATAAAACCCAAAACTCCCTAAAACCTTGTCAAATCTCAACGCAACAATAACAAAAACTGACTGAAAATTACGATAATTAACTTTTCAATTTAAACAAAAATAGGTAACGACAACAAAACTAAACGCGATTGCAAATGTATAAAATCCTAAAATTTACTAAATATCGCAATAGGGGTTGTAATACCTAACCCGAAATATGTACATCCTTATCATAACAAATAGAACAAATTTGCTTACCTGTATGGGAAATCGGGCAGTACGGTACCTTCAATCGATAAGATTATTCCTATAACTGAAATCTTCAAAATACTTTGCGACTAATCGCCCAAACAGAATAAACAGCTGACCGAACATTGACCGATCTACTTCACATTTACGTTACGTAAATATGAATGCAGCAAAGAAATGGAGTCACAATGCTCGTATACCGCACCGGAAAATAATACCAAATTCACTGACACATAAATAAATAAATAAATAAATATAATATATATATATATATATATATATATATATATATATATATATATATTATATATATATATATATATATATATATATATATATATATATATATATATATATATATATATATATATATATATATAGCCGATGTTGAACATGTATCACGTAATCGATACCGTTTGTCATCCTGGAACCTAAAGGCAATTTTGTTTAACATTGTAAATATTGTAAACAGTTAAACATGAACATTTAAGGAAATTAATTTAGTAAAAAATCCTAATGATAACATCAATATGATACTTGCAAGTATTTTACGTTCAAATCCTATTAAGACTTAATTTGAATGTACCAAACATGAATATCGAAAACGTCAAACATGTGAAGTTGTCAACAACATCAGTTTAGAAAATTCAACGCCAGAACAGAAATAGTACATAACATGTTTTATTAAATACTTGGATGAATACGTTATAAAACTAATTTAATCAATTGTGACCATAAAGTAAACTTTCAATACACAAAACAACGTATTCAACCGCTCGACAATGACAAACACAAAATAATCAAAACCAACACTTGATTATAATTGTTGGAAACACCAAAATAATACGAAATTAATTATCTTACACACGTTACTTTTCCCCCGTTCTTTGTGCTGTTAATCAGTAGGTTTGTGAAGATGCTTATGGAACGATATTTGATCTGCTGTGGCTGAAAATGTTACTCTTGACAAAACGATACACACAAAAAATAACTCGAGGGTGTGGTGCAACTAAATATTATCCCCAATCAGCGGAAGCGGAGCATTCTCCAACGATAATGTTCGGTACACCCTCAGTATGTATAAGTTGTTCCAACCCCTTTTGCCTATATTGCGATCCGCAAAGAAAAGCGCGTGTCTCCCCTTACATGATGGGCTTGACTGACTTTTTAATTTATCCAATAATAACAATTTACTGCCTAAAATTTTAAATTGCGCCAAAAACGAATTGACTCGTAAGCCGAACTGAAGATAATTACATCATGCATCGAAAATGCGTTCCTAAAAGGTACTTCTGCAATATGATATGCCTATGATAACGAACCTCTACTATAATGGTCCTTAAACCAACGTCTATAAAATCCAAACTCTTTGGTTAAACTCAAAACCTTATCCAAAAGAAACGGCGACAGATTGAAGGCTACATTTAGATTTGAAAACGACGCTCCAAACAAAGTAACAATTTATGCTCAATTTAATTTTATAAAGCGTAATTTTTCTTTTAACGAACGCAAACTTCCAACTACACCAGTAAAAGGATTTCAGTACCTATCTTAATTTACGCTTACATCTAAATTTAATAAACAGCAAAAACTTTTCAAACATTGCTGCGTTATCAATTCAATTACGTGACTTTATACTACATTTCAGAAATCCGGTACTAACATATAAATTATAATTTCCAAATTAACGGCAATAAGTGATAAAAGCGCGGGTATGTCATACTCTATTCTTGCATTACGTAGCCATCGGTTCTTGTTGCATTATGTACTTATTTGTAAATTTTCAACAGTAAGCTGCTATTGCAAAGATGTATGCATTTTATAATGATTAAATTTATAACGAAACGTAAAGGGGTCAAAAAAGATAAAGGGTATGTTATACAGCACGACTGAGTGAGAAATTCTTTGCGGTATTCTTGCATAAATTGCAAGTTCACAAGATACGTGTTTTGTGGATAAACCACTAAAACGTTACTGTCGTTACCAATATTTCATTAAATAATTTTTAATGTAAGTTTTTGGAGCATAACATATATATATATATATATATATATATATATATATATATATATATATATATATGTGTACAGGGTCCGGCAACAAGAGCGCCTTCTTCCATATCTTCCGTTTCATATAACTAGATTAATAAAATTTGAGATAGGGTTATAGTTTAGTTGTGTGCATATTTTAAAATTATTCACGTGTATACAGGTTGTTTATTTAAAGATAACCAAACTATAATCAAAAAATTTAAATGGAACACCCTGTATATTATTACTTTTTGAATTCTACATATTGTACCTAACAAATTGCAATATATTTCCTTACCCCTAAATACAGCCGTTTTTGAGTTATGTCGATTTTATAAAAAATTGAAATTACAGAGATAGCTTTGAAATGTACCTCCTTAACCGTTGAAAAACTAAATTTATCTAATTTATAGCAGAACAAGTACACAGATAGAGCTTTCTTATAATGCAAAGAAAATGTCATAATTGTATACAGTGTGTTTACAATTGACTTGCCAATCAGACATTATTCCAACTAGTAAAGTTTACTTTTTCAAATAGAACACCCTGTATACTATTCCGTTTTTGGTTTCTACATATTAACCCTTATCAATTCGATATACAATTCCCTATCCCTAAATATAACCGTTTCCAAATTATTTTCAATTTTTCAAAATGTATAAGATTATTGCAACATTTTTTAAATCCATGGCCTCGTATAAATAGAAAAAACAGTGAAAACAACAGAAACTAATACACTATAATTATTAAAATTATTTCTAAAAATACAAAACTAATAAAATAAAAAAAAATTTAACGCTAATCATTAGCGATAATGATTTATAATAATTGTTCAAAATGTTGTCCGTTTTCTCGGATGCAAACCTGAAGTCGATCTTTAAAAGATTGTTCAACTATACGCAACAACTCAGGAGTAATGCTATGAAAAGCCTGTGTTAAACGATTACGCATATCTTCTGCAGTGGTTGGTGGTTCCCTACAGACAATACTTTTATGTATCCCCATAAAAGAAATATATTCTTGTCAGATCAGGGGACCTAGCTGGCCACCTCACAGGTCCATTTCGCCCAATCCATTTATTTGGAAAGACTCTATTGAGATAATCCCTTACATCTGCAGAGTAGCAGAGTAGTGAGAAGGAGCGCCATCATGTTGACACCACGTTGTGGCTCTAATATCAAGAGTAATATTTTCTAATAAGCCCGGTAAATCGTTACGAAAAAGTTAAGGTACTTCTCACCATTCAAGTGCCCATCAAAAAGAATGGACCGATGACATAATCCTCAACGATGGCACCCCAGACACTTAAAGACCACTTATGTTGATTATCAACTTGTCTTAATAAATGTGGATATTCTGAGGAATAATAATGAAAATTATGTGTATTAACAAATCCATTCTTATGAAATGTTGATTCGCCTGTCCATAAAATATTATAAAAGAAATTTGGGTTTTGAGTAATTTTTCTCTGGCGCAGTTACAAAATCTTACTCGATGATCGAAGTCTGCATCGCTCAATTCTTGGTGTAACTGAATATGATAGGGATGTAAGAGATTCTTCTTTAAAAGACGGCCTACTGATCTCTCACTTATACCAACTATTTCACGTATGTCCTTTTGGCTTCTGTGATGATCCTCTTCGATGGCGAGAAGAACTCTCAATTCACTATCTTCATTTGTAGAAGGTTTAACACGTTCATGTTTGGAGTAAGGCACATGAAGTTGCAATAAATCTACTCATAACTTTCTGAAACGATCTTGTGTTTGGATGTCTTCTATCTGCATATTTTTCAGCATAAATTCTGCTGACCAATAAACAGTTTCTTTCTGCAGCACCCAACACGAATATCATATCAACGAACTCATTTTGTGTAAAATTCATTTTATAAAATCTTGATTACTAAGAATAACACTCGTAATGGTTAACTACAGTTTTATTTATTTACGTCAAACATTCAATTGTTATAAGAAGCACACTTGATTTTAGAATTTTACTTGAAATTGAAGTAAATATTTGTCAAATTCTTCTTAACATGCAATGCCTCCAGTACAAAAATTGTAATTAGTCTTCTATCATGATATATTAGTTTCTGTTGCGTTTTTAATGTATAATACAATTGTTTTATGATGTTCTTTTTATATATACGAGGCCATAGATTTAAAATGTCTCAATTATCTTAAACATTTTGAAAAATTGAAAATAATTCGGAAACGGCTATATTTAGGGATAGGGAGTTGTATGGCGAACTGATAATATGTAGAAACCAAAATGTAATAATATACAGGGTATTTTATTTGAAAAGTAAACTTTGCTAGTTCGAATAATGGTTGATTGGCAAGTCAATTATAAGCACCCTGTATGCAATTATGTCATTTTCTTCATATTAAAAGGAAGCTCTACCTGTGTACTTATTCTCATATAAATTAGATAACTTTTATTTTTCAACAATTAAGGAGGTACATTTTCAAAGCAACTCTGTAATTTCAATTTTTTTAGAAAAATCGAAATAACTCAAAACGGCTATATTTAGGATAGGGAAATATATTGCAAATTTGTTAGGAACAATGTGTAGAATTCAAAAACTAAATAATATACAGGCTGTTCCATTTAAATTTTTTGTAATAATTTGGTCCTCTTTAAAGAAACAACCTGCATTCGCGTGAATAATTTTAAAATATGCACACAACTAAACTATAACTACATTCCAAATTTTATTAATCTAGCTTATATAAAACGGAAGATATAGAAGAAGGCGCTCTTGTTGCCGGACCCTGTATATATGTCCAGGGGTGACTGTTAGGATATTCGTAGCTGTCGGGCCTATAATTACGAGGACATGTAGTGGACTAAGAGGATATGCAGTAGATTTTCGAGTACTTTTAAATTAGTGTGAGCTTATTTCATGCCCGACACTTGGCGTTTGACTTATTGCATATGTTTGATACAGAGGTCGCGAACGTGCAAACTAGTACCATTGAGTAACTAGTACCAATTAATTTATATTATGAATGTATGTTTAGAAGTAAATTGTGTTACAGGATGAGTTTATTTATCGAGTATGCATTCAAAAGTTGATTATTTTGTTTTAAATATATAGTTGTGTTCAATAGATTAAATTAGTTTTTTGGTGTTTGTGATTTTTCCTTAGACCGCATGCTTTGAAAACTATGGAAAGACATTGTTGTGACAGTATTATCATTCCTATAGGACTATTAAAGGGAGAAAATTTTCTATTGGCCCAAAACATTTTGTAGCATTAATCTAACAACATTCTTTCTAGCACTTTTGCCTACACATTTCAGAATTTTACCTTAAAAGACATCTCTATATTATTTACAAGAATGAAAACAGCGTAGTTTTCTAAAAAAGTGGGCAAAGGTCGAGCATAATTTTATCGTTTATAACGATGACTTTACACTACATTATATAAATATAACCACATTATGTAATTAAACTACGATATTCTTGCATCATAATAAGTAAATGTGTTTTAATTTAATTTAATACCTTGAATATGCATACTGTACTCTAGTTTCCAATGCTAATGTTATGCATTAGATACTTTTGCTTTCAATAATTGAAATCCTTTTTACTGTTTACTTTTTCTTAGACCTTCATACGATTGGAAGGTAGTTTTGTGGCACTATTAATATTACCTAAAGAGCAAAGATTAGTAAGGAGTGAACATAATTTCCGATTTAAGTGTAAAATATTTTTGTATTGTAGCAACCACAAGCCGTACTACAGCAGTCTTTTTAAAAGAAGTGGACAAGGTCATGCATACTTTGTCTTCTTTAACGATTGCTTATAATGCAGCAAATGCTATATTATATAATCCAGCTACATTTTCGCATCTTATACGTATAGAGGGTCCGCCGGTTATGCCGGAAGTCGGTACTTAGTCGCTTATTTTAAATGGAACACCCGTATATTAATACATTTTTGGATTCTATGTCGAATTTTAAGGTAAGTTTGTTAAATAAACTAGATACGAAATTTCAGTCGTTTAAAAAAACATTTTTCTAAAAAATTGACAGATGCGGTCTTAGTAATAACTCGTTAATTGTTCTGTTCCTGTCAAACAATTTGAATAAAACTTTAAGGTGTTGTAGGCAAAGGTTTATTGCAACAGTCTGCGAAAATGAGATTTGTATTTTTCATAAAATAATATTATGAATGTCTAAACTTGACTATCAAAAATGCAACTTACTCAAAAAATCAAATGGAAACTCCTATTTTTATTACTCAGATCGATTTAACGTCAAAAATTAAGGTAAGTTTGTTTAAAACTTTACTTGCCTAAACGTAATAGTTTCATACTTATTATCAAAAAGTCCCAATTTTAAAATTTGTGATAAAATGAGCTACATACTTAAATCTAGTATTCCTTGTTCGTGGTCACCATGGAAACCAAATAATTAAGAATGGAAATAAAGAAAACACTTGAAAAAGTTACTGCAAAAATTATAAAAATTGATAATTTTGTGATTCAAAAGTCATTTTTGCCGAATAGAAATTTTCTAAGTAATTTTTTCAAATTCGATATACAACATAAGTGTAAAAATTTTATAAAATTACTTTTTACTGCGGAGGTAGTAACTACATACTTATCAGTGCATTCTTACACGATAAAGTCGCTTATTTAGTATTTATTGCTCGTGATCAAATGTAAATTAATTTACAATAAATGTTCAAAATGTTGCCCGTTAGACGTAAGACATTGTTGAACCCGTCTTATAACGGCTTCATTTGTAGCCCTTTGAATTTCTTGTGGAGAAAGAGAATTGAAGGCATTTTGCACTCTTGCAATGAAATCTTCTTTAGTCGTTAGTGGTGTGGCATAAACAATATTTTTAATTCGACCCCCAAGATGTAAATCCATTGACGTAAGATCAGGTGACCTAGGTGGCCACGGAAAGGGACCATTATTGGCAAACCAACGATCTTCAAAAATTTCATAAAGTTTCATGTGAATAGTGTTGGTGTTGTGAGGGGCGCACCGTCTTGTTGGTACCATAAATTTTCCTTTCTAGATTTAATCGGGTTGAATTTGAGTGTTTAATATTTCAAGATAATTTTCTCCTAGAAATTAAATTTGTAATCATAAATCGCAACAATCAACTATTTTAAACCTCTCAAATGTTCGTTGTAAAAATACACGTCAAAGATTTCGTTATTCCGAATAGCAAAAAATACGTTAAAATTCCAAATTTCCTGAAAATGGCATTCGCGAATTGGATTGCTATTTTCGTTATTCCAGTAATGCGCGTTTCGGCGATTAAATATGCCATTTTTCGTAAATTTAGATTCGTCCGTATATGATATTAGTCAAAAATTAGGACTTTCTTGTAGTTTGAGCAAAATTGTTTCACAAAATTCGATACGTTTCAAGAAATCCGCTTCTTTCAAATGTTGAACTAATTGTAAACAGCATGGTCTAAACTTATGTTTCTTAAGAATTCTTCTGATAGTTGTTGGTGTTAAGCCAATATCTGTTTTCGCGTAGTTTATGGAATTACAAGGATAGGCGCGAAAATATCCTAAAGTTATAACTTCATTCTGTTCGTTATCAACAGCAGTTTGTTTGCGAGGCGTAGAGTGTTTAAATGTGCCAAACTGTTCCAAATTTTGAACCACCCGTCTTATTGTATCTGCTGATGATCGGGGGCGCTCAGGATAGCGTTCGATAAATGTTCTTACTGTTCGTTTTACAACTCTACGACGTTCTCCGTGCATTAAAATTAAATTCAAATAATCTGTATTAGAATATTCAAGTCGAGCCATTTCATCAAGAAACTGTCAACAATTTTATTAAATTATTGACTACAAAAGAAAACAAAATAAATAAGCATCTTTATCGTGTAATGATGTGCTGATAAGTATGTATTACCTCCGCAGTAAAAAGTAGTTTTTTCGATTGACTCATAAAGTATTAGATTTTACACTTACGTTGCATATCGAATTTGAAAAATGACAGAAAATTTCTATTTGGCAAAATGACTTTTGAATCACAAAATTATCAATTTTTATAATTTTTGCAGTAACTTTTTCAAACATTTTTCTTTATTTCAATTCTCAATTATTTGGTTTCCATGGTGACCACGAACAAGGAATACTAGATTTAAGTATGTAGCTTATTTTATCACAAATTTTAAAATTGGGACTTTTTGATAATAAATATGCAACTGTTACGTTTAGGCAAATAAAGTTTTAAACAAACTTACCTTAATTTTTGACGTTAAATCGATCTGAGTAATAAAAATAGGGTTTCCATTTGATTTTTTGAGTAACTTGCATTTTTGATAGTTAAGTTTAGACATTCATAATTTTATTTTTATGAAAAATACAAATGTCATTTTCTGCAGACTGTTGCAATAAACCTTTGCCTAGAACACCTCAAAGTTTTATTCAAATTGTTTGACAGGAACAGAACAATTAACGAGTTATTACTAAGATCGCATCTGTCAATTTTTTAGAAAAATGTTTTTTTAAAACGACTAAAATTTCGTATCTAGTTTATTTAACACTCTTACCTTAAAATTCGACATAGAATCCAAAATGTATTAATATACGGGTGTTCCATTTGAAATAAGTGACTAATACCGACTTCCGGTATAACCGGAAGTGGTATGAACGTGAAAGTATTTTAGATGAGTTAGCCCTAACATCATTACCCTGTCACCAAATTTTCAAAATTATAGTAAGTTTGTTTACTCATAGGATCAGCTCCCAAAGGCGGACCCTGTATTGTATTACAAGTTACACTTGTTGAATGTACATTCTAAACTCGATTGTTTTGAATGGATTTTTTATACTCTAGAAATGTTTTTAGGAACTGAAATGATTTTTTATACTTTACCAAACCAAACAATTTTATGAACGATGTAAGGTATTATGTTAACCACATTTAATATTTTTAACGGAAGAATTGTTAACGACTGTTCACATTCTTACTTCGTCAAGCAAAATACAACGAATTCATTCTGACAGCGCCCGTCCTCACTTTTGTAAAAAAAAGGAACGCTTTGTACAAAGGTAACCGTAAGCGAATTTAATTTATAGCTCCAGAAAAGAAATACTGATTTAATGCACTAAAATAAAAACGTAATTTTCATATTAAATATCTGGTGTGGAACAATACCTTCCAACTTACAAAATAGAAATTAAAAGAAATGAAACAATTTTTTTAGGATAATTACGCAGTCTGTATTATAATAAGTTCATTACGAAAATAGGCAACATTGTAAAAACAAAAACAATAATCTATGTCAAACGAACGTTTAAAACTTCATGACAGACAAAGAGTAATAGACATCTAGTTTTAAAGCTTCTATAAAAACACAGATAATACAGCTTAAGCATTTTCAGTCATATTTATTTAATATTTAGATTTAGTTCGCTTTACATTTAAAAGCTTTATAAAGAAAAGGCATGTAAAATTAAATTTTCTTTAAAAAATACGTCTACAGATTTTCTTATAAAATTAATCACTATTCAGATATAAAATTTGAGCCAACACTTTAGTAATTTTCTTGCCGTTAAATTATGCGTCATATAAAAAATTGCACAGAACATAATTAATCGATATGTTTAAGTTCTATAAAAAGTCACGGCAAAATGGCAATGTGGGGTGAAATTGTTAGAGAGAGACAAACTTAACATACCAACTTCCATAATAACCCTGATAATTACAAATGATACATGTATGTTAGTGAAATACACGTTGTTGGGTTGTTAGAACTACCGAATAAATTACAATGTTGTCAGCTCTTCTGTTTACACATAACTTCTAATTTTGACGTTTTCCACATTTTGAGATTTTCGATAAGCTCCTCGAAATTATACATGACTACTTCAAAATGTTACAATTGCTTAATCATCGCAAAATGATCTAAGAACTGTTAAAAGTATTGTTACTTAGTTGAGAACGAGTATTTCCATCAAAATTAATTTTCAAAATAAATGTAAACAATATAACCTAAGTATTATGTTGACGTCGAATTTCATACGTTTGGCAACAATGTCAAGCGCTGACGTTTATCCCCACATTGGAAAAGAGTTTGCCGCGACTCTATATCTAGGTATTTGTATATCTTTGAAATATGCAGTTGTTTTAGAAATATTTGATAAAACCAAAATCTGCCCCTAACAACTTCCCTCGCCTCCGACGCTGAAGCTGTCCCAAAATTTAATCAGCTCCTGTAAAGGTAAAGACAAGCTTAAATACATTTTAAGTACGTAGATATTTTCTTTCTGTCGTTATCGCGGATACTAACACACACACGCGTACGCTCGCACGCACGCACACGCGCACACACACGAACGCACACGTACACATACGCAAGCACGCACCCACACACACGCGCGCGCGCGCATGCACTCACACATACACATTCAGAATTTAGACCAAAAATCGCTGTTTAATTGCGTTAGCCATAATTACATTCTCCATATTATGAAGGAATTTAATTTTGGGGACTATTTTATACATGCGGTACAAACCTTATGCCTTAATGCAACTTGCCACATAAGAATAGGGCAACTACTAACAAGCGCGGTATTAATCCAAAAAGGGTTACGTCAGGGATGCCCCTTGTTCGGACCTCTCTAATCCTTAGCCTTAGAACCATTCCTGTCATTATGTACATTAAGTAGAGCATCACTTAAAGCTGTCAAGATAAATCACTATACTAACCTAGTAGTGCGTGCATATACTGACTATATATCAATTTTCACGTCACACGAGAGTGATTTTCAAACGCTTAAATCAAATTATAAACAGTTTTCGCGACAATCCGAATCCAGATTGAACAATGAAAAATCAATTGGCTTCTGGACAGGAGAATGGCGTAATAGAGTAGACAGGCCGCTTGGGTATCAATTCACCAATGAGAACATCAAAATTCTTGGAGTGAACTTCACTTATAACCAAAAAGAGATGCTGACCACACGTTAAATGAGCTGAAGGAGAAAATTACGCAAGCGCTTGTTAAATGGAGGAGCCGTGCTCCTTTTGCTTCAATGATGGCAAAGAAAATAATTATAAATCAGTCTGTAGCACCAAAAGTCTGGCATTACTTACAAGTCGTGTCCCTAAGTACAGGTGAATTAAGAGCGTTGCAAAAGTTACTAGTTAGCTTTATGTGGTCCGGTAAACATTGGTGCAAAGATGAAGATTTATGTTTGCCAGTAGAGTACGGAGGATTAGGTCTAGTTAATTTAATAGCGAAATCTCACACCTTTAGAATGTTGACGGTGCAAAGATTCTTACTGAATAAGGAAGAACAAAAATGGAAAATCTTAAACGCCAAGTAAAATGGAAATGGTTTTTTATGTCCCATAGAAAAGAAGATGTGGACAGAATTACACCGTACGTACAATCTCTCAAGGGCAGCAGTCGCTTTGTGGAGGCAAAAATAAACAATTTTCCATAAGATTAAGCGACTTACAAAATATTCCCACAACAGAGTTTGCACTTATTAAACAAAGGAGACCTCCGTTATTCGTTACTTACTGGTCTAATACACGTTTCAGGAAAGTATCCGATTTTATGAGCAAGGATGTACGAAGAGGCATTTTCATCAACCTTACGTTAACTTTCCAACAATATAAAAGAGTAGTTATTAAAACAATATCGACAGATAAAAGATTTCTTTGAGAAGCAGTATAGCAATCAAATGCTGCTTATTTTTACTAATCTGCACAACAAAAAAGAAGTAGTAAAAAAAATGTCCATAGAAATCTTCAAAAAAGGTCAACAACACGAGTGTACGAGTATGAAGCAAAACAATCCGGTAAATGGATTGACAAGGAAGTTCACTGGGATACCTACTTCAACAAATTGAGCCTGAGTTATGACGCGGAAATTTCTTGGCACATTGTTAACAATACGCTGGCAGATCCCGTTTTTCTACATAAATGTGGTAAAAGAGACGTTAACAATTGTCTATTTTATCCTGCAGAAATCGGGAATGCATGGCATGTTATTAACAGGTCCTAGAACAGCAGAAATATGGAGCTACGTGAAATTATTAGTATTTAAACTAACAGGCGTAGAATGAACAATAGATGATGTATACTGTGGCCCCTCTTCGAAGCTCCCCCAATATAATTTGTCAAATTATCTAATTACTACAGCTAAAAGTGTTATTTACAAGACTGGTACCACGTATCTACGTAGAAATGGAAACTGTGACTATAAAGCGTCATTCATAACTAGAATAAAAACAATACTAGCCAATGAATATGGGTGGTGTTTAGGAAAAGGTAATTTTTGAACAGTTTGAGAACGTATGGTGTGTAAGCAATGTGTTGTGCAAGATCATAAACAGAGAGTTGTGTTTCACCTTGACAGATTAATATGATACAAGTGAACTAGGAACATTGCATTGTAATCATTGCTCTGTCAAATTTCTTTTTTGTTGTAAATAAAATAATAATAATAGCACGCACGCACCCACACCCACGCACGCACCCACACACACACACACACACACACACACCACCCAAGCCACCCGCCCACCCACGCAACCAACCACCCACCCACTGCCATAATAGCGTTTCTGTAACGCAATCAGGATTTGTAGCCGAAGTGTCATTACCAAAATATTTTAACATCAGTAAAACGACGAAGGGTATAACCACCTGAAAGCATTTCGATAAAAGACTTACATAAAAGCAGTAAACACCATGTATTGAAATATTTTGTCGAGTATTAAAGACATTAAATGACATGCTATTTCTATCAAGCATATTTCCACAAAAAAAATTATGTCAGTCGTACTGTAGTAGTGTTCCTGTGCTATGTTTCATAACAAGCTGCGGGACTTGAGCACAGTACTAATCTCTAGAAATGAAAAACTCAAAATGCAACCATTGCTTAGGAGAGTTGTGACGATGATATTCTGCGACTTTAATAAGCAGTTAATGTTGCTTATTACAGTGATCTTTTCATAATTAAGCTGGGTATCTGGACAAAACGACGTGATCTTTTCAACGAAGGTATTTTCTTCCGATGGATAACGGTTACATGGTTAAATTAGGTTTAAAGTAACATGTCTTTTTCTAACCGTACTAGAGCCATTCAATAAGGCTCAACGCTAGAACTAATACCGAACGCTGATATATTATCTTGCTATAATTTGCATTTTAATAAGCCATTTTACACTGCGTTGACCTTGTGGGTACACAGCTTATAAACATACATGGATTTAATAAGAAATAAAATTATATTCCGTGGGAAAACTTTATTATAAGAACGATTAACAGGTGGTAGGCATGTATACTCCATGCCACCTTTACCATGGGCTCCTTAATATTGGGTCTCCGATTTTCTGAGCTCGGTAAGGGCTGCCTGTTACCTTTTCCATCATCCTTAATCTATTCTCATCCTTATTCTTCCTTCTGGCCCTCACTGTCTTCCTATCGGATTAAAAGTCCCAAATTAAAAATAAGATGGCTGTGGTCTCTAGGGTTATAAATTCCGGACGTAAAATCCTGTCCCATTCGGATGTCCGGGAGGGCAGGGCCTAAGCGACCTCGGTCATCGAAAGTATCAACTTTCTGATTCACTACTGCAACATCCGCGGTATCAGGTCTAATCTTAATGCTATTCACCAACATCTTGAACAATACCACCTTCACTCTAACTTCCGATATAAAGGAGGCGTATGTGCCTTCATCAAGGACAGAATTGCTTGCAGGAGGGTTTCTACCTTAGAAAATAAAAATTTTGACGTGATTTGGTTTAAACATTCTGTTCCTAATTTTGTGAAATTCTACTGTTGCATTTGTAGGTCTCCTAATGACAGCAACTTTCAAGACTTCTTCGATTACCTTAGTATGAAAGTTGAATATCTCCTGTCTCAGTTTCCATCTTGCGATATCTCATTTGTAGGCGATTTCAATGTTCATAACTCTAATTGGCTTCAGTTTTCATCTACTACAAATCTCGCTGGTCATAGTGCAGAAACATTTGCTATTTCATGTGATCTCACACAAATAATTTTTGAACCCACAAGAATCCCTGATAACCCTAACCATACTCCACATCTTCTAGATCTCTTTCTTACATCAAACCCTCTTGTTTATAAAGCTTCCGTTCATTCGCCTTTAGGTCTTTCCGACCATTGTCTAATAAAAATCATTTCTACTGTACCTAATTCCACTGTTGTTCGCAAAACCGATAGAAACTTGTGGTGTTTTAAGTCAGCTCGATGGAGTGATTTACGGATTTCTTTGCAACCTTTCCATGGCGTGAATATTGTTTTAAACCGTCCTCTTCTTCGGACATCGCTCTTTCAGTATCTGAAGTAATTCTCATGGGAATGGAGTTATACATTCCCCACAAACAGTATCGTATAGGTCATTCACGTTCCCAACCCTGGTTCAATGAGGCTTGTGCTGATGCAATATCTTTAAAAATAAATGTTACATTAAATGGAAATCTAATAAATCGGTCGACAGTCATGTAGAATACGTTGATGCTAGAAATATCTGCAAGAGTGTCATCACTAAAACTAAAAAGTTGTTCGAACAACGAAAATACAATGAACTAGCTACATCTCCTTTAGGCAGTCGTAAATTTTGGTCTTTAGCTAAAGCCATTAGTAAAAATTTTGGAACATCTTCATTTCCCCTGACATCTATTGACGGATCGGTAGTTGCTGATTCTGTAGACAAAGCCAACGTTTTTGTGGATTTGTTTGCATCAAACTCGTGTCCCAATGATTCTGGAAAAGATGTGCCGCTAGTCAACTCTTCTTCATACGATATAAAACCAATTCATTTTCGGTACAAGGTCTTGGAATCGATCATCAGTAGGCTTGATCTCAATAAGGCGACTGGCCCAGACGGTATCCCAGCTATTGTCTTAAAGAAATGTACCCCGAACTAGTACCAGTCCTATCTAAGCTCTACACGATCTTTATGTCTTCTGGGAATTCCCTTCATCATGGAAGTTAGCAAATGTTCAACCTATTCTCAAAAAGGCGATAAGACCGATCCCTCAAATTACCGACCAATTGCCATCACTTCCATTTTGTCTAGAATCATGGAAAAAGCAATCATTCAGTAACTGCTCACGTTCCTTGAAACTAACAAACTCCTTAGTGACCACCAATATGGGTTTAGACAAAATCGTTCAACAGGCGATCTTCTTTCATATGTGACCCAAGTTTGGAACAATACAGTAGAGCAGTCCGGTGAAACAGTTGTAGTCGCTTTAGATACCTCAAAGGCATTTGACAAAGTTTGGCATAAGTGTTTACTTGCCATACTCACCTCGTTTGGGTTAAATGATACGCATATCAACTGGGTTTGTAGTTTCCTTGATAAAAGACGAATACGTGTCTTAGTTTCAAAAGAAGTTAGCAGTAACACGGGCGTGCCACAAGGATCCGTTATAGCGCCTACACTTTTTCTGCTGTACATAAATGACCTTATTTCTTCTACAACTAACCCCATCCATTGCTTTGCTTACGATAGCACTCTTCACTGTAATTCATCTCAGTCTACTCATTGTGATAATCCACATTCTGTGTCAAATCAAGAAATTAAAACTGAAATGGCAAACTCAATCAACAAAGACATTCAACGTATTCTCGAATAGGGAAGCAATAATCTAGTTAAATTTATTGCTAACAAAACTCAGTGTTGCCTTATGTCGTCAGCGATCATTTTCTGTTGTAAGTATGAATGGCTCAGTTCTTAAGTTTCCAGACTCTATTACTCTGTTAGGTATGACTGTGTCTTCAAATCTCTCATGGGTTGACCATCTTCTGCCAGCTACCAAAACAGCTGCTCGTAAAATAGGCTTTTTGTACAGATCTAAGCAGTAGTTTACCTTTCGACAACTCCTTCTGCTGTATAAGGCCCAAATTCGGCATCATCTGGAATATAATTCTCACCTCTGGGTTAGTGCTCCCCAATACGCTCTCGATATCGTTGATCGTATTCAAAAGAAAGCGATTAGGCTTGTAAATGACCCGTCCTTAACTTCTCATATACAGTCCCTTGAGCATAGAAGGATGGTTTCAGTTGTTTCTTTGTGTTATCGTTATTACAACGGCTATTGTGCTGCTGAATTATATTCGTTGATACTATCTGGGGATATCTTTGCGAGAAACACTCGGTTTGCTCATTCACATCATCAGTATGCAGTACAAATCTCCACGTGTCGTACCAAACGGGCGCATTCCACATTTTTCTACAGGGCTTCTAAACTCTGGAATAATCTCCCTAGTTCCTGTTTTCCTCCCACTTATGATATGAGAAAAATTAAGGTAGCTGTTCATAAGCATCTATTGGCAATTCATTATCCCTCTATCCATCCTCCTAAGTGTTCCTGAATGCTTTAGCACGATATGCCTAATTAGGCTGTTCAGGTCCACAATCATGAAAAAAAATTAATACTAAATGTACGCCACTGCAGTTTCGCATCGCTTAATGATCTCGTAACGTAATTTCGTATGACCACAGGGGTAATATCTGATGTGCACTTTCACTCTCTTTTCTCAGGGAAAGTATTTGATAAGATGTAATAGGTCAACGCTCACAGTCGTACAGCATTGAATATTGTAAATATTCTAAAGAACCCCATTTACAATTATCACGTGCCCGCTGTTTGACTTACATTGATAATCAATCTTTTGACGTAAAGGATTTCTTAGAAAGTTATCCAAACCTACAACTCTCGCAAAATATTGAAATAAACGACGCGACGGTTATGATAATTGCAAAGTTGTAGTCTGTAAATGATAAGTATCGTAATAAAACTGCATTGAATAAAAAAGAAATCTTCAGGGTATTCAGTGTCCTAAGGTCGTTTACTGCTTAGAACAATAACAAATTTACTATTTCAGGAGATTAGTAGCAACAGCTCCTTCTTAAATTTGATTTCCTATTTAAGGATTTATTGAGGTTTTGGTATAATGATATTTTATCTTAAAAACAATATTGCTTGCCGATTCTAACGTAGGTATTGAAAATCTAGACAATATGCAATATGTAATTTTTGATGCTTGTATCCTTAAGTTAAATGATCATTAACGTATTTTCTTGGACGACTCATTATTCTGTTTAAAGTTTAAAATTACAAAAAAAAAGTTGGCACTGGCACGATTCCAACTCCTGTCCATAAGGAGTTTTCCAAACAAACAAACCAGATTCGGCGTTTATATAGGCGATTTTTTTTATATTTATCCACAAATAGTAAAAAACGTGTCGTTTATTTGGCGAATCATCCAAGAGGGTTGCAACTTTAAACCCTTCTCTTGTAAACGCAATGGTGCGGTGTTGTTTTAATTCTTTGTAAAGTACATGGTAACAAAAGATGTAAGAAACTACCTGCTGATTTTGGGTAGGCATTTTTCAAGGAAATAATAGTACAAGGTGGTTTGGAAATTTTTCCGAATTTCTAGATAGGTACTTGAAACATTACGTGAAATTAAAATTGCATGAAAGCAGTCATTTAGCATTCACGACGCTAATATGCTTCAAGTCACGTAAATGGTGAAAAATAGGCAGCTAAATGTAATATAGGTATTTTATGTTCTAAGAAAGTTACTAACAAATATCGATGCCCAAGCATGACAACTATATACAAAGTTCAATCACCTTTTCAATATAAATGCAGTCTTTATGAAAGTTGTGCTTGTGTAAAAATAATATGTACCAGTACTTATGTGTGAAGTAAAAATATTTAAATAAATATTTTGGATCCCTACAAGCAGCATCTTTTATAAAGCATAATTTTTTTCCTATGAGTAAAATATTTCGGTAATGACACTTGTTCTTCAGTAAAGGTACCAAAACACCTTAGAGGTAACATGTGAGCGCTTCGGTATACCAGCACTTCTATCAATTTTTTTTCCATTGAAATAGCTGTTTGCTTTTTCAATGTGAATTTATTCTTCTTACATCAAGGAATAGGTCAACCTCTTTTAACTCTACCTTTTGGCTTCTTGATGTTCTAGCTTGTGTACACTTGTAAGAGGTATTTATACAAATAGCAATGAAACAATAAGAAGCTAAATAAAAATAATCTTCTAAACTTGGAGGTATGCTAAAGACATTTTCCTATGGTTAAGGTGGTCGCACTATACCTTTTTGTTTCTTTTAGTTATTTGATTAGTTTAACACATGTACTACTAATTTTGTATTTGCTTTTAGTTCGAATAACATGTCCTTCATGCATCATAATTTTAATAAAATCATCAGCATACCCTTTCCAGTGTCGTCATCTCATATGTACATCTTGCATTGACACAGCTCGTATGAGAGTGCAACTGTAGCTGAGTACCGTTGGTGTATTTGGGGAATGTTCAGTTGGCCAATTAAATTATCTTAAGGTAAGCTTTTTTAATAAAAATCCATCTACTATAATTAGATGTAATGATTTCAGATGCTGTACACTCACCATGCTGCGCTTTGTTATCCCCTTTGTTATTATGCCACCTGCATTTGTTATCTTCTCGCCTAGCGTTTTGTTTTATTAAGCGTACCATTTATTTTATTAGAAAGAAACAAAGCACAAGGTTTTGTTTCTTGCACTAGGCTTTAAGTTTAATTTAAGTAATTTTAGGGTTCAATATAATAAAAATGCTTGCTTTGGTGCAATTTATTGAGGATGAAATATATCATATCTGCAAAACGTCAGCACTCAGGGAAAAAGTGAAATACATAGAGGCGAAATGGCTTGATCATAAATATTATGCTGCCAAAGTTATTGTTTACCCTGGTGGGTATGGTTTCCAATTTATGTTTTTAACCACATTCTCCTATAGAGGACATCTCCTCTTAAAAACAGCTTATACAGTATCTGTCGTAAGGTCCCTGTCGTACTTTTGTATAATGATCTTCCTCCCATTCAGTCTAATGCAAACTGTAAGCAGCAAGTTTGCAACAAAATACTACTTAACGATAGACGAAGCGAAGATGGGATGGGCACTTGTGCCACAGTAACAAAAGCTTACGACTCTGAAACGACTCGTATAAAAGATGTAATTGAAGGTAATGTTTATAGACTATTCCTTATCCAGTATATAATGTGGGCTATTATGATACTTCTTTGCTCATTTAGCAATACACATCAGTGTCATGGGAGCCATTATACTGTTTGCATTAATAGAGAGTGAAACGAGACCACTTTTAAGGATCTTGTTTTCTTTGTGTCTCATGCTGCAAAAAAATACAGCTACTATGTTAAAGTGAAGCTTTTAAAAAATCTCTATAAATATTTATAGGAAGTACAAAGTTGTAACCAAGTACAACAATTGCATTATGTACATTAATTTGCACTCCGATAAAAATGTTTGATCACTTATGTTAAATTGTAGATGTTTCTTACACCGACAACTGGCAATTTGATGTAACAAACTCCACTATAATTCACTTAGATGATAAGATGCAGATACAAGGTACCTTCCTAAAATTTGCTCACACATGTAATCATTACTCATTTGTAGATGACATTACATATATGGAAATTGATCAGGTTGATTCACAAATACAATACAATGTAATAGAAGATGAAACAATGGCATTGAGCACTAGTGATGAAGTATCCCAATTTGAAATCTCTCCCTGTACAAGGCAGGCTTGCAATCAAGAATCACTTTATTCTCGCAATGCATTTGATTTGGATAATATAATCGTTGGTAATTTTCTTAATCACATCTAGGTTATCTTCAGTACTTTATTAACTTGCAGATGGTACCTTGTGTGCAAGTTTCAACGTAACAGACTCTGTAAATTAACAGGAACATTCTATGGTATCTAACTATGAGTCCAATGAACACACATACAGTAAGCCATTGCTCTATTCTTATGTGGAAACTATCTGTTACGATGACCACATCAGTGGTAATTTTCTTACTCTATTACCTGTTTTTCTCAGTACAATTATTTTTTAGATACGAATTTTACTGCAAATTCAGACCAATCACATGTAATGGATATTGAAAATGACAATGTCACTATAGAAATCTGTTCCAGAAATCTTTATAATGATGTTGAATTAGAAAGTGAAGTATCCGGTAACGTGCCAGGTAGCAGTCATTCATATGATCAAATAGGCATTTTATCTAATGTTGAAGAGGTACGGGAGATAAATGGAGATAAATGGCCACTGTGGTAAACTTGGGAATGCATCGCTTTTGTTGAATTCTTTCAATCATCATATTTTTAGGTAGTAACATTGATAATGTTAATGAACTTCCTACAATAGTAAATGATGTCCCCATACGTAATGCAAAACGTTCCCCGTATGTGTTTTATGATCGAAGTCAAGTAACATTACCTGCATATAATTCTAATACTGATCACTCTGTTCCTGATTTGTTATTGGATTCTATTAATGGTGAAAAGAAACAACCCCGTAACTATTTTTGCATATATTGTAAAAATTCTTACACAAAGTTTCCTCAGCATTTGATGGTTTCACACAAAACTGAATCAGCTGTAGTAAAATTGATATCATTACCTCCAGGTTAGCAATTTTTCATAGTTACATTTTTGTATTGACCAGAATTGCATAACAAATGTGGTATATCTAGTAATGTATGTATTTATTTTATTTTTAATTCAATCACTTCTTAATGGGGATGATGTATCATTCTAAATAGATGCTTGTAACAACCCATTTTAAGTTGTATTTAAATATACCGTAATTTAGGGTCTTTCGTTCATTCAGTTGTAAATATAAGGAAAATTTTAATTATTTTTGCATTATAGCTATGAGGTAGGCAACTTAAATGTGTATACTTCTTAATGGTTTATTCTCCCCCTTTAAATTATTTTTCTGCTCAAATATGTTCGCGCAATGCGTCATCGTTGACTTAATTCTTTGCGCAAATTTTTCGCGCATGGCTTCAACATCGTCTGATATTCTAGGCGTCCATTTTAGTACTTAATGAATCTTATGTTGAGTAGGAAGCTTTTTTGGGTTTTCCACCTAAATTTAGTGAAAGTGCCATTGATTTGATAGTAAAATAAGTTAACTCGTAATACTAAAAATTAAAACATTTGCTTTTTTAAGCACTTTACTTTTCCTTTCTTTTCTTTTATTTTTACTTTGATTTACACTTTTATTACAATTTAAGTACGCATTTAATTTTACTGTTGCGTACGCTTTCATTTTATGATTGAAATTTTTATTTGAAAATTTCAAGAAAATGCATTAAACGGATTATTCAATTTCATGAAGATAAATTTATTAGAAGAAAAATTTCAGTTTGGGTGTGGTTGACAACATAAAGCATTGTTATTGCAATATATTACGTCATCTTGGTTTGCATTTCTGCATTATTTTTATAATACCAGGGTTCTCAAGAAGATGTATCATATTTTGCAACAGGTACTTAATGTTTAATGATTTTTAGTAATTTAAGGTTTTACAATTAGTTTTTAAGATATATTTTATTTAACCCTATCACTTTAAATATTTAATAAACATAGTCTGTATGTTTTTTATTTTTTACATTTTGATAAATTTTTATTAACCTCGGTTTAGTTATTCCGAGCATTATTAAAAAATAACTTGGCGTCTGAGATCATTTTATTAGTGTTACATTGTAATTTTTTATATTTATGTTCAGTGGAAGTAATCTAGCAGAAATTGTGGTAATTAAGCAAATCAAAAGAATGAACCACCCTATGTTAATTTACCGACTGGGACAAAGGAATTATTTGTGGTGAATGGTTAGTATCTCCAGTTAGTTTAACGATTTGTTTTTGGAGAACTTTTACACATTATTTATTTACACGCATGTATTTACAACCACTTTATTTAAAATTTTTACCATTTACACCACCTACATTATATGCTGCAAGTCAACATATTTCACCATAATCCTTAACATGTCTGATGTCTGGACCTTTTAAAAAAATCTATTAGTTATTAATCACACATCCTTTATTTAGATGAGTAGTAGTCTGTGTATGTTTTTAATTAAATATGTTCTGTGCAATTTATGGCTAAATTTTTGTTGGTGACACCAAAAATGTTGATGTTTTTAACTTAATCAGTGATCTTTCTCACATTTGTTTGTAATGAAGGTTAATCTCGTGTTATATGCATACACAAAACGTCCACTCTGCTACATTTGTCACTAAGTTTCTTTGTATGGAGAGCCCATATTTTTAAAATCTTGTCTTAGGTTGTGTGGAACGAAGACGTTTAATAGAAACTATTCGCAAAAGGGGCGACTATCCATAATACAGATCCTTCTTATAATACCGGAAGTTTTCATGTCGCTAGAAGACCTCACATTGAAGATGATTCTAGTCAGAATTATTTTCCTTGTGCTTCGTGCAAAGGTTTCTTTAAAAAAATCAACACTATGTTCACTTCAAAAAATGTATGGCGGAAAGTGACTCCAATAAGAGTGCAGTTGTCTTAGGACGATCTTTATCACGTAAAATTCATCTAAAGGCTTGTTTACAATTTACGCACTCGCATTTTTCCAGTTTTTCATGAGGATCAATGTGTTACAATTATTCACTATGATAACCTTGCTATTGCACTAGCTAATTGGTGTTCTTTATATGCCGATCCGCATTATGATGAAATGATAAGAGCACGCCTTCGATTAATTGGATGATTGTTGCTAGCAGCAAAAGCTACAGATAACAGGGTAACAGATTTTTCCTCATTAATCACTCCTTCCAAATATGACTTAGTTGTTGCCGCTATTAATAAAGTCGCAAGTTTAAATGACAGCAGTACTGTTTATACTGCACCTACCACTGCTACTATGCTTATAACAATATGTAAAAAGCAGCCGATATCTGGCATATAGACTGCCTTAAATTACAGAACAAAAGAGAAAGGGCGCAGAAGATTTTTGCGGTTATTTAAGTGTTTTAGTTCAGGCGCTATACACAGGACTGCTTTGGAAAATTGGCTGGTACATCAGCGCCATAAAGTAGTAGCCTTGCCATCTACAGATGACATAGTTAGTGGCTTATCTACGAATAAATAGAAGGTAATATTTTCAAGAATTAAGTAATATAGATGAAAATAATGCTCAGTTTGAATTGTGGAAAAACTTGGCTTCTGTTACTTTACTTTCTCTTATGGTTTTGAATCACAGGCGAGCTGGTGAATAAATTGTGAAAGAATTACACTTGCAGATTATGCTCGTTTGCATTCAATTGATCCTATAAGTTGTAAGTCTACCTTATCTGAAGAAGAAAGTGAATTAGCAAGAAGATACAAACGGTTTGAAATAAAGGGAAAGTTAAATAGATGTGTTCCTGTTTTGGTAAGTTGGGAACTTTAGTCCTGTTTAGATACCATTATTCATATCAGAGAATGAGTTGGTGTGTTACGTAGCAATCCATACGTTTTGGGTTGCCATCATCTGATAATAGAAATTGTTACCTACGAGCTTGTAAACTGATAAGAGAATACGCAAACCTCTGTGGTGCAAACAAACCAAACCTTCTGTGTAGTAATCAGTTACGAAAACACATCGCTACCCAACGCACCATACAGGATCTATCGGAAAATGTTGTACGAGATGTGGCACATTTTAGGGGTTATGATAAGAGCATACATGATAACAATTATCGTCTTCCTGTCAACACTAGAGATATTTTACAAATGTCGAAAGTTTTAGAGATGGTACAAGAGACACCAACTCTAATGCAAGTTCGGAAGAAGAAGAAGAAGACGGTGGTAATAAAGATAATACAACTTATTCGGGTCTTCATGCACCTATTCTCAGACAACAAATTCCAGTTGCAAAAAACGGCATCTAAAAGGTAATCACTATCTAGCTTTGCTATATTCTAATTAAATGGATATTTAGGTCTAACTCGATTATGTGGTAAGAAAGTACCTTGGTCTGATGAGGAGAAATCGGCAGTATTGGAAAATTTTTCATCATATTTGGATGAACATAAACTTCCGTCAGGTCATGAGTTATCTAATGCAGTTGCAAATATTCCCCAGTTGGAAAATTGGTCACCTACCTCAATCAAATCTTGGTCGGAGAGGGAACTATTTCGTAGGCGTAGTAATACACAATGTTCATCTTCCTCCACAAGCAATGGTAGAGGTAATTTTATTGAATCAAATCTAGTTTTACAGATTTACATTTTTAGTAGAAAAAGAATTAGTCGCAGAAGATGGTCAGCTGTAATGAAAGATTCTCTATCGAAATATTTTTCAAACCACATTGAATATGGAACTTTACAAAGCATTAAGGAATCTGCACATTTCATAAATCAGACTCCGTCTTTCCAATCTCATACTATTGCAAGTGTAAAGTTGCCATTGCTTGCATTACAAAGTAGTAATTAATGTATATAGGTATTTATGGCCTTAATTTGCGCTACTTATTGTCATTTATTTTATTTGTTACTCATTATTGTTATTACTAAAAGGTTTCTCAATGACTACTTGTATAACTTTGTGAAATTAAAATGTAAATACCACATATATTTTTCAATAAAATAAAAATATCAAATCAGTAAATTAAATATCATTACTCATATTATAGAAGAAACAGTCTTTTACAGTTTTTTGGTATAATTTGAGAATCAAATGTTCATTCTTGAAGCACAGTCTGTATTATTGAACCCCGTCATCTTGATAAGGAGTTACAAAGTGACGACTGCCGTTACTGATGCAAATAATAGTTAATTATCTTTAGTCATATGGCTTAAAGGACATATTGGCACAAAAGTATAATCATATCAATTAACCAGCCTTACTTCCAAGTGATTGTAGGGATTCAGAAACCTCTTTATTCTAAGCAGCCTAATGAAATCCACATTTTCTTTCATTTGGCATTTTAAATTAAGACTATCCCTTGGAACTAGTGCTTAATGCTGACTTCACAGTGGTTAAAAATAGTTTCTGTTCTAGATTTTTTCCGTATTTCATTAATTACATTTTTAAGAAAGGTGCAAATGATTTTCTCTATTGAAATAGCATTCTATTACTTGTTTTGTGTATAAAAATCTACTTAACAAATTATTGCTACCCTTTTAATCAATGGTTTACCAATTCTAAGGGGCAGGTTGTAGTAGATGATCGATTTGAATCTAGTATAAAAACACATGTCATTTATATGTACTAATACAGTGGATATATTGATTAAAATAATAATGGCATTCTGTCACTCATTTTGGTAACAATAAGGGTAGAACTACTTTTCTGAAAACTTTCGTTTTAATCTGTTACTCCTGATAGTGACACATAGAGTCAAAATGCGTTGGATTTTATTCAAAATAAATAATTTTATTTGGAATTACTAGTTTTCATCATTACGACAATAATAAGGGGTTGTGAAAAGTTCACTTAACAAATTATTGCTACCCTTTATAAACCATGGTGTACCAACTCTAAAGGTAATAGATTTGAATCTAGTAAGGAAAACACTAATTATGGTTCTTTAAATACTAACAATATTGGGAAATATGAATAACTGAAATTTATTTAGACTCGATTTTGCTATTGAGTTTTCTAATTTTATAATTTTATGAACTAAAATGGTTTCTCATCATAAAAGCTTACACATTTTAATTATTTGATACCTATTTTAATTACATAGATACTAACACGTTTGCTATAAAAGTTGGAAATGCTGATGTTAAAGGTTAATGATCTCATTTACACTGTACCTTTCGATAAAACGGTGACCACCGGCTTATATACATCTGTATGTCCTGTCGATTCTACCAGCTTATTTCTGGACGATGTATATACCCGTAACTATAAAGATATTAGGAAAACCACATTTATAGTCATCTACTATACCGGGATGAGCCGACATGACATATCCTCTTAGAAACGCGCAAACATATATATACATATACATATATATATATATATATATATATATATATATATATATATATATATATATATATATATATATATAGGGTCCGCCTTTGGGAGCTGATCCTATGAGTATCTACTAAACCAAACTTACTATAATTTTGAAAATTTGGTGACAGGGTAATGATGTTAGGGCTAACTCATCTAAAATATTTTCACGTTCGTATCAATTCCGGTTATACCGGAAGTCGGTACTTAGTCGCTTATTTTAAATGGAACACTTCGTATATTAATACATTTTTGGATTCTATGTCGAATTTTAAGGTAAGTTTGTTAAATAAACTAGATACGAAATTTTAGTCGTTTAAAAAACATTTTTCTAAAAAATTGTCTTAGTAATAACTCGTTAGTTGTTCTGTTCCTGTCAAACAATTTGAATAAAACTTTGAGGTGTTGTAGGCAAAGGTTTATTGCAACAGTCTGCAAATTATGACATTTGTATTTTTCATAAAAATAAAATTATGAATGTCTAAAATTGACTATCAAAAATGCAAGTTACTCAAAAATCAAATGGAAACCCCTATTTTTATTACTCAGATCGATTTAACGTCAAAAATTAAGGTAAGTTTGTTTAAAACTTTATTTGCCTAAACGTAACAGTTTCATACTTATTATCAAAAAGTCCCAATTTTAAAATTTGTGATAAAAATGAGCTACATACTTAAATCTAGTATTCCTTGTTCGTGGTCACCATGGAAACCAAATAATTAAGAATTGAAATAAAGAAAAATATTTGAAAAGTTACTGCAAAAATGATAAAAATTAATAATTTTGTGATTCAAAATCATTTTAACCAAATAGAAATTTTCTAATTAATTGTTTTCAAATTCGATACACAACATAAGTGTAAAAATTTAATACTTTATGAGTAAATCGAAAAAACTACTTTTTACTGCGGAGGTAATACATACTTATCAGCGCATCATTACACGATAAAGATACTTTTTTTTCTTTTGTAGTCAATAATTTAATAAAATTGTTGACAGTTTGTGTTTTTCTTGATGAAATGGCTCGACTTGAATATTCTAATACAGATTAATTGAATTTAATTTTAATGCACGGAGAACGTCATAGAGTTGTAAAACGAACAGTAAGAACATTTATCGAACGCTATCCTGAGCGCCCCGATCATCAGCAGATACAATAAGACGTGTGGTTCAAAATTTGGAACAGTTTGGCACATTTAAACACTCTACGCCTCGCAAACAAACTGCTGTTGATAACGAACAGAATGAAGTTATAACTTTAGGATATTTTCGTGCCTATCCTTGTAATTCCATAAACTACGCGAAAACAGATATTGGCTTAACACCAACAACTATCAGAAGAATTCTTAAGAAACATAAGTTTAGACCATACTGTTTACAATTAGTTCAACATTTGAAAGAAGCGGGTTTCTTGATACGTATCGAATTTTGTGAAACAATTTTGCTCAAAATACAAGAAATTCCTAATTTTTGACTAATATCATATACGGACGAATCTAAATTTACGAAAATGGTATATTTAATCGCTGAAACTCGCATTACTGGAATAACGAAAATAGCAATCCAATTCGCGAATGCCATTTTCAGGAAATTTGGAATTTTAACGTATTTTTGCTATTCGGAATAACGAAATCTTTGACGTGTATTTTACAACGAGCATTTGAGAGGTTTAAAATAGTTGATTGTTGCGATTTATGATTACAAATTTAATTTCTAGGAGAAAATTATCTTGAAATATTAAACACTCAAATTCAACCCCGATTAAACCTAGAAAGGGAAAATTTATGTTACCAACAAGACGGTGCGCCCCTCACAACACCAACACTATTCACATGAAACTTTATGAAATTTTTGAAGATCGTTGGTTTGCCAATAATGGTCCCTTTCCATGGCCACCTAGGTCACCTGATCTTACGCCAATGGATTTTTATCTTTGGAGTCGAATTAAAAATATTGTTTATGCTACACCACTAACGACTAAAGAAGATTGCATTGCAAGAGTGCAAAATGCCTTCAATTCTCTTTCTCCACAAGAAATTCAAAGGGCTACAAATGAAGTCGTTATAAGACGGGTTCAACAATGTCTTGCGTCTAACGGGCAACATTTTGAACATTTATTGTAAATTAATTTACATTAGTTTTTTCGATTTACTCATAAAGTATTAAATTTTTACACTTATGTTGTATATCGAATTTGGAAAAATGACTTAGAAAATTTCTATTTGGCAAAAATGACTTTTGAATCACAAAATTATCAATTTTATAATTTTTGCAGTAACATTCAAATATTTTTCTTTATTTCAATTCTCAATTATTTGGTTTCCATGGTGACCACAAATAAGGAATACTAGATTTAAGTATGTAGCTCATTTTTATCACAAATTTTAAAATTGGGACTTTTTTGATAATAAGTATGAAACTGTTACGTTCAGGCAAATAAAGTTTTAAATAAACTTACCTTAATTTTTGACGTTAAATCGATCTGAGTAATAAAAATAGGTTTTTCCATTTGATTTTTTGAGTAACTTGCATTTTTGATAGTCAAGTTTAGACATTCATAATTTTATTTTTATGAAAAACACAAATGTCATAATTTGCAGACTGTTGCTACAAACCTTTGCCTACAACAGCTCAAAGTTTTATTCAAATTGTTTGACAGGAACAGAACAATTAACGAGTTATTACTAAGACCGCATCTGTCAATTTTTTTAGAAAAATGTTTTTTAAAACGACTGAAATTTCGTATCTAGTTTATTTAACAAACTTACCTTAAAATTCGACATAGAATCCAAAAATGTATTAATATACGAAGTGTTCCATTTAAAATAAGCGACTAAGTACCGACTTCCGGTATAACCGGAAGTGGTACGAACGTGAAAATATTTTAGATGAGTTAGCCCTAGACAAACATCATTACCCTGTCACCAAATTTTCAAAATTATGGTAAGTTTGGTTTAACAGATACTCATAGGATCAGCTCCCAAAGGCGGACCCTGTATATGTATATGTATGTATATATATATATATATATATATATATATATATATATATATATATATATATATATACAGGGTGGCCAGAAGATAGTGGAAAACCACCTTCCTTGGAGTACAAAATCCTAATACAACAATGCCCTACATGGCTTCAGAGTCCATCAGGGCAACACAAAGAATGTGTACATCTGGCAACACACAATCACACAGGTATCATGCAATCATATGTAACTAAGTAAAACTCAAACAGTTGCAAACGGTTGTATTTGTATTATTTTGTGTGTTACGGAAACTTTTGCTAGGAAAATTTTTCTAGGAAAAATCTTATCAGTATTAATTTGACCACATAGTAAGATTTTTGTCTTTCCCCAAAGGACGTCTACCACCTTGTTGAAATATTTTGTAATTTAAAGTAATAGCATTATTATTATGGCCTAACACCAGCTACGACAACGTTTTGTAGTTGGAAATAATTCAGGGTAACTGAAATTTTTCATTTGTAGCATTCCTCTGCATGTCAAAATAGTAATTTATCTTGCAGTGTGTCAAGTACCGCAATGAAATTATTATTAAAATCCTTTGGAATCTATTTTCATTGCCTTAATATTCAGAAATCCTGCACTTGAATTTCCTTTTACAACACCTACACCCCACAGTGCCCACCAAGCTGTTCAACAGAGCTGATTTCCCAGGTCTATTGGAGCATGCTGTCAGGATCCAATAACTGTTCCTTGTCATAAAGTTATAACCCTTGGAAATTGTGTAAATAAAAGTGAAGAATTAAAATTATCTCATTTAGCGTAATCGCCCGTTTTGTAATTTGTTTGTTTTCCGAAGTCCTCAATCCGAACCTTCTCTGTATCGAACTGCGCGATACTTTAAACACTATTTTTTTTATGATTGTGGACCTGAACAGGCTAAATTAGGCCTATCGTGCTAAAGCACTCAGGAACACTTAGGAGGATGGATCGAAGGATAATGAATTGCCAATAGATGCCTATGAACAGCTACCTTAAATTTTCTCATATCATAAGTGAGAGGAAAACAGGAACCAGGGAGATCATTTCAGAGTTTAGAAGCCGTGCAGAAAATGTGGATTGCGCCCGTTTGGTACGACAAGTGTAGATTTCTACTGCATACTGATGCCGTGAATGATAAAGATAGCCCGAGATGGTATCATAGAATATAATTCAGCAGCGCAGTAGCCGTTGTAATAACGATAATACAAATAAAGAATTGAAACCATCCTTCTATGCTCAAGGGACTGTATGTGAGAAGTTAAGGACGGGTCATTTATAAGCCTAATGGCTCTCCTTTGAATACGATCAACGATATCCAGACCGTATTGGGGAGCACTAAACCAGAGGTGAGAATTAGATTCAAGAGGCCGAATTTGGGCCTTATACAGCAGAAGGAGTTGTCGAGAGGGAAAGTACTGCTTAGATCTGTACAAAAGCCTATTTTACGAACAGCTGTTTTGGCAGCTGACAGAAGATGGTCAACCCATGAGAGATTTGAAGATACAGCCATACCCAACAGGGTAATAGAGTCTGAAATCTTAAGAACTGAGCCATTCATACTTACAACAGGAAATGATCGAAATGATGATGAATTGGCGGACATAAGGCAGCACTGAGTTTTGTTAGCATTAAATTTAATTAGATTATTACTTCCCCATTCGAGAATACGTTGAATGTCTTTGTTGATTGAATTTGCCATTTCAGTTTTAATTCCTTGTTTTGACATAGAAGGTGGATTATCAGTTATCACTATGAGTAGACTGACATGAACTGCAGTGAAGAGTGCTATCATCAGCAAAGCAATGAATGGGGTTAATTAGTGAAGAAATAAGGTCATTTATGTACAGTGGAGAAAGTGTAGGCGCTATAACGGATCCCTGTGGTACGCCCGCGTTAATGCTAACTTCTTTTGAAAAAAAGCTATTAACTACAACACGTATTCGTCTTTTATCAAGGAAATTAGAAACTTATTTGATGAGCGTATCATTTAACCCAAACGAGGTGAGTTTGGGAACTAAACACTTATGTCAAACTTGGTCAAATGCCTTTGAGATATCTAAAGCGACTACAACTGTTTCACCGGACTGCTCTACTGTATTCTTCCAAACTTGGGTCACATATTAAAAATAGATCGTCTGTTGAACGAATTTGCCTAAATCCATATTGGTGGCCACTAAGGAGTTTGTTAGTTTCAAGGAACGTGAGCAGTTACTGATTGATGGGTTTTTCCATGATTTTAGACAAAATGGAAGTGATGGCAATTGGTTGGTAATTTGAGGGATCGGTCTTATCACCTTTTTGGGAATAGGTTGAACATTTGCTAACTTCCATGATGAAGGGAATTCCCAGAAGACATAAAGCTCGTACGGAGCTTAGATAGGACTGGTACTAGTTCGGGGAACATTTCTTTAAGACAATAGCTAGGATACCGTCTGAGCCAGTCGCCTTATTGAGATCAAGCCTACTGATGATCGATTCCAAGAGCTTGTACCGAAAATGAATTGGTTTCATAACGTATGAAGAAGAGTTGACTAGGGCACATCTTTTCCAGAATCATTGAGACACGAGTTTGATGCAAACAAATCCACAAAAACGTTGGCTTTGTCTACAGAATCAGCAACTACCGATCCGTCAATAGATGTCAGGGAGGAAATGAAGATGTTCCAAAGTTTTTACTAATGGCTTTAGCTAAAGACCAAAATTTACGACTGCCCAAAGGAAATGTAGCTAGTTCGTTGCATTTTCGTTGTTCGAACAACTTTTCAATTTTAGTGATGACACTTTTGCAGATATTTCTAGCACCAACGTATTCTACATGACTGTCAACCGATTTATTAGATTTCCATTTAATGTAACATTTATTTTTAAAGATATTGCATCAGCACAAGACTTATTCACCCAGGGTTGGGAACGTAAATGACCTATACGGTACTGTTTTTTGGGAATGTGTAACTCCATTCCCATGAGAATTACTTCAGATACTGAAAGAGCGATGTCCGAAGAAGAGGACGACTTGAAACAATATTCACGCCATGGAAAGTTTGAAAAGAAATCCCGTAAATCACTCCATCGAGCTGACTTAAAACACCACAAGGTTCTATCGATTTTGCGATCAACAGTGGAATTAGGTGCAGTAGAAATAATTTTTATTAGACAATGGTCGGAAAGACCTAAAGGGAAAGAACGGAAGTTTTATAAGTAAGAGGGTTTGATGTAAGAAAGATCTAGAAGATGTGGAGTATGGTTAGGGTTATCATGGATTCTTGTGGGTTCAAAAATCATTTGTGTGAGATCACATGAAATAGCAAATGTTTCTGCACTATGACCAGCGCGATTTGTGGTAGATTAAAATTGAAGCCAATTAAAGTTATGAACATTGTAATCACCAACAAATGAGATATCGCAAGATGGAAACTGAGACAGGAGATATTCAACTTTCATACTAAGGTAATCGAAGAAGTCTTAAAAGTTGCTGTCATTAGGAGACCTACAAATGCAACAGTAGAATTTCACAAAGTTAGGACCAGAATGTTCAAACCAAATCACGTCAAAATTTTTATTTTCTAAGGAAGAAACCCTCTTGCAAGCAATTCTGTCCTTGATGTAGGTACATACGCCTCCTTTATATCGAAAGTTAGAGTGAAGATGGTATTGAGGAAATTGCCAGTCGGGTGACTCGGAACTTTCAGAGGAGACTTGTGTTTCAGATAGAAACAAAATATCAGGTTGTAATTGTCCAAGATGTTGGTGAATAGCATTAAGATTAGACCTGATACCGCGGATGCTGCAGTAGTGAATGAGAAAGTTGATACTTTCGATGACCGAGGTCGCTTGGGCCCTGCCCGCCCGGACATCCGAATGGGACAGGATTTTACGTCCGGAATTTATAACCCTAGAAACCACAGCCATCTTATTTTTTAATTTGGGACTTTTAATCCGATAGGAAGACAATGAGGGCAAGAAGGAAGAATAAGGATGAGAATAGATTAAGGATGATGGAAAAGGTAACCGGCAGCCCTTACCGAGCTCAGAAAATTGGAGACCCAATATTAAGGAGCCCATGGTAAGGGTGGTGGTACCTCCTCGGCTGTCATGGCTACCACCTTCTATTTTCACGTAAATTAATCTTTCTCGAAGGTTAAACACTATGTACACTCGTCTTGAGATAATTCATTCGCCCGCTAACGTTTTTGTATAACCACCATCAAGATTTTCCAGCTACCACCAAACTAATCCCGAACAACACGTAATTCATGTAAAAAATTGTTCCCGTATAAAACACTCAATACTAGAACACCAATTATCTCGATCAATTCTCCTTGGAAAAAGTTAACTCAGTGGCCATCAGCTATATTTTGTCCGCCACCTCGAGCCATCTTACATCATAGGCAAGATCGCTCACCTACACTTACTCACGGATAGAATGTAAAACGAAAGAAAAGGAAGCCTCTTATTCTAATTTTCGTTAATTACAACAAAACTAAATGATACATAATCCTGTTAATTAAGGCACGTTAGAAATATTATCAAAATACATTAATGCTTCATTAACTAATTTAGATATAAAACTGCTAAAACGCAAGCAGTCATTCAGACATAACCATACCGATTTTGACAAACTGACCTGCCTCTATTTCCTGGCAGAGACGGTCCATCCATATACCCTTATACCTTATTCTACGTATTCAGAAATATTTTCTGACCTCTTTACTTTAACGTATTATAAATGAGTTTATCCTGTGTGAATACATTACTTTTATCTGACCCGTTAACATTATTTTCCTCGGATACGGTAAGACCAGGGTTGTCTGACTGAGTGGGTTCAAAGGAGGCCGCCTGAGGTTCGTTTGCTGTTCCTGTAATTTTTGCTTATTCTGAATTTTTACAAAATTTAAGTATGTAGATATTAGAATTGTCGAGTTATAGGCTAACATATGTATAAAACCCGTTTTGTTTTTCGCAGCGTGAAACCCCAGGTAGCAATCAATCAGCCCTATCTCGACGAACTTACGCCCAACCTTCGATTGTGAGGTAAAGCCGCAGGATTTTTTAAAGGATAATAAAAGTAAATGTAGCAATTATGTAATCTATAGCTCTAGTTTTTTATTTCTGAATACGTAGAATAAGGTATAAGGGTATATGGGTCGAAGGTCTCTGCCTGGAAATAGAGGCAGGTCAGTTTGAGAAAATCGATATGTTTATGTCTGAGTGACTGCTTGCGTTTTAGCAGTTTTATATCTAAATTACTTAATGGAACTTTAACGTGGCGAATTTATTATCTGAAGACGAGTATACATAGTGTTTAACCTTCGAGAAAGATTAGTTTACGTGAAAACAGCTTTTAAAGTATTGCGTAGTTCGATACAGAGAAGGCTCGGATTGGGCGCTTCGGAAAAGAAGCAAATTACAAAACGGGCGATTACGCTAAATGAGATAAGTTTAATACTTTACTTTTATTTACGCAATTCAAAGGGTTGTAACTTTGTGACAAGAAATAGTTATTGGATCCTGGCAGCGTGCTCCAGTAGACCTGGGAAATCACATGGTGTGCAAGTGCAGGTGAAGGCGAGTTTTAGCGACAGCTGGCCAGGTTGTACAGGATGATTTGAGAAAGGAGTCAAATAAAGATTCTCCATTTGGTAGCACATCCTATCGTTATATAGGAAGTAACAGCGCTGGAAGGGACTCTGACATAAAAATTCTCAACGTTTTCGTATTGACGGTGGAGGGCACACAATTGATTATTCAATTATTAAAAAATTAAACAAGTTTGGTTTATTATCGAATAATTAATTAAATTATTAGTTAAAAAGAATTTATAAAGGATTCCGTCTCTTTACAAGATTAACAGTAGATAAACTATGAGTGATATGAATATGTGAATTAAAATAGAACATGTATATTCTTGGCTGATGTCGACTGGATTCGGCTGTCCTCGACTGGGTTGTTGTGGTGGGAGTCATTGATACTACGTCGCAGAGAGAATTCTACGTTTCTTACCTATATACCGAGTTATGTAGTTGTAGTAATACAATCTGCTTAAAATTGGGGAGGTAATTGGTCCGATTCCCGTTACGGCCTATACTGTATGAGGTTTTTCAGGGGTTCTCTTATACACATGTAGCGGCATGGTCACTTCGTATATGTACACCAAGTGCGGTTATTTAGGCGAACGTTGGGGTAGTATCTTCCTCCTCAGAACGCCAACTCTGTTCCTTCCGATCCTATCCTAACCATATCCATCCTTAGGCCCACCATGCATATATACGTAATGTGTGTATGTATACTGGGAATCCATGTATGTGGGTGAATGAGCTTGAAAGCTCAAGCAGCCCAGCCTCACCTTGGGAGGGAATAAAATACCCGTCCTCTTCCCTCTCTTGCGTATATTATAATATAATTTGACAAGGATTTCTAGAGAATGTATAACTCGATTATAATACTGAAGTCAAACTTGTGTCCAATTATCTGCAGAAAGTGAAATAATCGGCTCTGTGGCACAGGTAATTCCAGATACTACTATTGTTGATTTCTGAATATTAAGGCGATGAAAATAGATTCCAAAGGATTTGTAAATAATAATTTCATTGCGGTACTTAACATACTGCAAGAAAATTACTATTTTGACATGCAAAGAAATGCTACAAATAAAAAGTTTCAGTTAAGCCGAATTATTTCCAACTACAAAACTTTGTCGTAGCTGGTGTTAGGCCATAATAATAATGCAATTACTTTGAATTACAAAAATTTCAACAAGGTGGTAGACGTTCTTTGGGAAAAGACAAAAATCTTACTATGTAAACAATTTCCAACTCTCATTCAATATAATTTGCCACAAATGAAATAATTTTTAATTGCATTTCTTGCTTTCCGTAAAGGTACATAAACCTTATTATAGGAATATCTTGTTATTTTTTACTATTAAACCTAATTAAGGTGACGGTTGCGTGGCAATTTAGCTATAGTGTACTAGAGCTGTGTTCACTATTGTTTAACATTTAGTGATCGAAAGTTACTAAACATTTTTAGTGTTTTGTAAAGTAACGTGTTAAATTAATTTTGCGTTTTAGACCGAGTTTGAGAATTTTTATGCCTGCTATGTAGGCTACACGCATTGGTTTCTATTATAAGAAATTTGGCAACATGGTGCGCGACAAATAGAATTTCAAACAAATTTTAAAATCTGATAACTTCGGAAATTTCTGATTGGTTAAAAAGTATCAAGTGACTTTTCTTTTTGGTTTAGCTTCTTCTGAAAAATAACGTCATTTTGTGAAGGCAAAATGACGTTGTCAGAAACCAGGCGTGTAGAATAGCTCTCTGTAACTTTTGTAAGGCTTTATTTAATAAAAGTTACATACAGCGTATGTTGGTTTTTAAAATCTCCACAATTGTGTATACAGTTTTGTAGAGAGTAGACGTGGTCTGAAAGCTCCGTAGTTAGTGATTCGTTTTTCGATTTTAATATGTGGTTTAAAATTAAAACTTTATTTAGTCGTTTTGGTAAGTGCATAAAGTGATTTAGTGCCTTAGTTTAGCGAAAATACGCTTAATTATTAGTTACTTAGTAATTAAAAACTGCAGTGGAAACGAAATAAACATGGAAAAAAGACAAGTCAAGGGAAGGAGGAATGAATAAAAGGAAATGGAAGAAGAGGAACTGATAAGGCAAAGTGTATTTAGAAAAGGGAAGAAGGTAATAAGATCACCAGACATAAAAAAGACAGGGAGGAAATAGGTGGTAACAGCGCAATAGGGCAAAGGAGGAAAAGAAAGAAATGGAGGAAATAAAGGAATTAATTTGTGAAATGAGGAAGTTGATGGAAGAAAATATGAAGGAGTAAGGAAACACATCAAAGAAGTGAAAGAACAAATGGAAGAAAGAGAAAAGGAATGGAAAAGGGAAAAACAAGAATTGCTAGAAAGAATAGAAAAATTAGAAATAAAGCAGATGAGGAGAATGAAGGAACAGGATGAATAATATCGTAATGAAGGGGTGGAGACGCAAGAACCCACATAAAGATTTACAGCTAAGAGAAACTTAATGTAAAAGTCGAATTTAGAAAAGTGATGGTGATAAAAGGAGAGAGAAAATGAGATGGTGGTGGCGAAAGTGGAGAACTTGTAGGAAAAACAGAAGATTATGACAGAGAAAAGAAAACTGAGAAACACAGGAATTTTCATTGACCACGAACTAACAAGGAAAAAGGAGAATATAAAAGAAATAAGGAACAGAGCGGCGGAAAGAAGAGCGGAGGGAAAAAGTATGGGTAGGATATAGAAAATGGAGATAGACGGAAAAAGTACGTATGGAACAAGAGAACGAAGGAGTTAAGCAGAGAGAGGGGCAGAGAAGGGACATAAAACGCCAAAAACTAAAAGAAGAGGGGGAGAAAGAGGAAAGGAGGATGGCGAAACCGCAGTATAAGGGAGAAGTGAGCAAAGGAAATGTGAAAGAATAACAAAGGGACAAAGAGAAAGTAGGGAAAGAATGCAGGAAGGAGGAACGAACTAAAGATAATGTTCTGGAACGTGGCGGGACTAAATAATAAAGATCAAGATTTCTGGGTGTTGGTTAAGGAGCAGGATGTGGTGGGAATGTAAGAGACATAGATAGAAGAAAAAGTTAGGATTGGTCGGAAAGGGAAGTGTCAAGTACATTGTAATGGATAGTACAGTACGCCGAAAGGAACAACAGGAAAGGAAGAGCAAAGTGGGAATAATAGAGGAATAAAAATAAAATTTATGGAAAAAGAAGAAGAGAGAGTGCAACAAGGAAGAGGCATGGTAAAAGGAATACACAATTAGGAACAGAAAACAAGAATAGTGACGGTATATAGTAGAAATGTGAAATAGACAAGGAAAACTCAGAGGAGTTGATAGAAGAGAGGAGGAAGGGATGATAATAATATGAGGGAATTTTAACGCGATAATAGGGGACGAATGAGGAATATAAGAGAAGAGAGAGACGGAAAAGGACATAGAAAAGATAAAGTTTTAAATATGGGAGTAAAAGAGCTGTTAGAAGTGTGCAACGAAAGTTGGTGGGAAATATTGAATGGAAATAGAGAGAAAAGGGAGAGGGAGAGCACACGTACATAGGAGTAAGGGAAGAATCAATAATAGATTATACAATAACGAATCCAGATGTGGAGGAAAAGGTGAAGACATTTAGGGTAGGGAGAGGATCGAATCGGGTTATCAACCCTTGAAAATGATGATAGAAGGGAGAGAAGGAGAGGAGACCAGAAAAGTAGAGGAATTTTCAACCAAGAAGGTATGGACACAAGAGTATAAAGAGGTACAAAGAGAAAATGGGAAAGACAATATTGGAAGGAAAGGAGTGCAAGAAATGAGAGCAAGAATGGAGGAAGCATCGGAGAAAGTCAAGTGTAAAAGATGGAAGGGAGAAAACGGATTGGACGCAACGGTGGGACAGAGAATGCAAGGGGACTAAGAAGAAGCCAAGAAGAACACTAAGACATTGGAAGACAGGAAAAGTAGGAAAAGAGGAAAATATAGAAGCAGTACAGAAATACAATAAAATATTCGAGAGCAAAAAGGAAGAAAACGAAAAGAAAAATGAAGAACAGATTGGGAATATAAAAAGTGAAGCGGACGTATGGAAATATCTAAAGAGGAGGAAGAGATGGACACAAACGAGAACATAAATAAACGAATGGGTGGGATATTTCAGGAACGTACTGGAAGGGGAGAATATACACGAAGGAGAAGGAAGGCAAAGTAAGAAGAGATATAAAACACATGAAGAAGGAGAAGGAATAAGAGAACAGGAAATAATAGAGGCAATGTAGAAGGTGAATAAAGGTAAAGCGGCACGAGAAGACGGGATAAAAGGTGAGGACTGGATATATGGAGGAGAAAAGGTAACAAAAAGGATGACGGAAATAATAAATAAAATATGGGGAGGGTAAGGATTCCGAAGAGGTGAGAGAAGGATGTATATATATATATATATATATATATATATATATATATATATATATATATATATATATATATATATATATATATGCCCAGAATAGTAAAAGGAGACAAAAACAAGTGACAAATTACAGAGGAATCACACTACTAAACACGGCATACAAAATATACGCGATTTAGGAAAGGAAGAAGTACAATAGATAATGTATACATACTGAAACACATGGCAAATGATGAATTAGAAAAGGAAAGGGAAAAATGGTAGCGGTATTTGTGGACCTAGTAGCTGCATTTGATACGGTAAACAGGTAAACGCTGTGGGAATACTTGAGGAAAAGAAGATAAACGAAAGAAAGAAAGGATGAAAGAAATATATGAAGAAACGAGGAATGTGGTGAGGGTGAATGAGGAATTAAGTGAAGGGACTAAGACAAGTATGCCCACTGACCCAAACCTGTTCGTGGTATACACAGGAGACCTAGATGAAACATGAAAGGGGCAACAAGAAGAAGCCGTGGGAGTAGGAAACAGTAAAGTGTCGCTAGCATACGCTGATGACATAGTGATAATAGCGAAGGAAGAAAAACAAATGAAGGAGATGCTAAAAGGATGGACAGATATCTGGAAAGAAAGGATTTGGAAGTAAATGGAAACACAACTAAGGTAATGGTATTGAGAAAAATGGAGGGAAGACAAGATACAGCAGGTAAAGGGATTCAGCTACTTGGGATACACGATGAGCGATGAGATGAGAAATTAAAAGGGCGTGTGGAGTGTAGGACAAAGACTGCTCGGAATGGGTACTGGGAGTGGAAAGAGAAACACCCGGATACATCATCAGAGAGGAGGTGCAAGAAGAAAAATAAGGGCGGAGGCGGGAAATAGAGCGATAAAGTACGAGGGGAAATGAGTAGAACATCGGAGTGCAAGATACTACAAGAATGCTGGAAGGAAATAAAAGAAGGAAGAATAAAGTATGGACAGGAAACCAGAAAAGATGCAAGAAATGAGTATGTGAAAGAAGAAGTGGAAAGACTAAGAAGGGAAGGAGTAAGAGTGAGAGAGGACATAATTAGAAGGGATAGGGATGTCCAAATGCAGGAAAGATGGACAAAGGTAAAAGAAGGAAAATATAATATAAACTATAGGAATATTAAGAGAGAAAGGAGTGGAAGGGAGGAAGGAAAGAAAGAAAATGGTAGCGAGATTTAGATGTGGAAACGAAGAAAGAGGGAAAAATATTGGAGAAGGGAGGAAGACAGAAAATGTAGGTTGTGTGGGGAAGAGATGGAGACGATCAACCATATGTTGAAAGAATGCAGGGAAGTTAAAGGAAGAGGATAGGACGGCAGAGGAGATACTGGGGGAAAAAGGAAGGGGAGTGGATTGGATGGAAGAAATATGGAAAAGAAAATGACAGTTAAGGGGAGAGGAGACAAGAGGGAGGAAGACAGTGCAGGGTAATAAAGAAAGGAGAGACAGTAGATAGACGATTGTAAATAGTGTGCACAATAACTTTACAATATTTTGTAAGTAAGCAAATAAAGATTTATGTATGTAATAAATGTTACATACAGCGTAGTGCTGGTTTTTTAAAATCTCCACAATTAGTAAAAAACTATACTAAGTAATTTAGTTTTGTTTCTACGGATATAAAGTTTCTTAACAAAAGCTTCACGTCCTGGCAGGAGGTGAGTAAAAAAATTTCTTAACGTTAGTATACCTTTGCCATTGAATATTTAACTAAGTACATTCGTTATACTTAACACTCAACTCGTATCTAAAACATTGGTTTTTTTAGGTTTTTCTTTCTATTGGCTATTATCGTCCTTCGTCTGGACAAAATACTGCTGTGACCTATTCTGCACCTATACCTGGTCAGCGTTCTTCCGAATTATGGTATACGCTAGAAATGGTCTCCGATAAGTAAGTCGAATGTACATTCTGACAGTTACTTCACATCGGGTGATCCTCTCCCTAAGAACGAATTGGTTTATGTCTAGTAATACCCTCGGTTAAGTAATTATACGCAAGCAACATCCTGGTGAGTTTCTTTTGTTGTTATTCCTTCATGACGAAGCTCTCGCTATATAGATATTTGTCGTATTAACCAGCGAAGTACTTGAAGAGCGATTCGTTACTATACCGATTTACAGTTATAAATATAGCACTGTTCTCTAAATTCGTGTGTAACTACTTTAGTTGGAACATTGAATGGTAATACATCTAACGAGGTTATGTACTTGTAACCATAAATGTTTAGTCAAACTTTAGCGAAATTTAGTTATACTCACATAAGTGCTCATTACTTACAGCTGCTAATCTAGCTTAAATTTCTTGATATTTTCCTGTATAGTAACTTTGAATTTTCATATATTGCAGAGTATTTACACTGCTGTTATATCTTTATATGTACTGTTTTGGAAGCAAACATCTGTTTACCATCTGAATACTTAAGTAATTCAACGGTTACTACACTGAGTACTTCACGATATGTGTTAATATTCGTACTTTTATGAACGAAACTGCTTATATAGGGTCGTTCATATCCACATTTTATAGATTCTTGATGTTAAAGGGTTAATGCATGTTTATGTGTCTTACTTATTAGTATAATTATATACGCTATAACTATATGTGTCAACAAACGCTATCACAGTAAGGAAGCTATTCACCTTTTTTCTTATACCTATTTCGCACTGGGTTATACATATTTGCTTAACACTTTTTTGTAATTTTAAGAGTTCTGGCTTACGCCTTTGATATATGCTTATAGAAATAGTAGCAAACTAACCCTTTCTGTTTTCCGTGTGAAAATTTATGTTTCATATTTATTTTTTTGTACTGTTAATTTAAACTTAAATTGATTTATGGGTTTAAGAAAAGCGCAATGGTTGACATATGGCTGAAATATTTTGATTATTTATATCGGGAATAAAATTACTATTCGTTTGAATTAAAACTGATGCGCCAATTTTAAGGAGAGTTCTTCCTAGAACTACGGTTTACTGCTTATTTGTTTTGATTGTGTTGTGTCTTTGATTTCTAGGATCAACACTGGATGTTGGTTGTACAGTGCATGATATTTTTGGGTTTTCAGCATTGTATAGTATTTAATTTTTGTTTGGGTTATATTATAGGTATAGCGCTACCAAGAAAAGTAAGTGTGTTACTATTACAACGTGTGATTAAATTGATAGTTGCGACAAAGGATTTTCTAAATTTTGTTCATGGACGGTATAGTTATCCAAACTTAAGATAACGATTGTGTTAGTATTTATTATTATTTATAATCTGCTACAATTATCTATCAAAATGATTGGGCCCGTACTAAGATTGTGTTTTTAATTATATTGTATATAGCTTTAACGAAAGCACCGACTTGGGGCATGAATTTATGTTCAAGCTAAATAGTCTTGTGTTAAACTAACAGTAGTGGTTGATTTATTACTGCGGTTTAAGAGTAAATTCCTAGCCGGACCCAGTCCCTTCTTGGAGTGTGTCCAACATTATTTCAACTATACCGAACCTCTTCCTGTATCGTAGCGTTTTTCTTGATCTAAGGGCGATATAAGAATAAATCAAGTGGTGGCCCTTTAACCTTCCTGTGTATCTAGGCTAGCCACATGCCCACGCATCCAAGTGCCTAACAGTAGGTAAGTTTGGAGACTTTTGGAACACACCACAATTCCAAGGTCCCACATTTCCAAGGTTACCACTTTATCAAGGCTACCACCTGACCAAGGTCGTACAATTGCAGTGCAAAGCCCCACACGCCCAAGGTTATACAACAGCGGCCTACTTTACTCGAGGTCCCACAAGCTTACACAATACCAAGACCAGTCATCTCATACATTATCAAGGTCATTTGTGATGACCACGCACTGAACGCTACCTGTGTATCCTATCTATTCATCATACTTTACGATTAGCTGATACACACTCTAGAAACAAAAAAAGAAAACGATATATTAATATATTTATTTCCTGTATAAACAAAAACATATGCAATTGTATTATTCAGAAATATGATTCTCTTTAGGAATAGAACATTTTGATTTAGTGCAAGTGCAAAAGGTTCTTTCCGCTTCCGTTTCATTACACCTGCGTGGACGTGGTGCAAGTAACTGAGCACACGTGCAGTGTGGTGCCCATCGGAGATGCTCCTTTAACGGATTGTCAGATGGCTGCCATCGGTTTATTCTAACCCCGCACAGGAAGCACTCAACCGTACCGTTTGCAGATGTGGAAAAGAATCCTGCCGCAGCAAGTGATGAAGCCCAGTGAACTCCAGACCATGTTCGATACGTTAGTAAGCGTTTATCGAAACAATTATAATACTGAGGATAATAAAAGTTTGGTGGCACGTCGCACATGTTTTAACTGCTGAAGAAAGTAATCGAATGACAAAATAATTTATTACATACAATACATAGCAAAACATATTAATAATCCATATAACAGACTTCGTCACACAGGTAGCACGAGTCATCGTCATATACATCATATAACGTGGTTAGGTGCTCTACATGATGAGCACCAGTATTCATCATGTGATATGTGGTAAAAAATTGCCCATCGCTCCATATGGGTGTGGTGATCAACCACGCGGTAATCTCGTGGTTGCAACGTGGAGTAGCATGCATGGCATAAATGCATACAACCAACCAGGTGGTAGCGATTATGTGAGAGTAATATTTCAAATTACTACCCGAGACGTGTTCGTAGATTCGCTTGCCCAAGGTATCAAAACATGCCGAATTCCACTTTACATCTTCATAATGTTTTCGAAGCACTGTTGTTGTAGTAGGTGGTAGTAATTCTTTTTTCAAATTTTACCCAGATAGGTATAAGTTTACATACTCGTCGCGCACTAAGATGGAGTAGTGATAATGGTTGATAGACCTCAGGCGTATTCCAATCGTCTTGAACAGGGGTGACTGACACACTGAATATCGTGGAAACTGTACAATAGTATACGTGTTATCCCTCCTTTTAACTCAAAAAGGACCTTGTGGAGCCGTAGGTAACTTCGTGTAGGAAGGAGGTGACCTCGGTTTTATATTGAAGAGAAAGGACCAAATTATTGACAGAAAACCTTGAAGCAGTGGACCCTCCAGTATTGACAGGTAGCTTTGGAACAGTGCAGCTGTCAAGATCGTTGTAGTAATACGTGTTAATAATGTCGAGGTCACGTCATTGACCCTGTAGGTAAAAAAGGGAGGGAAGGTGGGATATAAATACAGAGGAGTGCATGTGAAGCCAGTATCGTACCTAATGTACAACATCTTACGTCAAGCGGTAGAAAAGGCGAAGATTGCTAGTATTATAAATCCAAGTGAGTGTCGCGGTATTTTAATTAATAATGTGCATTATTACATAAGCAAAAGTAAGTCGAAGTATGTTAGTGTCGGTCTGTCACCTCGATTCAATTTTGAAGCAGTCGCGAAACGTGTTGGATCTTAGAGTAGTGGAGTGAGGTTTGATAAGAAGGAATTTCATTTACTTATGGACAATCCGGGAATAATTCTTGAATTTGCCAAGGAAAACTGAATATTGATGTAGAAGTTGCCAAAGCGGAAAAGTAAAAAGTGGGGGTAACGAGCATATAGAGAACAGGGATGTATAATATATGTTAGTCAATATGTGGGTGTGTTATAGTGCAGAGTCGTGGCCTAAAGCTATGGACTGTGTTTAGTGCAGTTCAAAGACTAATATGTCAATTTCATTCATTAGAATTTGATGCTGAACATGAAAAAGTGTATGGGATGGGTAGGTTAAGTAATGACTATTTAGATAATTTAGTTAATAAGTATGGGGACGAATACGTCTTTGCGAGAAATACTTGCGAACGCATGATGATGGTGTAATGTGCATTTGTTGTATGAATCGATTAATAGAAGACCATAGAAATACCTTTGGAGCAATTTGTACACTAAATAGAACGGTATTTACCAAATTATGAGTCATTAGATGACGACTCGCCAAGTGAAGAAGGTGTGCATTAATGAGTCCAAACACGTGGTTCACTGTATAATAGCATGGAACTTGGCGCATAGGCAAGGCGCGAAATGGGATTGATTAGCTAGAGATTCTGCCCGATTTAAAAAGAATAGAAGACCGTTCAGCTACTTGGTTAATGCATAACCAGCACTGTATAAAATGGGAAGAGGGCATAAACAGCCACATCACTTTCGAAGAATTCTCAACTGATTGATTCAACCAACAGATTCTTTCTATGTCAAGGGTAGAGAGAAAGCAGACTACATTAGAAACTGTTTGTCCCAGTCCCTTATTGAAATTGATGAACATTCCGCTCTTCCTGCTTTGCAACCAGTTTGTTTCTATCATCATGCAACTGCGCTCTGGCTAATGTATATTATCTGTATGATACATATGTAATGCAATAAAGAATGTACGCTCTTTTAAATAAAAAATTGTAAATGTTTATTATGTTTATTTCTTTGTATCACACAATATTTTGTACATTATATATTCTCTCGATAAGGAATTGTTACATAATAATAATATATATTCCACAAAGAACGGTATTGCAGTGACTACTCAAACTGAGATGTTACCTTGGTAATATTAATACTAGTTTCCTTATGGAGATAATATATCTAAAGCTACCAAGTGTTAGTACCCAAACTATCGTATACCTTCTGGATCATGCAAATTCATTTCCCAAGCAACCTCCAGTAAACTGCACAAAGGATCAACCTTCTCCAATTCCGGAATTCTCCAATGTCACCGTGCCAATGTTGAACATGTATCACATAATCAATACCGTTTGTCATCTTGGGACTTAAAGGCAATTTTGTTTAACATCTCAATATATATATATATATATATATATATATATATATACATATATATATATATATATATATATATATATATATATATATATATATATATCATGTAATGTTCATCGAAACATAAGCATTTTACACATTACTGTTTTATCAGACTCCTCTGCAACAGCTTTATAGTCTTCCTAACTCCTTTAGCTTTCTTAACGACTTCGTTGTCAGCAAGCTTTAAACAGTATGATTTTGATCCAGCGCCATAAAAGTATTGGATCGCTTTCCTACATACTCATCTTTCATTCTTCCCACGACGGATGTATTCGTTGTAATACCATGCAGACCGTTTTGTCATATTCATCAACATTATTCCGCATGTGGGCATACACATCATCAGTTGTTATCTCGTCAATTAAAGAATCTGTGTTTGTATAGAGCAACGTTACATTATTACCGTAATGACTGCGCAAGATATCGTAAAAGAAAACGATACATTATAATTTTCGAAAGATCCAAAATACTAATTCCAACATATACGGGTTTGTCATACGTAACGACTTGTTTCGACAATTCCACCGACATTATCCATTGTTTTACCAAATACACCATTGTTCATACATTTAAAGAAATCCTTTTCGAATTTATTCTTTGCTTGATTTCCGAGAGCTGTATTAAGGTCTATGTATGGTACTAGCTATGGACTTTGACGAAAGTGAAAACCCTATGAATATGAGTAACAATTAAACCATGCTCTATACATTGTTTTAAATATCGGCAATGTATGACATAATTGGTCTTATCACTCAGGTTCGGAATTAACTTCTCCTTCTTGGAAGTTGGTGCGCAGATCATTTCAGGACAAAAGAATACTCATTGTGTTCATCATGCAGGTGGTGTGGATAGTGTATATCTACCTCTAGTACATACCCAACATTGTCTTCATCAGAAATCTTCAGTACATTAAATTTTGTTATTTCCTCTTGAGATAACAACATAAACCCATCGTGTGGAAGGTATTACCGCATACTCCATCCGTATAAGTTCGTTGCATCCAAATATTGTAAAAAAATTTAGGACTATTAGGATCATAATTTGAAACAAACTCGTTAGCAGTGCTTCTCCGCTTAATACAAGTACTCACTCCACCACCAATACCAATACCTTTCTTGAAAAAGTGGTACATATCCATATCAGTTAATAATTCTAGCTCTACTTTAGTACATTTTAACATAGCATCCCACACTAATCTGGGTATAGTAACATACTGTGCCGGTTCTAATCCATACACGCCCAGACAGAGCCGCTTAAAGTTTACGAACACGTCAGCCAACAGCAGCACGTCTGATTTTAAATATAGCATAATCACGAGTGTATTACACTTAAAGTGATCCCATACCTGTAGGATGCGACAATAGTCGTCATCGGAAATATTTGCATCGCCCATTTTATGATATAATTTGTCATATGATTGTACCGTGACATCATCCAATTTATTAAAACTGTCTACATAGGCATAGGGAAAACTACCTTTCTTTCTAACTAAGGTGAAGTCATTATTATCAATAAAATATTTCCTTACCTCTATATATTGCTCGTCTGACAAATTTTGAGATAGCGTATCTAACGATGCAGCCATAAACCTACAATATCGACGAATCGCAAATTTATAAATTTTGTTCCCGTTGACTGTGACTGTTTACAAATTCATCTACAAATGTATGCTTACCGAACGTTATATATTTTTCAATATTAACAGGAAGTACAGGGTGTCCCAACGATAGAGTAAAGTAAGTTTATGCTTAACTAGAATTATTTGTGTAAATATTGTATAGACCATGGGGTAGAGGTAAGAAGTGTGCATTTTTTAAAATATTGGAAGTTATACAGGGTGTGCCAGAAAAGCAGGACGTGAAAAATTATAATTTTTTAAATAGAACACCCCGTATTTGATTTTAGTTTTAATTCTACGTGTCCATACAAACATATTTTGTCATACAAAAGATTGGCTGAAAGTTTTAGTTCTTGAGATATTCGCGTTTAAAGATTATTATGGTCATTTTCGTGGGGTAGATGAATGGGCAATTGTTCCGTTATTTCACAATAAAAAAAATTGATATTTCGTGTGAAAAATGAGTAATATTATACTAACGTTTAGACCGAGTAGTATTTCTAATTTTCTCAACAGGGTGTTTGTTATAACCATTCAAATTTGAAAATTCTCAAATTAAAAAAATCAGTTTTTTAATTGCACACCCTATATATTTTATTTCATTTTATTCGGGATTAAAAAATCTATCATTTTTGTCAAATATATCCTATATCTATCTTTGATAGTTTTCGAGGAATTTCGATTTTTCTCACTAGCTACGTTACATACGATACTATAACATTATTGTGGATCGTGGTAGCCATGGAAAACAATTGCGACGAAATAAAACAAACCACCTAAGCGAGAATATTAACAGTTTTTATTAATGAGAAACAGTAATTCAATAATTATTCAACATTGCGTCTTAGTAAATACTCAAATAGACGGCCTTCTTGCTGAATACACATATTGAGCCTTTTTCTCATGTTCTGTCTCACTTCGGATAACATAAGAGGGGTCACTGTGCGACAAGCTTCGCGAATTCTATTTTCATGTCCTCCCTTGTTGTAGGTTTAATAATATACACCCGATCTTTTATGTATCCCCATAGGAAAAAATCCAGTGGAGTTAAATCGCATGACCTGGGTGGCCATAATATAAAGCCATTACGTCCTATCCATTTCTCCGGGTATTGCTGGTTCAAGAATTCCCTTACGTCCCGATAAAATGTGGAGGTGCACCATCCTGTTGCAACCACATATTTAGTCGTCCTTCTAAATTGATATCCTCAAGTAACACAGGAATTCTTCACGTAAGAAATGCAAATAGCTGCGGCCCGTTAATGGATTATCAAAAAATAGGGACCGATAATTTGGTCATTAAGTATACCACACCACACATTTAGTGACCAATGATTTTGGTTTTGAACTTCTCGTAGCCAAAATGGATTATCAATGGCGTAATAGTGCATATTATGCCGATTTACAGCCCCATTACTTTTAAACGTTATGGAGCACAAAAGTTGTTATTTAATTGCAACCGTTGATTAATGATATTGCAGAATTCAATTCGTCTTGCAAAATCCTCTTCTCGCAATTCTTGATGAAGCTCAATGTGATAGGGGTGGTACTTATACTTCAGCGTTGTTCGATTCACGTTTGATTTGGAGGTATCACATATCGTCGCTAATGTTCTAGAACTCACTTGGGGATTTTCTTGAATATTTAATAATATTTCAAGTTCTTTTCTTCATTAGCTGCCCTTTTATTAACAACTTTACGTTTGAAGTATTTAACACTACCGCTAGAATCAAATCTATTCATCAAATTTTCCAAGCCAACAGTATTAGGTATTCGACGTTCAGGATATTTCATTTTGTAGATTCGTTGTGCCAATAAAGGGTTTTTCAGCCTCGCCCAACACGTATATCATATCAATTAATTCATTTGTCGAATAATCCATAATTGATAACAAGTTAAATGCGAAAACGACAAATTTAATATGTGTTTATTTTGACAAGTAGGAAACCTTTGTATCTTAGTAACGCAATTATTATTTTCCATGTCTACCAAGATCCATGCAATGCAATGTTATCGAAAATAAAGTAGCTAGTGAGAAAAATCGAAATTCCTCGAAAACTATCAAAGATAGATATAGGATATATTTGACAAAAATGATAGATTTTTAATCCCGAATAAAATGAAATAAAATATATAGGGTGTGCAATTAAAAAAACTGATTTTTTTAATTTGAGAATTTTCAAATTTGAATGGTTATAACAAACACCCTGTTGAGAAAATTAGAAATACTACTCGGTCTAAACGTTAGTATAATATCACTCATTTTCACACGAAATATCAATTTTTTATTGTGAAATAACGGAACAATTGCCCATTCATCAACCCCACGAAAATGACCATAATAATCTTTAAACGCGAATATCTCAAGAACTAAAACTTTCAGCCAATCTTTTGTATGACAAAATATGTTTGTATGGACACGTAGAATTAAAACTAAAATCAAATACGGGTGTTCTATTTAAAAATTATACTTTTTCACGTCCTGCTTTTCTGGCACACCCTGTATAACTTCCAATATTTTAAAAAATGCACACTTCTTTCCTCTACCCCATGGTCTATACAATATTTACACAAATAATTCTAGTTAAGCATAAACTTACTTTACTCTATCGTTGGGACACCCTGTACTTAATTTCTTCAGTTTCACTCCTAATTGTTTGATAAACAGGTGAACATCATAACTACTGAGATTATGGAAAAACTGGGATAAATGTTGGTAACTGATAGTTTAAATTACAATTTGAATTTGTCGCACCACGATACCTCCCAGTGAGGTGGATTTGTAGGATCACCGAGAAACGCTTATCGCATACATAGCAATGTAAACTTTGTTCGAATATCACTTTTTGTTCACCAGTTAGTGGCAACATTGGAACAATAGTTTTGAAATGTTCATTATATATCCGTTTTACATCACTTTCTATTCGTCGTATAAATATCTCCGTCGCATTAACCCCCCTATACAGTTCTAATTTGGACCACAAATCGTTTACACCACACGTAATATAATAACTGAACAAGTATGGCTCATGTTTACACGTCTTTATGGTTGTTAAGGATCGGGTTCAACGGTATCTACCGGTACTGATAGCACTTCAAAGTTTGCATATATTACGAATGGCAGAAACATCTCCTTTCCGTACAGAACTCCCCAGTTCTGCCTTTTTTGTTTTACGTCAGGTAATTTTGTGTACACAAAGTTGCAGTCCTGTGGCAGGTGACGGGTTAATTGCTCCTGTGTTCTAAAATAATAAAGACATGAATCGCAGAAACGTATTGCCCCATTCTGCCGGGTTATTTGGTTGCTAAGTAAACGAGAAAAATTTTGATCCATACAGAATGCTGATTATCCGCTGGTTACTGACCAATAGTAGTAAATTAACATGAACTGACTGTTTGGCTTTGGTATAGTAGAGAGGTCCCGCTAGCTCCGTGACACGTTGACTATCCCAATGCGTATCGCCCAGGCAATAAACATTGATGGAAATGTTATTGTTGGATTCAACTGTTGCAATGCTAGTCAACTTAACAGGAAATTTTACACCATTCCAGCTGAATAACGTTCTGAAATCAGGGTAAGAAGTTGTCCGCTGTGGTAGACCCTTCGTAGTCACTAAAGCTGATACAATAGCCCATGCAAAGCAGCAATTATCAGTATTCCTTACATTAACTGTAGTATGTTTATTCGCAATATCGGAGGGGACCTTCACATAGGATGAACCGGTGGTAGGAGAAAATTTCAGCATGTTTACCTCTAAATATACAGGTTGCACCAGTGACCACCCTACAAAGCATTTATGAGTAATAGTTTACAATAACATTCATCCAATATTCCATTATGCTTTGGAAATAATTTTCCACCATAATTCCACTTACACTTAAAATATCATATTTAGTCTGAAATGATTTAAGTTCCGTGCTTTCTCTACTGTCCAAGAAGTGCAACCAAACAACTCAACAATACATTTTAAGAAGAAGTGTTTCTGCAACTGAATTTGTATTAGTTTCAAAACATTGGCTTTCACGCCCCCCATAGACGTTTGCACATCAGTGTGAGTATTGCTTGGGGGTAGTCTATACAAAACAATCCGTTGTTTAAACACATTCCGAATAATTTCAACCCTAGGGTAGACATACTTATGATTGTTGCTTTTCAGGTGTCCTTGAAAAGCATACCGCGGTACATCTATTGAGCAATCAGTGCAGTGTACAGTATCAACACTTGTGCTACTCATTTTTTGTACAGTCATTGCGTTGATCTAGCTTACGCTGCCTTGAGTTGTTCAAACCTGATGGCCCTGGTTTCGCAAAGGAATGACTGTCACGCTTGTGTTCCACATTGTTGCTAGTGCGGTTTAACCCTGATGGCCCGGGTTGTGCAAAAGAATCTGCTCTGTTGTTGTCGACAGTACCGACTTGCACCGTGTTGCTACCTGGGGTATGGTTTTGCGACACAACCTTCTGCGCTCCAAAAGGTAGGGTGGTTACTGGTATCCTTATCCAACGAAGTTTTTTGGTGTCGAAGTAGAGAATCCTTTCTAGAAAATTTCTTCAGACATTCACATTCAAATGCTTTGTTACGGTCTATAACAAAAAGTATACATATATAAGTAAGAGTTGTGTTACGTATTTTGTTATGATTCCTTTGGTAACACGTTATTAGTTTTTTACACATTTGCTTTCTTTAGTTTATTTGATTAATTACAACTGTTATCAAAATAATCATATCCAGCGATGCGAACAAGGACGCAACGTAATCTACCGTCAGGAATGGAATTATGGCAGGTTGAGGTGTATAGTAGTGTACGAGTTGGATAGGAAGGGTAATCGGGATTGAGTGGTGTTGCTTACACATATTCTACCCAGTATTGTAGATCCCCCTACTATGTGCTTTGGACTGGAAACAATGGATTATAACCAATTGTTTTCCAGAAACTCCAACGCGCAAGTGGGGCTCAATACACCCTGAGGAGAAGATACCGAGTTTTCTATTATATCCCTCACAGGTGATGGCGCTGGTAACTGTAGCATCGGTGCTGCAGGACTCCTAGATAATAGTAAGTCATTTATCGACCATTCATTATCCAAGAAGTCTGCAGCAGCCGTAGGATTGTGGATACCTTCTGATGATGTTTCCATTTGCTCCAATTGTATCAAACAGTTCATCGAACTCCACTCTTGATCAAACTCTTCGATACATGTGGGGCTCAAGACACTTGCTCTGGTACGACCACTCTTCCATAAATTCCGCGGTAAAAGCAGGGCTCAGCAAACCCTCGAATGGATTCAGTACTACCCCACCCTCTAAGCGTGTTATCGATGTAGGCGATTGATCATCAGGTACAACACATTTTTATGAAAATATTACAAGTCCAAAAGATTTTTTCCAACAAGAATTTATTGAAATTATTCCACCTTCAAAAATGTCTTCTAAAAATGTATGAAAAAGTTGTATTTAATAGAAACATCTGGCCCATCCTCCTCATCCTCTGGGCAGGTAAAAACCACCATTTTTACATTAAAATTTTTTTTTGTTTTTTTCGGTATTGATACACTTCTAACGTTTTTTTTTTTTTTCAGGTTTACGCGCTTTCTCGCACACCGTCGCCTGAAGCTGACTCCTCTATCCCGCTTACATCCTCAAGCTATACCCCCGTCCTACCACCAACTCCAACCCCTCAGGTTGATGCGATCCCCCATCGCCATCGCCTGAGCCATTTATTTATCCCAACTCCTTTATCCCGCTCGCATTATCAACACCCCTCCCCGTCCTTCCACCAACTCCCACCTTTCAAGTTTCTTCCCCTGAGGTCACCTATATCCCTTCCTCCCCCATCACCGTGGGTTGCCAAACCAGTGACGATGAAATATACGAGATGACGACCGTAGTCCTGGATTCTGAGCAGAAGCACAACCTGGATGCCGATACAGTAATACTTGACTTGACCAACGCTGAAGTTATCGCTATCAGCGACATAAAAACCACTACACCTTTTCTTATCGACGAGACTGATATTGATAGTGATATCTGCAGCGTAGTATCATCCAGGGTTGTGGGATTATGTTCCTCCTGTTGTGGTAACGAATACCTCAACACTGGTGACTACGACTCTGACGTGGTAATAGACCCTGTCTGCAGCTACGATTCCGACGACTATGGCAATGACGCTCTCTGCCAGCAACACTTACTTACCCAGACAGACTTCTGTAATGAAATCATCGTGGAAGAGAGCAGCGATGAGGACGACATACTGACTACTATAACGCGTAACATTTACATTCGTGACGAAAGGGCTCAAGACCTGACCGTACAAAACCGTGCACAGGAAACGGTACCTGATAACATACGGAACGACAACGCTGACTCTGACAGGGTTCCAGACGACAATGACGCCGACGTTACTCAGGAGGTCCAGGACCCCGGGGATGACGCTGACGGTGACCTGCACGGTAGTGACGATGAAGAAATTGACGATACCTGGTTTTGGGATACCCATATTCCTACGACTATTGGTCGCACTGTTCTTCCCCCCGTTTACAACATCATGTGTGCGATGGCGTCGAGGGACAGTGCCGCTCAAGGCAATTCTGTTTTTCTGATAGTTGCAGGCTGGTACTGGCTCTTTTACGCTCATCGCATAATATCATGGGAACGTCTCACATTCACGGTATGTATTTCCTTCGTACTACTTTTATAATCACACTTCTGTCTTTGCAGCTGACCATTCGTTCGGAATTATGATGTCGTGATAGCTCTCTTGAAGAGCAGCTCGACCGGGCCCACATTAGGCTTCTAATACTATACCTTGATTGGAATAGTGTTATAAGCCCAGCTGTACTAAGTGGTTATGATCACGCCATTATACATCTGGAGAAGATATTGGAAACTGTTGAAGATATTGCAGGATTGTACGAATTGATCCACTTTCGCAATCTAGCTCTTCGATAAGTGGTCTTTCTACACAGCTCTCCAAATACTTACGCTTTCTTTCCAGAAAAACGGTAACCCCTATTGTGCGATCACAGACCAGACGTAGACTAACTGACTGAGCGCGTCGACAGCTTTACATACAAACAGACTAACTCACAAATCTAAACAACCAGACAGACAGATTAGGCAGATAGACAGACAGACATCACACATTGTATATGCTCCAATAGATATATCACTATGCTGATGGCAGCCATCTGACAATCCGTTACAGGAGCATGTCCGATTGGCACCACACTACACGTATGCACAGTTACTTTCACCACGTCCACGCAGATGTAATGAAACGGAAGTGGAAAGGACCTTTTGCACTTGTACTAAGTCAAAATGTTTTATTCCTAAAGAGAATCATATTTCTGAACAATACAAGTGTACATGTCTGTGTGCATACAGGAAATAAATATATTAATATATCGTTTTCTTTTTTTTTGGTTTCTAGATTGTGTATCAGCTAAGCGTAAAGTATGGTGGTAGCGTTCAGTGCGTGGTCATCACAAATGACCTTGCTAATGTAATAATGCAATACATAAAGTAGTATAACCTTGGGCGTGTGGGGCTTTGTGAAAGTAGGTCAGACACTGCAATTGTGCGACCTTGGTCAGGTGGTAGCTTTGTTAAAGTGGTAACCTTGGAAATGTGGGATTGTCTCTTTGTGCATGTAACAGTATTCGACAACAGACATTGTATGGTTTAGGTGAAGTTATTAAAGTATATTGCACACACAGATTTTTTTATTAGAATAATGGCAAACTGTCTAGAAGCTTTTAATTTACAATTAATACTTTATTTACAAAAGTTTTAATAAATTCTTTTTAACAGAATTGCAAATGTTTTCGATAAAAGATTAAATACGTTTCACCTTTGTTACCAAAGTAATTAATTAAATTCAACTTAAGCGCTAATCAAATACACCTAACCTATCATACAAAGGTAATAGTAACTTTAGATGCTTAATATATTCAGGATTATTAAAAGAAATGTCCCTAGGGCAATCCTCGCTATTATCAGTTAAATAGCTTTCTATGGGTTGTAATTTTCCTCGATTTGGCAAAATCATTGGAAAACAATCGAGTGCTGCTGCAAAACCTAAAAAGCAAAAAAATGAAACTATTGACACCTTAACGCACTAATACCAAAAGTTGCTCTTGCCCGGAAATCTTCTTTGATTTCTTCAATTGTTGGAGGGGATACGGTTACTTGCATTTTTACCAAGCATCTCACCAATTCATTGTGATAGTGGTTAAAAATCTCTTCTTGATGATTGAGTTTAACATCAGCGTTTGTTGAACAAGCCCAAAAATAGTGCAAATCCAGTACTGGACTGTTGAAGAAAGGTTGTTGAAAGTCTAACTATAATTTTATTTTGACTATCACGTTATTCATAATAAAATATCTTACAAACAGCACATCTAGAGCTTTTTTATTTTTACCATAATAAAACATTAGGTTTCTAGGTGACATATCACCATGATTTAAAACGTTAAAGTTCAGGGACTGTTCTCTTGATTGGAATATCTTTTCGATAATCTTTTCTGTACACAATTTGTCTGAATACGAACGTAAATCTAGAAAGAAAAACTTTTATATCTACAAATATAGAAAAAAGCAGTTACCTGGTATTTTTCTACAAATCTTTATTAACGATAACATGCTAACCGAAGTATGGCCCTTCGTGATATCAATCGGAAAAAATAATCCCACATTGTATTCTTTAAGTATATTGGGATCCTATAAGCACAATTTTAGCATTTCTTACTGTTAGTTAGCTAGATTAACCTTCTCGTAGATGGCGACTGAGCCTGCATGTAGGTACGCTAATTTTTCTATTACAAGTAAGCAGTGCGGTAGATCCAATAAGCCATAATCAGAATTGCACAATTCATAACCTACTGTTGATAAGTTTTCTAATAGAAGAGTAGGTTTCGGTTCTGCTAAAGTACCTACTAATCTAGGTGCTAATTTCTCACGATAATCTAAAATAGTCAAAGAATATTAGTCTAATAGTATTTAAATGCATATCCACAGGGTTTCTCATGATAGCCGTTCGTTGGAAGTTTTCGTGGTTAAAAAACAGAATTCTGAACTTTTGGACTTTAGGGTTTTCCAACATTCTTCCATTTTAAAACATTTTCAAGGTTATTAGGGTCATCAAGAAAGTCGTCATTAACTTCCATACACCCGGTCCAACAATAGACCTTTTACCCATGTTCGACGGGTGATATACGTTTTGGGGGTAGACGGAAGCACAATAATAATACTTTCGAAATCCACATAGACAATGAATTTATCGCAGACCTGGTGCCCACAATTTGATGGCCAATTACATCATTTTCAAAGTTCCCTTCTTTCAAATGTGATACCCTGTATATTATTGGATGGTCGCAGGCACAATTTACTTCTGCATCGATTCGCTATAACTTTCCTTATGCCTATTTCCAATGGTTTTCATGGCAATGCAAATTTTCTATTTTAATATGATTTTTTGGCAGAAACCGAAACATCGTGCTATTCGAAACAAAATGAACGGCAGAAATTCATTTTAACTAGAACATGAAAACAAAATAGAAACATAACAAAATTTAGAACGTAATAACAAATGAAAATCATAGAAAAATGGAACATAATGACAAAAAAATAAACGAATGTAAAATTACAATAGTTGTTCTATATGACGGCAATTTTGGTTCAAACACGGAATAACTCAGTCATACACTCCTCCCGAAACAGACCTCCGAAGTTGGTCTGGATTTAGATTAATAAACATGACCTGAACACTGTTCAATCATTCCTCTTTAGTTTGGTAAAGTACACTAGTTCCACCAATTCAGGGTCCCTGTAGGCCAATCCACCGATCCTCGAACATCAAAGTCAACTGCTGGTGTGCAGCTGTATGGGACATAAGTTTTGAGAAAAGGTTTGCTGTGAAACTTCTACTCGATTTGGATTACTGATCTAGTTGCCATGCGATCAGTAAACAAATCACACTTTCTTGCTTTTGACAAACGTCAATTTATTCAATAACAGCGTTCAGAATGTCATATAAACTTGAAATTCGCAAGAGTATGTATATCTTAGTTGGACGGTTGCTCAAAAGTGAAATTGAGAACTTGTTCAGAGAACAAAACGTTAGTCAGGCAACAATTCATCGGGCAATAAGAAAATACGAAGAGGGCATATCTTGCATTAATTTGCTTAAAACTGGCAGACCTCATGTTTTGAGTCAAAACACGACTAATAGATTGGTATAATCCGATAAAGACAGAATTGGAACCTCTGCTCTAAATCTGGGTCGCCATTTTGGGGTCCTATACAAGACCATCCAGAGCACTTTGTCAAGAAATGGTGTAGTTTATAGAAAGAGAAGGAAGTGTCCTAAATACACAGCCACAGCTCGAAATAATACCTATATGTTGCAGAGCTTTGACTCGAAGGTATTTTGTGAATAACTGTGTGATCATAATGGATGATAAGACGCTTATAGAAACTGCTTAATTTTATTAATACCCACCATCAAAAGGATGAAATAGTATTTTGGCCCGATCTCGCTTCGTGCCATTATGCCCGAAGCACTCGAGACTGGCTGGAGCAAAATAACGTCAATTATGTACCAAGTGAAGATAACCCCCAAATGTCCCTCAAGCTCGATCAATGGAAGAATTTTGGTCATTACTGTGTCGAAAGGTTTATGAAAACGGTTGGGACGCTCAAAGTGAACAGCAGTTGCAGACAAGAATTTTTAGAAAAATTCGAGAAGTTGATTGATATATTGTCCTAAGGAAGATGGGACAAATTACGTGCCATTGCATATCATGGTCCTCTATCAGTATTGTAGATTAGTCTTGATGTTGTCAAAAGATGTAGTATTAACTATAAATAGCTAAGCCTAAATAAAATTTCATTATTTTAGTGATTGCGACTGTTAATTTTTTTGTCAAAACTTATGTATTTTTTCTCAAAACATTTGCGCCATGGTAAATCACTAACAAAACTGAGTATCTGCGGATATCTAGCCCGATTCAAATTTTCACCGTATACTTGATTTGTCACTTTGTCCATAATTTAACAAAAAAACATTAAAACCAAAGTGGTGCTGTTGATCATGTTCCCTTATGACATGCCTGCTGAATTTTGTATTCAGTCCACATAATCTTATGAAGAAATCTCTGGTCTTCGGTCGTTTCTATACACATGAACTCGCAAAAGTGGACTCATCATGCCACATCACCAAGACATAGTCTGTGCATAGTTATCTCAGAAGAAGGATGTATTTTATGTATTTTTAATATTCGGTGGATTGAGGCTCTTGAAATACTCAAATCCAGCGCTATTGCTGGAGTTGAACTCCTTGGATAAGCTTGAAAATGAGCCAACACATTCACCTCGATATCTTTATTACCGATTACGAGCTCTAGCTGATTTGGAGTTACACTTCCCAGTTGCCATAAACAGAACTTCCATTCTGACGAATATTTCGGGAGTCATTGTTGGTAGGTCCGGATATCGTTGTATATGCTCGTCTCACAATTCGTCCACATTCACCATGCGTATAAAACAAATTTAATAAATCTTTATTGGACTATTCTTAAATATTCTTCATTATAAACTGTAGTTGAGAAAATTAACAAAATCAATACAACTACTTGAAAACCGTTGGAGATGTATAGTTATAGTCAAATGATGCAGAATCAAATTCTGGAAACGATCATCCACAAGTATTGCATTGTGTCGTGTCGTGTCGTGTCGTGTCGTGACGCGCCGTGCCGTGCCGTGTCGTGCCGTGTAGTGTCGTACTGTGGTGTGCTGTGCTGTGCTGTGATGCGCTGCGCTGTGCTGTGCTGTGCTGTGCTGTGCTGTGCTGTGCTGTGCTGCGCTGCGCTGCGCTGCGCTGTGCTGTGCTGTGCTGTGCTGTGCTGTGCTGTGATGTGCGGTGATGTACTGTGCTGTGCTGTGCTGTGCTGTGCTGTGTGGTGATGTACTGTGCTGTGCTGTGCTGTGCTGTGCTGTGCTGTGCTGTGCTGTGCTGTGCTGTCTTGTGCTGTCCTGTACTGTACTGTACTGTTCTGTACTGCACTGTACTGTGTAAGTAGTGATTAAGGACCGGTTCTGGACCAGTTCAAGGTCACTCGCCCTCTGGTGTGAGAAATGTTAGCTTTTAGATCTCTTCAAGGTCAAACTTTTGGCGGGAAATTTAAATTTTAGGAGCTCGCTAAAATAGAAATTGCAATGTCACCATTCTCTTCATAATACAAGGTCACTTTGCGGTCAAACGTTTTGGCGGGAAATTTTTATGTCAAGGCCAGAAGCTAAAAATACAAATTGCAATGTCATCATATTACAATTCTTAGAAGTTTGAAAATAGAGTGGTCAAGGTCAAAGATTATTGACCCGTAGGGGTATCGTATGACATTTCTTAGAAGTATAAAATATAATCAATTCATGGAAACAAGAAGAATGCGAGTTGTGGTCTATGCTAAAAAGTAGAAGTAGGTCAAATGGTGCTTATATTGAGTAAATTGAGTCAAGCTGAAATAATTTACTAAACTAAAAGTAGGTGTGTATTTAACAAGTTTAAACATGATGCTAAAATCGGTCGCTATAGACTCCACGAATAAGAAAGGTGGTGCACTTTATTTAAAACCATACAAATCTGGTGGTGATGCATTATACTTAAAACCGTTTCCAAAAACTGAATAGATTACCCGCAAGACCGTTAACAGATATTGATTTAAAGAAAAACACCAAAAATGTCCCCTACTTTAGGGATATTTTTATGAGAGATAGCATGCCTAAATTACCACGGAAATATGAATCTGGAATTATTAACTTAGATAGCCAGAGGACCAGGTACACATTGGGTTTGCTACGAAAAGCGTGGTAAAAGGTATGGCATTACGATAGTTTCGTTAATATTCGACCACCAATCGAAGTGATTAACTACTTTCGGGGTGTAAAATATATTATAATTACAATCAAGATTAAGAGTTTAAAACAATTATTTGCGGACACCTATGCCTACAATTTTTATATAAATAATCAGCACAACATCAAATTTTCTCAGTTATGTCAATACCATTCAGTTTAGAAGGTGTTGGTAACAAAACTTCTATCCACCGATAGAGCTAGATTTGGGGAAGAAATGCGTTATTGGATTGGTTGGATTTTACGGCTGCGACAGCATAAGAAACATATATACAGGCAACGATAGATTTTATTTTAGAACAAATCCATCTCATTTGCAAGTGATTAATATTCTACACGGTGCATATGAGTTAGATGAAATTAGCGATTATCTAAAATCTAAAATACACACAAAAAGTTTATCATTAGAGCAAACAACAATACACTTAAATGTGAGATAAACAGTTCATTTGAGATAGATTTTACTAAAGAAAATTGTATTGGGCGCATGCTAGGGTTTGAGTCTAAAATATTAGAACCAAATATTTTACATACATCTGCGTTAGACATCCAAATACTTAGACACACTAATCTACACGTAGAGTGCAATATTATAAAGGGATCTTATCGAAACGGAAACCTGCTAAAGTATTATATGAGAGTGATGTTTCAGTTTCACCAGATTATCGTCTAGATAAAACTCCAAGAAATACTCAATATTTAGAAGTAAACACTGACATAATTAGTAATATAACAATTAATTTGACTAATCAAAAGGGTGAATTAATAGACTTTGGTGAAAGTGAACCATTCACAGTACGCTTAGAACTAAAAGAACATGGGTCTAAGAATTAATCAATGACCTATTCCATCTTTCAAAAATTCACATAAAAGACATCATCCCTACAGTAAGTCATTAATTAGGCATCAACCTTCATTGAGGTTAACATCTGCAGAGAAATACTTTTAACGTTAATTGGTTTAAAAGTTCTCAACCACAATGGCAGAATCGTTAAACGTCTTTCAAAACGTACATTCTGATGATACTATAATTAAATCAGATATCCACACTTATCTTCCAGATGGACCTTCCGAAGAAATACGCACCTTAATTCAAAGTCAAGATCTAATTACGGCTACTTATGATAGTTTTCTGTACATAGAAGGTAAACTTGAGTTCAAAAAGAAGATGAAAGAAAAGCATGCAGCTTAACCAACAATTTCACGAATTTTCTTTTCGAAGAAATTCGTTATGAGTTAGGTGGTCAGAGAGTGGATGTTTGTAGAAATCCAGGAAGAAAGCAAAGCACTAAGCCATTTGGGATGGTCACCAAAGAATGAAGAACCATTACAAGTAGAATTCGATGAGCAAAATGGAGAAAAATCTTATACAGTGTGCATACCATTGAACCACATATTTGGAATGATGAGGGATTATCGTCAGGTAATCGTGAATATGCGCCAAGGATTAGTTTTAATTCGATCTAGAAGCGATACAAACTGTTACTATGGTGAAGTTGATGCCGCAATAACCTTAAATAAAATTCAATGGAAAGTACCACATTAACACTTAGTGATGCTGCGAAACTTAACTTGTTTCAAGGAATCAATAAAAATTCTATTATTACTGTTCCATTTCGTCAATGGGAGTTATATGAATTTTCTTCTTTAAAACAGGCAGCCTCAGACATATGGCCAATAAAAACATCAACGCAACTGGAAAAACCAAGTTGGATAATTGTTGCATTCCAACAAGGTAAAAGGTATACAAAGTCAGCAAGGGCCGGAAATTTTGATCACATTAACATCAGAAATCTTAAAGTATATCTGAATTAAGAGTATTATCCATATGAAGCAATGCATTTGAACTTCAGTGCTAACCAATACATATCTGCCTATCGCAATTTTTGAAATTCCGATGTGATTACTATGGTGAAGATGATAAAGATGCATTATTCAACTATTCGAATTCAAATTATGTCCAGTATTTGTAATGGACTGCTCTAAACAAAATTAATCCTAAAAAAGTCAACAGTAGACATGAAATTGGAAATGGAATCTCTAACACCTTTCGATAATGGAATTGTTGTCTATGGTCTTCATTGGGGAAGTGAAAAGTTATAGTTATTGTAATATAGCCTAGTATATAAATAAAAATGTTGTAATTATGCGTTTAGTTTTATTTCATCCACTAACGATGAAAGCAGTTGCTCAAAACAAAACTCTCAATTCAAAATCATGACTTGTTGAAAAGTCTATTACTTCAAAACATGGTGATTTACTTCCTAATAGTATACGTGGTATTATATGTGGCCCCTCAATTGTGGTAAAACAAACGCAATGATCAGTCTGATTACCGAGAAAATAACTTGAAATTTGAACATGTATACGTATACTCAAGTCATTGAATCAAAACAAGTACAAACTTTTACAGGAAATCTTACTTCCAATGAGGGACATAGGTTACTTTACCTTCAGTGATAATCAAGGTGTGATTGAGCCTAATTGTGCAAAATGAAACTCTATTTTATCTTCGATCATATCGTTTGTGAAAAGCAAAATAACATAAGGGCATATTGTTCTATTCTAATTCCAAAGCAATTAATTCGTGACAATGCGAATCAATTGTATTATTTGAGCAAGATGAATGAAACCTGAAACATGTGTATGAGGATTATATAAGTCCCACCATAAGCATGAAATTATTTCGGGACATGTGTTCAAAATGCTGAGTAGATCCGTTTGGTTTCATGGTCATAAACAAGGACGCTGAAGTTAATAATGGGCGCTATAGGAAAAGATTTGATGAATATATAATACCTTAAACTGCTTACAGTAGTTCAGCAGGTACTGATCTGTTTAGGTATTAACAGCGATGTGTTTGTGTAAACAGCTATCTGTTCGAGGTAAACCGGTATCTGTTCAGCAAACCCGCTTTACCATAATGGATAACAAGGAAATGATATTAAAGAAAAAAAATTATTCAGGCTCGTAAAGTAATACAGCAGAAGTATAATAGTATTAAAAGTGCTCGCATTGATAATTAAAGAACATTTGAAAGTACTTATAAACCCCTAATAGAACCTCTAACTGAAATAGTAAATAAAATCAATCCAGATAAAAAAACACCTAAAAAGGAGCCCATTGACGTTAAACCCAAAAACCACCCCTATTCATATTTCCGAGAAAGCACGCTACTACCCCCACTAGCCCGCTAGCTCAAGTTCAAAGGACTCCAGGCATCACTTCATTAGGTGATTCAAGGAAGGGTGTTACTAGCCTACTAGCTCAGCTTCGTTTTCTCAAGGAAGTCCTCCTCCAGGTCTTCCTGCACCATTTTTCTTATATACATGTATTGTAGGAGGGATTAATACTAAGCAAGAAGAAAAACCTCTTAGTACCGCAGATGTTTCTACTACTCGTAATGGGCCCATCCCAGAAGAATTTCTCAAGCGGTACCATGAATTACCTCGTATATACGCTGAACGTGTTATCAGGGATGCTGAAGGTGCTATTGATCGTACTTATGGAGTCCACTATTATACCAAAACTGACAAATGGACAATTGGTAATACTCCCATCGCAATTAAAGGAAACGATATAATTATTAAAGGTGTCACGTATAAAGGGACTCCAGGTTTATATAATCTGCTTATTATGAATGAATCCAATTTAAATCTAGTAAATTCAAAAGATAGAAAAGGTAATAGAAGTATTTTAGAGGCTACTAATGTTGTAAGGCGAGATTATGACGTAAGTGGGCAAATTCGAGGAGCTGCAGCAAAAGTATACGCAAATAATCAAACCCTTGCTATCATCATCACCCACCACCAAGGGAGGTGGAGCTATGTTTTTAAGGAATTAACAAACAGGCCGACTGAATATAAATATTGGAATGATGTACATGAACTAATTCGTGATCTAGAGGTATTGTGGGCAGAAAAATTGGCAGGAACACAGGTGTCGTGAATGACATAATATCAATTGTAGAAGAACTGTATGAGGATGGGTACATTTGAAAACCAAAAAGCCGTTTTTAAACAGTATAAATGAGAATGCATTGATGTCGACATATCATAATTAAAATGACCCTTGAAGAATTTGGACGTTCGCATGTCCAGTATCATTTCAAGAAATTAACTCCTCAGTTTAAACTGATTGATGATAATCAATTTGATATCGAGAATAGGAGACTCAGCAATGTTGCCAGCCCCATAGATCCTCAAGATGTCTCCACTAAGCAATACTATTTATAAACAAGATTTAATTTGGATGGAAACCGTTTGCCACAGTTGGCGGACCCGGAAGAAGATGGTGATGCTATAAGTAAAGGATATCTTGATTTTTGTCTACACGCAGTTCAGAAAGCTTTTAAAGGAAGCTCTAACGCTTATCCAGTGTTGGAGCAAAAACTATATCGTCTTAAAGAAATTGTGGATAAATTAGTGCCATGTCCAAATTACAACTCGTGAACGAATTGCATAAACCTGCACGAAAAAATTTTAAACGAAGGCGCACAATAATTAGAGGTTTTGATGACCTTTGGCAAGCAGATTTGGCTGAATTTAAACATATGTCAAACAAAATAAGGGCTATAAGTATATATTAGTGGTTATCGACTGTTTTTCGAAATACTTATGGACTAAAGGAGTAAAACGAAAACAAGTCAAGAAGTTACCAAGGCCATGCAAACAATCTTCAAAAAGGACGGAAACCTACCAATTTGCAGACAGATGCAGGAAAAGAATTCTACAATGAGCATTTTACTAAACTAATGCAGCGTTATGGAGTGAATCATTACTCCATCTATAGCACAAACAAGGCTGCAATTGCGGAATGTGTTATCTATATAAGTCATTCAGCCTACAAGGGAAATACAAATGGATTGATACAATTGATACCATAACTATGTATTATAACAATCGTTGGCATAGAACTATCGGAATGAAGCCCAAAGATGTTGGTAATCATACAAAGCTCGAGGCTTTCACTCACATAAAAATATTCGATAGGAATCGATATTCTGTGGGTGACATCGTACGAATCAGTAAATTTAAAAATATTTTCGCCAAAGGATACACACCCAATTGGTCTAGTGAACTATTTAAGATTGTGAAAGTTCGCATTACTAACCCCACTACGTACATGCTGGAAGACATGAAGGGAAAGCCTGTACTGGGAGGGTTTTATGAACATGAATTACAAAAACAAAGTATCCTGATGTGTATCTAGTAGAAAAAGTGCTTCGCTCCAAGAATAATAAGTTATTCGTAAAGTGGTGGGGATTGGATGAAAGATCATGGATCAATAAGGATGATATTGTTTTATAACATTTAACCTGTACTTTGTGAAACAAATTACTTATATTAGTTATATAGTTTGTATAAAAGGATGTAGTTCTTAGATGAAATAAAACGCACAAAAAAAGAATAGTATTTTAAATATAAATATTACAAATATAAACATAAACATAAATGTTACATTTATTTTTAAAATTTCATTATGTTATAAAGTAAACCTAAAGTACTTCTATAATCACTTAAATTGTTGGATGGCCATATCTCCATCCCAAGCAGGAATTTGAATTTGTTTCACCTTTATTGATGTTGTCTAATATCCATTAATAAACTTTGTGGTGCTCATCGTTTTCCCACGGTTGAAACTTATAGTTGATATTTTGTTCCAGTAATATTTCAATCAAAATATCGAGGTGCTTAGGTAGTTAGCATAATATGCCGCTTTCTCAATACATTCAGTTATAATAAATAAAGTATGTTTGTAAGCAATATTTTCTAAAGTAGATTTAACATTTGTTGAATAATGAACCCTTAATAAATTGTACAGATACATTTTAAGCGGTATGTCAGCAAGTACATTCATATCGTCTAAGATCTTATCTACTTTATCAAAAGTTAATGAATTGTAGCCTTTATCGGTACACAATTTCATAAAACTTCGTCTAATTTAATTTTTTTATCAAATAATGTCTTAATAATAACTTCATTTGCACACTGCATAACTGAGTTTATAGCACGCCAGTAAAAATACTCATCAGGAATAACAATATATTGTAATATATTCAGTACAAATAAATAGCTTTCGGGGGAGGACTTCCCCATCAAAGAACGCTTCAGGTATTTTCTGTAGATTTTATCACTATTGTACCATAGTTCTTCCTGCAATTTGTTTTCAAGATTGTTCATACTGATAAAATTGTTTTCTGAAACAGAAGACGAATAAAATGCTATGTAAAGTTAAATCCCCAAGGTTTAGTATCAGTGAAATTGAAATTTACTAATCGTTTATCATCACAAGGATTAAGTACTACTTTATTCTGTTTGATTGTAAACACATCGTGTTTCTTTGATCTTATCAGATGCTGATAACGCCTTATTACGTCACCATAACAGGGTTCTTGATGTTTGCGATATTAACTATAATTCCTGTAAGTAACGTACCATTAAAACATGAATCTAGAGAGTACCAACATAATTTGAATGTACGCTTTTTAACACCATTGATAATTCCACTACCTGTTTTCTCTGAAGCGTTCTTTAACTGTTTAAATCTAACAATAGCTCTTAAACAATAATAAATTACTTTCGAGTTTAAGCAAATTTTCACTTACCTCTAGATAAATTTTATTTTGTATCATATCTTGCAATAGCTTAATATTAGTGTTAATTATACGGATGTGCTTTACAAATTCATTTTTGGTTTTCAAGAAAGGAATACGTCTTGTTAAAATAACAATATCACTACTACTTTGTATAACCTTACCCATAGTTACCTTCAAAACTGTATCCAACAATGTAAAATATAAAGCACACACTGCCGATTATGCAGTAATGGACTTGTAGCAAATATTTTATTTATTATAACTGATAATTAAAAATTAATAATTTAAGTAACTATAGAAGTACTTTAGGTATGCAATTGCAATTCTAGTCGGGAGTGCAATATACTGACTGGTATAAAACTGCTCGTTATCTGCTTATATAGTAATATAAACCCAGCATTCAAGGTCAAAACTGGTTATAACTTGGTGCAAGAACTTCATTGTTCATAGACAAATGCATAGATTGCATTTTGTAGCGTTTACTGGGAACATCAATTAACCTTGATATCAATACTGTTCTCATGGTTTATGCTGCATCACTTTTGCTTGCAGAGGTCGTACATTGCACTTTGTGGAGTTTATCAAGAATATGCATTAACTTAACCTTGCTGACAGCATGCGAAATGCCTTCTCATGCCTAGATTATGCTGCATTCAGTAAAGTTCGTCACCTTTGCGTGCTCAGGTCAGTTCATTGTACTAACCACTTCCACTTGTTATCAATTTCGTTAACGTTAACAGATCTATGTGTATATAATGTTAAAGTTTTAATTGAATACTTATTAATTACTCACCATTAGTAATGACTTCGTCCAGCCAACAATCTAAACTTTCACTAAAAAGGCAGGCAAAACCTTGTATTTTGCATGATGTTTTGGTACGCCCATCAAATAACACTGCGGAACCAACACCCTTTAAAGAGACCATCCCCATCATCTCCATAAGGGATAGTGATGTAGGGGATGAATTTTCGAAGTATTTCGAGAGGTATGTGTAATTTTAATTAATATTATAGTTTCCTTTTATTAATTCGTAGAGAATTTTTAGTACAAATGAAATTACTCATCGGTTCAGCATAACGCCAGCAACCACGGTTATAGCAACACCCCCAAAACTACCTTTGCGAAACCTACAATATGGAGGAAAAAAATTGGCTCTTATAGAAGGGCACCGCACATAATAGGATGATGAGCAGGACCCACCAACCCTTCACGCCTTTAGGGAAAAAAGTATTCGGTGGTTACGAAAGCATCACAATGACTATATTAATAGTGAGGTGGTGGGGATGGGGCGAGTGGAAAGACTGAATGAAGAACTGGTAGAAGCTAATCAATATTTAGAGTGTGTGCGGCAAAATATAGTAAAAACTGAAAATATATTGCGTACGTTGGAAGGGATGGATGTGTGAGGTGTTTAATATGTTTTTTTTTTGTGGAATTCATTGTATAGTTATCTTTTCATTGTAAAAAATAAATGTAAATTTTTTTTTATATTTTTATCATTTCTCGTGAATTATTCTCATTATCCAAAAAATTTTTACTGCAGCTCAAAAATCTGAGTGATAGTTCAATTTGCGCTAGAAAAGTGAAATGATCTACGTTAAGAAAAAAAAATGAACACATCTGGAAATCTGACTTACTCATGTATAAATTTCTACATCAAAGTAAAATTTTAAGTGCATGTTACGTTACAAATTTATTTATTGTAAAATATCATGCATATAAAGGAAGTATGAAAATATAGTACAGTTAAAAGTGAAAAAAGCTCGTGTTAAATAAAAGTCAAAACAGTCCCAAAAGCATGTAAATCTGAAAACTTTGCGCCATGTATTTATGCAATATAAATGTCACAATTGCATTCATACATTTGCAAATCCCGTTTCAAAATTGTAATGTGAATTGGTGACTAAGATAAATATAGAATGTTTGCATTCGCCCTGAATAAAATGCTTTCAAAGCAAAATAACTGCGTTCATTATCCTACAATTCTTGAAGCAGTAATATCCACGCTCCAGCGAAAATTATAAATTTGAAGCCCTAATCAAACTAAATTAAAAACAAGTCATGTTTTAAGTGCTGTTTGTTGTTTCAAACTTAAATTGGTTAATTTAAGGAGCATTTCTACATTTATACATGAAATGGATAAATTGCATGCATATGTTCCTTCTAAACTTACGTAAGTACAAAAAGTTGTGTTTTAAGTGATATTTGTTGTTTCAAACTGGAGTTGGTTAATTTAAGAATCATTTTTCATATTTTGATAAATTTATACATGAAATTGATAAATTGCCACTGCGTTGAAAAAAATTTTTCTGAGAATCAGGTGCAAATTTTAAATTTTCAGGACTTTATTTTCACGCTACCCACATCCCTCCTACACCGTGAGGAAAAGGACGTCCACATCGAGTCGTCTTTTATCTCTTTCCATAGATTTTCTTACTTACTTAACCATCACGCCATTCCCTTGCGGGGTAGGCAAAACGATCCCTGCCTCCTATTTATTTTTCATTCACAATCTTTCTCCATGCTTTCCTATCTCCGCATACCTCTCTAGCTTCCGCAAGATTCATACATAGTCTCTGACATGCCCTTTGTTTTAAAACTCCTTATCTTTCTTTCCTTTATCATAGATTCTACTACATTCAGCCAAGTTTTACGCGGCCTACCAGGCCGGCCTTTTCCCTAACCTCACCCACATATATTTGTTTCGTTAATCTTGCGTTGTTCATTCTCTCAATGTAGCCAAACTAACGTAATGTATAACTTTTATATCTATCCATCATCGTCTTTTCCTCACCACACTCCGTCATTATGCATTCATTTTTATCCTGTTCCTTCTCGTTTTACCACATGCGCTTCTCAGGAATCTCATACCCACGGCATTTATTTTTCTTTCGTGCTTTTTGACATACCCATGTCTCACTTCCATACAGTACTGACGGGACGAATACGCCATTATAGATTGCTCGTTTCGCAGGTAGGCTCATGCTTTCATTTCTCATTATTGTCCACATACTTCCAATCACTTTCCTTCCAGCATTGACCCTTCGTCCAATCTCGCTCTCAATTGTACCATCTGCAGTAAACATTCTACCGAGATATACCATTTCGTCTACTTGCTCCACAGTTTCATCTTGCAGAGTAAATACTCTACTCTCCTTTCCACTTTCCCGATTGAACACCATAATCTTAGTTTTGTTCACGTTTACCTTTAGGTCCCTGCTCACAGACTGCATCAAACTTCCTCAGAGCGGTTTGCAGCTCATCCGCACTGTCACTTAATAAGACTGTGTCATCTGCATACACCAGAACTCGTACATTTAAGTCACCAATCATTACACCATTTGTATCGGTACATGCTTGTCTAAGACATTTATCCATGTATGCATTGAACAACCACGGTGACATCACAGCCTTGTCGCACTCCTTGCTCAATCTTAAAGTATTCACTCAAACCTCCTCTCACCCTAACACATGCCCGACTACCGTTGTATACTGCCCTTATTCCATCTATTAGACCTTTATTTACACCATATTCATTTAATATTTCCCACAGCTTCTCCATATTCACTCTGTCATATGCTTTCTCCAGATCTACAAACGCACAGTACAACTTCCTTTTTACCTTTAACCACTTTTCGATCACCTGCTGGAGAGCAACTATCTGATCGACACATCCTCTCCCTGGCATGAAGCCACTTTGCACATCCCAAATCTTAGTTTGTGTAGTTTCTCGTACTCTATCAATCAGTATTCTTCCAAATACTTTACCAGGCACGCTGAGCAAACTTATTCCTCTGTAGTTCTTACAATCACTCTTGTTCCCCTTACCCTTATACAATGGTACAATGATCGCGCTCTTCCAATCACTCGGCACTTTTCCATACATAATGCATACATTGAATAATTCACACAATCTTCATACCAGCTTTGCACCACCATACTTGAGCATTTCACCAGTGATTTCAACTACGCCTGCTCCCTTGCCGTTTTTAACCTTCCTACCGTTTTCTCTACGTCATTTATTCCAATATCCTTCTCAGTTTCATTCACCATTTCTTCTATATTCTGCTTATTTAACCCGTCAGTCTTACTTTCCTCACCACTGTACAGCTTTCCGAAATATTCTTGCCAGCATTTCCTCACTTCACAATCGTCCCATACTATTTCGTTTCTAGCATTCATCACTCCTGCAGCGTTCTGTTTTGGCCCACGTTTTGTATTTTTGACCCATTTCTAGAAGAGTTTTTGTTTCCCTCAAAATCATTCTGCATTTTCTCTCCTTCCACAGCCATCACTTCCCTTTACTTATTCTCACTGCCACCCTCGCTTCTTTATTTCTTAATCTGTACACCTCATACAATCGCTTCTTCTCAGTCTCATTTTTGCAGCAATCATTGCCATGTACGCATCTTTTTCTTACATGCTGCCTTTTTACCGACTCATTCCACCAAGCACATTTTTCTGTTTACCTACAGTCACTCTTCCACATATTCGCACGGCACAATTGACAACAGAGTTTTCAAACTTATCCATGCACTTTCCACGTCAGTGTCTTTTATTTGTTCGTTCCACACTGCTTCAGTCACATTCAACTCTTTACTTACAGCATCTGCACATTTCATTCTCACACCATTATCAACTAGTTTGTCAACCCTAATTCTGGACGTTCGCACTACGTTTGCTTTCCTTCTCCAGACCCACTTTTGCCCTAAACACACTCTCGATACAACCAAAAGTGGTCCTATCCACACTCCGCTCCCCGCATTACTTTTGTGTCTTTCACCAGGTTTCTAAGCCGTTCATCATACAGTATCAAGTCTATCATACTCTTAGATTCACCTCTTTGCCATGTATACATATGCACATTTTATGTTTAAACCACGTATTGGATACAAACAGGCTTCTCTCCACACAGATGTTCAGCAGGTCTTCACCGTTCTCATTGACTTTTTGGGCTCCGAACTTTCCTAGAACGCGTTCACTATGTTCTCTTTGTACACCCACCCATCCGTTCATATCCCCACTGTAATCACTCTTTCGTTTGGCTTACATACGTTCAACACGTTCTTTACTTCATTCCAGAAGTTTTCACGCTCCTGGTCTCTTTCTCCATTCACCGGTGCATAGCATGCAATAAGAAAAATTCTTCGAAACTCCACTTTCATTCTAACCCATATTACTCGTACTGTTTAACACATCTTTTCGCTCTTTCACTTATGATCATCCCTACTCCTTTTGCGCCATGCACTTCCGTCTCAACTCCTGACCATAGCGCCAGGCTGCCATCCTCCATCTCCACACCATCTTTCCTTTGCGCTTTGTCTCTGATACACACAGAATATCAAGGTCTTTCGTACATAACATTTGCAATTTCAAATTCTTCACCATTCATATCTCTAACATTGCACGTGCCGACTCGCCATTCATTCCGTGCACAGTCGTCAGCAACGGGGCCTGTCTGTTTCGACCTTGACCGCCCCTTATAGCGAGGTCGATCCGAGGCAGTTGTATTGTTTTCTTGAGTAATACCATAACGAGCTGGCCAAATCGTGCTCCGGACGATGTAGCATTCTCTGCTAACGGTATCGTCCTACTACCGGACAATTATTTGTCTACTGTAACGCCATAATAGATAAATAATAGATCGTATACTTACTGTAAGAATTTCAAAATGTACATATACATATACATGTACGCCCCTCAACGGACTTGCTGGTATTTATTAGCGACCAAATGATTCAATTATTATTTATTTATTTTTTCATTTTATCTTTTTTTTAGCTTTTCGAGTTATAGTTAATTCAATGTCCTTTAATATTTATTTATAAAATCAGTTTTATTATTGTCGCGAACCGTGACATCTTAATTAAATATTTTATTACTTCTCTATAATTAATTGTTATTGCAACAATGTTTACCTGTTCGAGTCCAATCCGTACACAAAAGGTTTACGTTTGCTTTATAATTTTTTAATTTAAAGTTTTAACAATCATATGGGTTTAATAGAGCCTTTTTTTAGTAAATACTGTAGCAATCCTAAATGTTTTCGCGCCTATTTCAACTAAAGAGCCTTTTACTGGTTAGATTATCATTATCTTTGTTTATTATTAATATTCAAGCCGCTGGGTATAAAAACCTGTTCAAACGTTTACCCTTATTTGATTGATTTAGAAGCTGTCATTTAACATGTATTTAACTAAAAACACCGAAATGAAGCTAATTATTTAACTTAAAAGTACGATGATCTTTCATGTTAAAATTTTATTACAAAAAATTTACAATTTACCCTATTTCTTGTTTTGTTGTTTTGAAAATAAAAGGTATTTGAATTCAATCGAAAAAGTAAACATTTAGAGTACAACTTCTTTAAATTTCTTATTTATTAAACGAATATTGAAAGGAACTGAAGTATGTTAATTATTTAACCTGAAACTATGCACCTTTATTTAATTTACTCGATTCATATAATATGCTGTTTACTATTTAAATTTTTATTATTAACATTTTCAATTTACAATTGCTGGTGACGCGGCTACCTGCTTTCCATTTGCCTTTACCTGGTTTCTTGTTTTGTTATTTGAGAATAAAAGACGGTATTGTACTGCAATCGATAATGTGGACTTTTAGTGAAACTAAATTTTCCTTAAATAGCTACATTTCTTATTTATAAAATGAATATTGTAAAGAATTACTTCAATTAAAACTATGAGGATCTATTCAATTTAGTATATTTAATTTGCTACTAAAAACTGAATTGTTTTATTTATTGACTTCATTCATTTACTGTTGGATTTAAGATGTATTTATACTTCAATTGTTAAAAATTTTACAGAAACGCCCAGGTTTCCCCAAACTACTTGACCTTTCTTTCTTTTAACTACTAAAATGCGTTTTATTTATTTGAGAAAAGAAACCGTATTTCATCCAGAATTTCGATTACAAATTAGAGCTAGTTATTTGTTTATTTGTTTATTTATTTGCTTTTTTTTCTTTGGAATGCGGATTCGATCCAGTTCAAATTAAGTTATTTTGATTGTCATTGCAAAAATGTTTACCTGTTTGAGTTCAAGACAAAGGGGCGGTATTTGCGCTTTAAGCTCACTCTACAATTTTACGAGTTTTAACAATCACATCTGGTATGGGTTTAAAAGAGCCGTAATTTTTTCGTAGAAATTCAACCCTACAGCAATCTCAAATGTTATTTACGCGCCTTTTTTTGTACGTTACAAAATTTTACTAGTTAGATTATTGTCTTTGTCCATTATTAATATTCAAACCGCTGCGTCTAAAATATGTTCAAAAACTCACAGATATGCACATATATCTTTACTTACATCACACCTTCAAACATACATTACTTTTATAGTTCAAGTACACGTCTATCGTTTACACAACGGTAATTGCCATTATACATTCCATTCTAGTACAATACTTGTATTTCAAGTTAAATATAATATTACAAATCATACTGATAATACTATATGGGTAATGCATTTTACAATTGAATGCTTTTACTCATTACGAGTATAAACCATTTAAAATGGGTTGTAATTGCGTATATAAACGCGAAATGTCCAAAGATAGATTGAGAGTTGGTATTACTTTATTCCATAATAAAATCGTTAGAATCTATTTTAGAAAAAAACATATTGCAAATACTTTACTAATATGTTAAACATTTATTTCACTATATCACATTTCCTATTGATACTCAATTATTTTGGAAAATATTAAAAATGTACGTTTCATATCGAATAGTGATCTGTAATATTTCACAGTTAAGGAAGGTTTTCTTTAATTAAAAAAACGTTAGAATTTTTTAGATGAACAACTTATAACAAATATTTTCGAAATAAATAAAGGATTTTATTTTACATTAGCGTTTGTCTTAAAATTTATGGATTTTGTAGTCATAAATTTTTAATATAAATGTGAATATAAATTTATGCAAAACATCAGAATAGTATTGTTAGTTGCATAACATTTCAGGGTTAAAACTTTATTATTATGATCATAAAGGATTTTATTTTACATCAGTATTTATCTTAAAAATTTATTGATTTTGTACAGTCTCAAATATGTGTTAAGATACGTTGCTTAAAAAATATCACCTACTAGGGGTAGCTTCTACATTAGGGGTAGCTGCCCCAATTTGATATACGTGTTAGATACGTTGAAAAGTCGAAAAGGGGAGATGCAAGTTCTGGCCCGTTTTCGAGAAAAATTGATTTTTTTGTTTGAAAAGCTGAACTGTTTAAAAAATATTTCTATCACTGCACTTTCTATTTTTAGCCTTTGACCTTGACATACAAATTTCCTGCTAAAATGTTTGACCGCAGAGTGACCTTGTAATATAATGAGGATGGTTATATTGTAACTTCTATTTTTAGTGACCTCCAAAAATTTAAATTTCCCGCCAAAAGTTTGACCTTATCGAAAAGCTTACATTTCTCATCACCAGAGTCATTATTATTACTGGTCTTTTCTGAGAATATCTATTAACACCTATCATTAATCTTGCTGATATTGCATGAAATACAGAAACTTGTCTTACATAAAAATTAAATTTGATACTTCCACACGCTTTAGTTCATTACCTTTAGATTGCGTTGCAATAGTATTCGGAAGAACTTTAGTTCAGACAGACGCACACATTGCACTTTGTTCATTATTATTACTGGTCTTTACTGAGAATATCTATTAACACCTATCATTAATATTGCTGATATTGCATGAAATGCTTTCACACGATTTAGTTCATTGCCTTTAGATTACGTTGTAGTTGTATTCGTAAGAGTATCAGTTCAGACATTTCACTTTTTTATTACCTTCAGCGCTGACATTATATGAGATACTTTGTCATGCCTAGATTATGCTGCATTCATTACAGATCATCACCCTTCGCTTGCATAGGTCAGTTCATTCTACTAACCACTTCCACTTGTTAGCAATTTTATAACGTTAACAGATTTACATGTATATAGTGTTAAAGTTTTATGTGAATACTCATTCATTACCTAGTAGTCACTATGGCTTCAACAAGCAAAAAACTAAACTGCAGAACCACTCACTGACACCTTCAAACAAAAACATTCCTGTCATTTATATCAGAGACAGTGGTATGGAGGAGGATTTTCACGATATTTTGAAAAGTAAGTATGCGTTACTTAAATGAGTTTTCATTTACTGATTTATGTATTGGCTAATGTAATTTATTATTTCTCTAGTATTACACCGACAACAGTTGTTACCACACCGCAACAATCACCGTTACTTCGCCATATCCAATATGGAGGGAGGAATCTATCCCTCATCTAACGGGATGATGACCAGGACGGCCTTGCAATATCTCCACCAACACATCTTACGCAAGACCCTTCGACATTTCAAGAATTTAGGGCGAAGAGCGTAAGATGGTTACATCAAATTTTGGCAGAATACACAAACAGTGAGGTGTCGGGAGTCGCTCGCGTTGAGCAACTAACTGTGGAGTTAGCTAAGGTTAACCAACAGTTACAAAAATTAGAGTAAGTATAGCAAAACAGAAAACGTGCTACGTACGTTAGAGGACTTAGATGTAAATATTTAAATTAGTGTGTATAGTGTAGTTTAGTCAATTTTTTTAGATGTGTGAATAGTTTTAAATTAGTATAAGTTAGTAAGAAGTTTTGCATAATTTGTTTAGTATAGTATTTTCTGTAGAATTTGTTGTATTTATAAGTATTTTTTATGTTTTAATAAATAAATAAATGTTAAACTTTTTGGTTTATTTATCCTAAAAATTTTACTACAGCTAAAAACATCCTAGTATTATTATTATTGGAAATATACATACATATAAATCATATTTCGAGTTTTCATGAAAACAGTGCATAGGTACATTGAAATTTTACTACAGCTAAAAGAAATATGAGTGATAGTTTAATTTGCACTAGAAAAGTGAAAAGATCTACATTAAGGAAAAAGTTGAAAACATCTGGAAGGCTGACTTCCTCATGTACTCATTTATAAATTTCTACATCAAAGTAAAGCAGTTCTTTTGCAAATTTTAAGTGCATGTTGCGTTAGAAATTTATTTATTGTAAAATATCATTCATATAAATAAAGTATGAAAATATAGTACACTTAAAAGTGAAAAAAGCTTGCATTAAATAAAAGTCAAAATAGTTCCCAAAAGCATGTAAATCTGAAAACTTTGCGCCATGTATTTATGTAATACAAATGACATAATTGCATTCATACATTTGCAAATCCCGTTTCAAAATTGTAATGTGAATTGGTGACTAACGTAAAAATAGAATGTTCGCATTCACACCTGCATAAAATGCTTTCAAAGCAAAATAACTGCGTTCATTGTCCTACAATTCTTGAAGCAGTAATATCCACGCTCCATCGAAAATTGTAAATTTGGAGTCCTAATCAAAATAAATTAAATAAATTGCATGCATGTTTCTTCTGAGCTTACGTAAGTACAAAAAGTTGTGTTTTAAGTGCTCTTTGATGTTTCAAAATGGAATTGGTTAATTTAAGAGTCATTTTTTCATATTTTGATAAATTTATACATGAAATTATAAATTGTCACTTATAAAACAACTGCGTTGAAAAAAAAATTTTTTTTGAGAACTAGGTGCAAACCTTAAATTTTCAGGAGCGCATCTTTTGTAGGACTTTGTTTTCTTTCACCATTTCTAGCAATAAAAGTTTACTGAATCATGCAATCCCGGAGAAGCCTTTTTATTATAAACAAGCATCCTTTCAAAACAGCTAACCTACTCAAAAACTTTCATGTTTCTGAGAATGATTACCTTGTAACTTGTATTTTTAGCTTTGACCTTGAACAGTTCCAAAATTTATATTTGCCGCCAAAAGGTTTGACCCTGAAAATTCTATTCTTAGATTTTCTATTTTTAGCTTTTCACCTTGACCTTTTTATATTTCTAAGAAATGTAATATGACACCACCGTAGGTCAACAATCTTTGACCTTGAAAACTATTTTAGACCTCTAAGAATTTTAATATGATGATGACACTGTAATTTCTATTTTAGCTTCTGACCTTGAAATTTCCCGTCAAAACGTTTAACCGCAGACTGACCTTGTAATATGATGATGATGGTGATATTGCAATTTCTATTTTAGCAGCTCCTAAAATTTAAATTTCCAAAAGTTTGACCTTGAAGAGATCCAAAAGCTTACATTTCTCACACAAGAGGGCGAGTGACCTTGAACTGGTCCAGAACCGGCCCTTAATCACTGCTACTGCACTGTACTGTACTTTACTGTACTGTACTGTGCTGTACTGCACTGTACTGTACTGTACTGTACTGTACTGTACTGTACTGTACTGTACTGTGCTGTGATATGCTGTACGGTGTTGTACTGTACTGTATGGTACTGTACGTACTGTACTGCACTGCACTGCACGGCACTGCACTACACTGCACTGCACTGCACTGTACTGTACTGTACTGTACTGTACTGTACTGTACCGTACTGTACTGTGCTGTGCTGTGATGTACTGCACGGTGTTGTACTGTACTGTACTGTACGGTACTGTACGGTACTGCACTGCACTGCACTGCACTGTACTGCGCTGCACTGTACTGTACTGTATTATACTGTACTGTACTGTGCCGTAATGTATGTACTGTATTGTACTGTACTGTACTGTACAGAACTGTAATGTACTGTACTGTACTGTACCTAGTACAGTACAGTACTACTTACTGCACTGCACCGTACCGTACCGTACCGTACTGAACTGCGCTGTACTGTACTGTACTGTACTGTACTGTACTGTACTGTACTGTACTGTACTGTACTGTACTGTACTGTACTGTACCTACTATTATCTTATAAGTTATAATACTATTATTACTGTTTGTATTGAATGTTGGGAGACTTTTATTGTGGGGCAGGGGACATGTCACGTTTTTACACCGACAAACTGTTAGCGCCTGTCTTGTTGGTGTTGGAAGAGACGGGGCACTGTTGCAGGTACTCTAGCATTTATACCGACTTCTTTTAATCTTTGCCTTATCGTCGTCGAACTAACAACCCTCCTTACGTAAACTTGCGGTTTCTTGAAGAGTGAATTTGAATACAGCGATTAATTGCAGCACCACTGGACGTGCTTGATCACGTACACTTCCCTTCTGTTATTAATTGTAGTTTTCTCGTACCGGTCTATCATCCCAAAAACCGTCGATTAATGTAATTGAACAATTCTTGCTATGCTTTTATGCCTGTAACTTTATTTCTATAAAGTTACCACTTTCATTATCCATTTCTTTGTTTTGATTATTTTGTGGTGTCATCCTACGAATGGTTTTCAGTCACACATAACAAAGAGAAATATTGTTTATCTTTACTAAAGAAACGCACTATTTCCACAACTTTCTCAAAATATCACAATTACGACAATATCATCACATAAGTAAAATATTTTTCACGGCCTCTTAAATATTAAAAATGCATAAAATCGAATATGTTATGAAAATCTAATGGTTGTCGAAGACGCACGTAATTCATAGGATTAGAAGAAAAAATCATATGTATATTGTTTTTATGGTTAAGAATTAAAATAACAATGAATCTAAACTCACCCAAACTATAAATTGCAGGTAAAATGTTAATGAATATTCCTTGTTCAAATTCATAACTCTTCATTACTGTAACAAACTGAACTATGGACTCACCTTCCGGAAAACTTTTGACAATTATAGATAATTGATGAATTTCATCGCTGCAAATACGTTTGGTATTTAATCATAAATTACAATTGAATTAATTTTCCCTTACCTTTCACGTGTGCAATAGCTCACAATAATGTTTTCTAATATACTACAAAAACCTGATATATTGATTTTTTTTGTGGCAAAGTTCTTTACCTTTATTTCTTTTTTTAAATACTTTGTTAGGGTAGGTTCTAAAAATTCTGTTGACAAGAAGGTCATCGAAGAAGTCATTATAATTTTTGGTTTGAATAAGTTTTCAATTCTGAAAAGTGAAACGGTTTCAATTACCTAAATTTCAACATATACAGGGTGAGTTTTTTTTTCATTATTTGTATGGGGATCTCGGAAACCTTAAGAGTTACACATTTGCTTAAATGGGGAAAGATTTGTTTCTTTAGAAGACTAGATATTTGTAAAAAAGCAAAATTCTCCAAAATCGTTTCAGCGCTTTAATTCGTTTATTTCTTAAGATAGATAAAAATTGTTTAAATGCAATATGTAGATAATTTTGTGCCTAATAACATCACCTTACTAGTTTTCTAATTCTGCTTAGAATTTTGAAGTTATGAAGCAAAGTTGAATTTTTTTAAATGGAGACCATAGTTGGCTATGACATATTTCAATAGTGCATTTTTTTCTGATTTTAAAAGGACAATACACGTTTCTCTATTATTAGGTTTACCAAAATCATATCTTACCATGGAAAATGTACAGTAAGTGTTCGAAATGTCCATCATTATTATAGACACACATGCGACACCTTTTCAAGACGGAGCTTTCCTCATTTTATGCCCACCTAATCTGTTAACCGCATTAATAACAGCTTCCTGTAGTTGCTGCTGGGTTGTATATGATCGCACATATACGCGATCTTTTATTACTCAAAACACAAACAAGTCTAGAGGTGAAAGATCAGGGGAACGTGCACCCCATAAAATAGGACCATTTTTGCCTATCCACGAGTTTGGAAAAAGTTCATCTAAACATCTTTCAACTTACGCTTGATGGTGGGGTGGAGCACCGTCCTGTTGAAACCACTGTATGTTTGCACGGGTTTGTAAATTTAATTCATCTAGGATATTGTTAAAATCTTCCCTAAGAAACTGGAAATATCGATTTCCCGTTAAAGTCCCATTAAAAATAAATAGCCCAACAAGCTGCGAACCAATAACACGGCACCATAAATTGAAGCCAAACTTAATCTGAGGTCGTCTTTCTTGTAAACCGTGAGGATTTGCTTGGTCTCACAGTTGTTCATTATGGCTCACTACTGTTGGTCTTGAGCAATTTACCAAGTTGATGTAGATGGATTCTGATTAATAACAGCTAGAACATTTTCTGCACGTTTTCATTAATAATACATTCTTGAAGGTGGCTAAAGATGATTGAGAGCGATCAGAATTCAATAAAAAATAGCGTTTGGCCGCTCATTGACTGTTTTTGTTTCAAATAATGTAACATTCGATCATATCAAGTTTCTCGAAATTTGCGTACACCATAATTAATTTTCTAAAGCAACTGACAAAACCGATAAGAATTACACTAACGAACGAACTATCAAAGATGAAGATAAACAACGTTTCAGTTGATTTACTTTTGTTTTCCATGGCAAGATATGATTTTTGTTAAATGCTAAGCAACATTAAAAATCTAATACGGTTACGTTATTCGGTACAAAATTATCTACAAATTGTATTTAAAAATTTTTTATCTACCTTTAGAAATAAACGAATTGAAGCGCTGAAACGATTATGGATAATTTTACTTTTTTACAAAATCTAGTAAGCCATGCATTTTTTAAGTCAACAAAAGCGTATCTGGATTAGTTTTCTAAAGAAGAAAATCTCTCCCCATTTAAGCAAATGTGGTTTCTGAGATCCCCATACAAATACTGAAAAAAAAAAACTCACTGTGTATACTACAATTATTGTAATTAAAAGTATTTTTCTCATTTATGGTTCGGCTCAGAGTAATTTTAAGTAACCAAAACTGAAGCTACTAAATCTAAAAGTACAATTACCTCTAATTATAATTACGTGCATATAAAGTTTGCATTTTAAGCATTCTAAGGCAATTACAATTTTAGTTGGCTTAAAACCATCTAAACCTAACCAATAATGCACCAAAAACTAATTTCTATTTCATTTCACTTGTGAACATACGTACCTAACATATAATACAGCATACTAGTTTTAACAACGTTTATATCGCATTATTTAATTGATTATCTATATATGTTTCTGTGTCAATGAAGCTCATTATGAAATCTTATCTAAAATTGCTTTAATTTTAGCAATTTCCTATTTTATCAGTAACTAGCTTCGCTCCTCGTTATGGTCACAACACACCCTGACAACCGTTTACGATATTTATTTAAAGGTAAAACTTTTGTTAAAAAAATTTTCAGTTGTGAAAAAATGCTAAAATTATGCTTTATTTTTAGTTAGGTTAGAAGAATAATTTGTCGTTCCGTGGACATGTAAATGCTACGCATTTAAAATCATGCTAGAGTCACAATATTGTCGTTCTTATGTTCATTGGATACTTGATTTGAATGTAGTTAATATGCAATGTTAAACAAATATGAAAATTAAAAAAAAAAAGAAATTCAGTTGCGGAAAGTGTTAAGTGTTGTAATTTTTAAGTAATCGTTAAAGGAATTATCATTTTGACGTTTAATGCTGCCAAACTAACATTTACGACAGTACCAACTTAAACATTTTCATAAGTAACATTTTTAACCTCAATTTCTGACTACTAATTGTCATTTAAAACTTTAAATGTTGCCACACCATATTTTTGGAAGCATTCAACTTTTTGTCGTGTAATGTTACCAAAATGATATTAACGTAAGTGCCAACTTAAACATCTTAATAAATAAAATTATTAACCTCGATATAGCTCTGCCAGAAAAACAAGGTCCCCGGAGAATATGCGAATTAAATATCACCAAAGTGGCGCGAGTTCAATATGCCCAATCACACGTTAGAATTCTAAGATGTACAATCGTCAATATCCTACTAAACACATGGCTACGATTTCGAGAAAATCGGTTCATTCTGAGACCAGAAATATTATTAAAAACGTTATCGAGTTCTTCGATAGACAGCAAGCCGCAGGTGTGTAGTCATTTCCTTTGAAAAGGCAATGGAATTTGTAGCTGCCGCAACAGGAAAATCGGCTACTTTACAAGTTAAGTCAAGCGAGGAGGGCATTCTGAATTCTCCATGGAAAAAGAGGTGGCCGTTCTAAAAAATCGTGTTAGATGATTGCGATTTGGGAATATTGAAGAGAACGGTACATGAAACCTACACCATCGATATCAAAGCTCCCACGTTAAACATTTTGATCAACAGGATGACAATAAGAGACAATTGGCTATTCTGGTATGTTTTAGACAAAATAACTTATTTTAATGTTCAATGCTCGGTTTAGCTCTGTTTTGTTTCGAGCGAATTCTTTGCTTGAGTAAATTCAGTCGTATGTAATAGTTTGACGAACTAAAATGAATACAAAGGGTGTGGATATGAACAAACGCGAAGAATGTTACCTACGTCTTTCTTGTACTTTTACAAATCAACTGGATGTCTCGCGTTTATTTGCCGGGGTAGCTTTATTTTTATCTCAAGTTAGCTTCGCTTAACTTCCCTTCGCTTCACTCTCAGCGGCCCCTCAGTTTTAGGCTCGGCCAAACCGAGCGCTAGCTATGTACGCTACGTTCGCTGCTTATGGTATGCTCACTATCTGTGCTACACCATGTGGCCACACCGATAGCCATATTATGCAAAAATTTGAAGACGAATTTCAACATTTGACACAACAATGAAGATAAAATAAATAAAATTTAAATAATATTTTCTATTGAGTGCAATCAAATTTAAACTATTATTCATTATTAAAGGTCATAACACAACAGTTGTGATAAATTTTAGTCAATATAGTGAACATAGCGCTCTTTTTGACTCTGCCTTTAAACAACTACTTTAAACTCTCGCAGTAAAAATTAATCAATCATATTATATTTTAAATAAAACATGTTTTAACAATTTTTAACTGTTATAGGTGGCATGAAACGCTTCGCAACTATCTCCATCAGATCGGCTTTAAATTTCAGAAATGTCAAAATAAGAAAAATTCTTAATGGAAAGAAATGCATTGTTGCATGGCGCTCTCGTTACCTGCGAAAATTACGGGGAATAATTCTTTACGGGATAACAAGAAATCAGTTACTTATTTAGATGAAACTTTCATTCATTCATCCTATGGAGTCAGCAAATGCTGGTAATCAGAAGAAGAAGCAGGAGTTCATAAAACTAATCGAGCAGGCCAAAGGCACATTATGGTTCATGCTGCTGGATCGTATGGATTTATAAATAATGGATTGTTGATCTTTAAGTCAAATAGCAAGCCAGCAGACTACAATCACGACATGAACCATACGAACTTCATGGCTTGGTTACAAAAACAACTAATTCCAAATCTACCACCGAATGGTATTGTCGTCATGGACAATGCTGCTTACCACAGCGTTCAAATTAATAAACCACCAACGCAATCTGCCCGGAAGGCAACTATTCGTGAGTGGCTGGAAAATAATGGGGTTTCCACAACATGCGAAATGCGAAAAGCAGAATTGGTAGAATTAGTGAAGAAATTTAATTACAACAAAACTTTCTATGTTGACGAGTTATTAAAGGAGCACGGCCACACTGTACTTCGCTTGCCACCGTAACATTCTGAGCTTAATCCGATAGAATGAATTTGGAGTTTAGCAAAACACAAGGTTGCGATGAACAATGTTGGTCAAAGTGGTGGTGAAATTGAAAATTTAGTTGAAACGCTTTTGCCGATATCAGCGTATCGGACTGGCAAAAGAATTATGCTCACGTTGACAATGTAGCACAAGAAATGTGGGAACGTGATGCATTGTTGGATGAAGCAGTGAAAAGTTTGCCTTTCAACGTAAACACAAGTTCTTTCGATGACGAGGAAACAAGTAGAAATGGCCAAGATATTAATAACTTTTAAATAACTTACTTTCGATGTTTATTTGTAAATTCTCTTGAATGTTTTGAATTATGAGCTAAGCGGTTTGCTAATTATTTGCCGGTTTTTTGAGGACGCTTGAGTTTTGTATTTCATATAATTACCCCAAATGTGAGAAAATTAACGAATATAGTCAATTAAATCCTAGTTAATGCAAATATCACCAGCACGTCACATTTAAATTTACCGCCTTGATACTTTTTCACCCGAGTGTACCTTTCAGACAAGGACAACATCAAAAGCGCCACATTCAAAGACTTTGTTTTCTTGGCAGGACTATATCTGACGTTACCAATTGACAATCAAAAACATAAATGTTGCCAAACTATATTTTTCAAAGCATTCAACTTTTTACGTGCAATGTTACCACAATAATATTAATGTAAGTACCAATTTATGTTTGATTTTTAACAATTGTCATTCAGAATTTAAAGTGTTGCCAAACTATATTTACACTTAGTGTCTTTTTGACATATAATTCTACCAAAATAATATTTATGGAAGTGAAAATGTTATGAAAGTGTAAACGATGCCAAATTATATTTTTGGTTTGGAAGTATTCAACAATTGTAAAATGAATTCTCTTTGGCATGCAGTGTTACCAAAATAATATTTTATGAAAGTACAGTTTGACATGTAACATTATTAAATTAAGTGGTTGACCCTCAAAATGTCATTCAACATTTAAGGATGAATAAATTAAATTTTTCAAATGGTTATTGTAAAATTAATTTTCTTTTTGACATACAATAATAAAAGTAATATGTATAGAAGTATCAATTTGAACAATTTGTAAACATAAAATTAGTATATACAAAAATTGCAAACTTAAACTTTTGATTCAAATCAAAGAAATATTTATGAAAATAAGAAGTAACAAAATTAGGATTAAAATATAGTAATCAAAAAAGGATCAAATAAATTTAGATGAAATATTCAATCTGAGGAAGATGCACTGTTGTCGAAACAGTTGTCATTTTAAACGGTATAGTGAAACTTTAAAAACAGTTTCACTCATGTAGTATTCAGTATCATCAGGTAAAAAATAGTTCAATCAACATTTTAAAAGCATAATTTTGTATGACTTAGTATAGCATTCAGGTACATTTATATAAATATAAATAAATTGATTGAACGATAAATATTTTTATATAGAAACTTGAATATGGTACTAATAAGATTATTTTCAATCATAAGTATGAATTAGAAATATTTCGAATAGGTTGTAGGTCTGAGAGGTATACATAGTACATAATTAAGTATTAATATGCACATAAAAAATTTTAGTCTACTTGATAGCAACATACTTACTTTGGTTGATTTAGTTTAGCTTTGTAATGTCATATCAATTATAATTAAAAGACCATGTTAATATTTACAATATAAGAAACGGCAGTTTTACAATGTACCCGTAAAAATAATATGTTCATTTAATGAAAAAAATTAAGATGTGTATATAAAGTTCAAGCTTATTAGTGTTATTTCATTTTAACTTTGATTTTATATTTGACCTTCTCGTTTTACACAACATAGTTACTTAAGTTAATATCACTCTTATTGCATATATAAAACTATGTTGTTATGGATAGAATCATTTATTACACACAGAAAAATTTAAAAACTTCCATCTATACAGTTCAGTATTCATTGTTAAACCTGTCATGATTTTATTAAGGGATAGATAAATACATATTACTATATTAAAACAATTACGTCTTTAAGTTCTAATAATTCATTTGATTCGTATATCCTATTTTACATTTTTACAGGTATTCAAATAATCTAAAAAGAAATAGTAATTGAAATTAATTTAAAAAAATTACTAATCATACACACATAACTGTTATGGATAAATACATTGTTTAAGATTAATAATACTGGACTGAATGTTTAAATGTTTTGAGATGTTTCTATAGTCCATAAACAAATACATAGTAGTTTCAATTATAAATTTATAAAAATAAAAAATAGACTCATAACTGTTTTGTACTTGGTTTATTTAAACATTTACTTAAATGTGAAAGTACTTTATAAAAAGGTTATGTGTGTCAATAATAACAAATGTAACATTAATATTCTCAAAACGTAACGTTCTTTTCGAAATTCTTAAGTAGTGGTAAAATTTACGTAGTGCAAATGTAAATATTGTAGTTCCAATGAAATTAATAAATTGATTAATTTAAATGTAATATGAAAAATGTAACGTATAATATTTGTTTCAAAAATAAGATAATTATAATTAAATTGAGATACTTAAAATTTAATATAAAAAAAATTACTTTAAAATTTATTAGGAATAAACATGCGTGTCTATACATACATTTAAACGTACAATATAAGTAGTAAAAAATAATTAACATATTTACATTGCCATGGGACTGAAAGTTAATTTTAATAATCATAGTTCTGTTATTCAAAAGAAATACATAATTACATTAAAAGTATGTTCATTATTGGGCAAAATTTATTTTTTTTTAATTTTAGGATTTTTAATAATTATAATTTCGATGCACGTGTGTGCCAACTTAAAAATTTAAAGTATTGAAAAAAATTTATATTTTTAGTTTTGAAGAGATTTGAACTATTTCTAAATTTGAAAAATTATAGAAAAATCTAACACATAACTATAAATAATATTAAAAACTTAAAATTTAATTGTTTATATGATGAAATATCATCATGCCAAATTACAGTATTTTTGTATTGATAAACGTGTTCTAGTGAAATATTTGTAATTATTAATTGAAATAAATTATTCATTATGTATCGTATATTGAGTATCAAGAACAGGAAGAGGCTTTTACCGGCCTACAGCCATGTTTGGCCGGAGATTGTATTAAATTTACTACAATTGAAATATTTAACTTATACTAAATAAACGAAAAGTTAAAAGTGACGTTTTAAGTAGAAATGTCCAAATTTTTTGTTTTTATTGCTGTGAACTATAGTACCTCTATATAATTTTACATTTGTAAGTAAAAGACGTCGGCCAATAATATACTAACCGACGAGCTGGGCCTCGCAGTGAACATATCCTACTGTCTTGGAAACATACGGTAAATAAACGAAAAAGCTCAATCGTGCAAAGAAAATGCAAAAAAAACATTTTAACATAAATTATAGTTCTAATGGAAGTACGTTACGTACGTACGTTACAGTATTATATTAGATAAAAATAATGTAAATTAGGAAGGTATTGAATCAATAAATATTCAACAAATTAAGTAAAAAAATCCTTTCATAACAAATATAAGAATTATTTATTGGCCACGTATGGAATTACAGCGACAATTGCTATTGGTATGTACAGATTGTGAACGATTGGGAGGGGGTTGAAGTTAGAAAGGTAAAATTTGATTGAAAGCGATTTGGTAGTGGTAACGTTTTTCGCTCATTGTAAAGCCCGGTTTGATTTAGAATCAGATGGATTGTGCTTCAGGCTCATAGTACAACCCATTTAACCTGAGTTTGAACATTCCAGGTTAGAGTTTTGGGCCAAAAAATCGACTTGCGTTTTTGACGGATTCTTCATCTAACGTCCTAAAGAACTTACATTTGAAATTTCAAGAGTAGTTTGGATCGATTTGGTAGTGGTAACGTTTTTCGCTCATTGTAAAGCCTGGTTTTCATTTAGAAACGTCGGTTTTGTTATCTCGGTTAATATCCTCAGATTGAAAAATGAAAAGTCCGTCGTACTGGTCTTGACAATTACAAAATTTCTCGTCTTTTTTGTTTTTTCGAAATTCGAACTCTATTAGTTCGAAAAACATAAGTATTCGATTTCGAAGTAGCAATTATCGACTTTTTCAACTTTTGACCACGGAGGCTTCTTTTTGAGGACAAAACTATAATAAATGGATACATTGCTCGAAAATACTTCTGACGGTTCAAAATTTTGTAAAAATCAAGGTTGAACCTTTAAAATTAAAAAAATGATGTTCTAAGCGTTATTTCGAAAAGAAAAAAATATGCTGTGCTAGAAGTCGTCGCCGTAAAGAAAAATAAAAAAAATCACGGTAAAATTCCAACGGGAAGTGGTTAAAAAAATTGCCAAAGTTGCAATTTTTCGATTTCATATTTTGTCATATAACTCAAGAATTATAAATGATACGAAAATGGAATAAGCGGCAGTCGATGGGCACCGTTTGGACACGTTGTTCAGTTGTGAAATGGCAACGCTGTCTTTTAAAGTACAAAAGTTATGGCCATTTATGTGAATTTAGAAAATCGAAACCTGGTGATAACTCGAAGCCGGTTCCAGTTAGACAGAATCAGAGTCGATTTTGTTCATTTTCGCAACAAAATCGATCGATCTCACACAAATATTTGGAAAAAATTGTGTTTTATTCGAAAAATATCAGATTCTTATTTTAAATTTAGAAAGGCCATGGCGTCGGAAGTGACGGTTCGATTTTGACGAAATTTTTTCCCCTGTTCGTTTCGACGAAAGAAATCAAAAGAGAGCGGGGAATCCCCCCTCCCCTGTTCCTTCCTTTTTTATTGAGACGTGAATTTTTCCCGTTTAAAAAGCATTGAAAAAGTTCGTAACTCGCTCAAATCCGATCCAATTTTCGAGTTTTAAACGCCATTCGATTCTAATTCGATAGTGAACGTATTTTCATTATATAAAAATCCAAACCGTGAAACGGTACGTCTCGTACGATCACGTTTCCGAAGCAGACGTATACGTCGGATACTTTTACCGTTTTCCCCACACATCGCGTGAGTCTTGCCGAACTTTCGTCGTCCACGTTTGATACGCACTCGAAATGCGCGGCGAACGAAAAACACGAATACTCTAACTTTTCATTGGAACGAGCTAGTCGAAATTGACGAAAAACCCCTTCACCCCAATAATGGTAATCATTATTCAAGGGTCTCTCGATGGAATTTCCGAAGGGTTTATCTGATATAGAGCAGTTGACGGTGAAAAATCGGTCTTAATTATAATTGACGATCTAATGCGCGAAGCTAATGGATCGGCGGTTGATAATTTTACAAAGGGTTGTCATGATAAAAACCTAAGTGTGTTTTTCTTAGCGCAAAACATATTGCATCAAGGACGTGGACAGCGAGATATCTTTCTCAATGTTCATTACATTGTTTAAGAATCCACGTGACAGAGCTCATATAAACCATTTAGCAAGACAGATTTCACCTGGCAATCCGAAATTATTAGATGCTGCGTGCCGGGGATGGCACTTCAAACTCGCACGGATATTTATTCAAAGTCAATAAGATTTTAGCAGACGACGTAAACAATACCTGGTCAAGTGGCTTGGATACAGTGACAAATTTAATAGTTGGGTGTTAGCTTCGCAACTGAGAGATATATAAAATGGAGTTTTATCTTACTTTATTGAGTAATAGTCCTATGACGTATTTTCCTGACAATATGACCTCAAGTTTTATTACACAGTTGCCCGAGCGAATAAGATTAACGGGCTATTGAGTTGTAGGCATTTCGGAAATTCAGTACCCTTGTTCTTTTACCGCTGTAAGTGCAACAGACTACTTAATTTATTATAGAATTGATCCACCTGCAGGAGAAGAGAATGTGTTAGAGACTATATTAAAAAAGGCCGCATCATTTTTTCAACACGGCAGCGAGAAAACCAATTATATTGAAGATGGATGGTATGTGTTACGTTTCGTTTCGAAGAAGTATGCCAACATAGAAGAAATTGACAACGAGCTAAATAACCACGAGCTGCTAAGTAAATTGTTAACAATAGAATACCATAATCGAACTAAGCGCGTAACTACGAAATTAAAAACTACCTCTCGGTATTCGATCCTCACGGCGCTTAGTCTTACAGTTAGGGTTATCGTCTGCATCAAAACATAGTTATGGACTCAACATCCCCGCATCCTGCTAGTACATACATAGGATTACCAACACAGATGTTTGTTTGTTTTTTATCTCCGCTTATGCGTCTAATATACATTATTTCAGGAAACTATACCTACGTGAGTCATAAAGATGTGGTTTTTCGCCTGCACACTACATGTCAGTGATGACACGGGAATTTGAAAACATCACGATCAATACAAAAACATATGCGGGTGCAGCAATGTCATTCGAGTTTGGGACGTCGTGTCAGAAGCTACACTTCAAGAAAGAAGTTCTCAGAACGGGTGCCAATATTCTTGGTGACGTCGTAGAGGGTCGACCTGTTAAGGAATCGTTTCAAGAAAGATTTCACGAGGCAGCTAGAAACCTTAAGCGTAAAGCCGATGAGAAATCGATAAAATGATAGAGGATTCGGGCTACAAAACAGTACGTCTGGCCCACGATAACCAGTCTCTACCGAGAGCTGTTGCTAAAAAGAAGAAACCTACTTACCACAATATATTTTCAAAATAATAATAATGGTTTTTCTACATGTCCCAATCATGTGAATGCGCCAAGTCCGAGTTAGATTTGTTCGCTTTACCGTCAAAGCAGACAAGTTTCAAGACTGGTGAATGGATATTTTACGAGCCCTTATCAGTTCTTAGTGATGACGCCCCAATAGAGTTTGTAGTGCCCGAAAACGGAAACAATTACATACATTTAACACAGACCATGTTGTACATCATAGCAATAGTTCTAAAGCAAGACGATACAGGACTTACTGGCGTTTATGTTGTAGCGCCGGTAAACAATTGGATGCATTCGCTTTTCTCACAAGTGGAGGTTTATTTAAACCAGAAGACGGTGTCACAACCAAACAACACCCACGCGTACCGCTCACATATCGAAACGTTGCTAAATTATGGAAACGGATTTGTTTAATCATGAAAAGTTTCTCATAAGCGGTGTTGAGTTAAAGGCTAAATTTGTACGATCCAGAGATATCTTTATAATGGCGGCGCACGATTGAACTTGCAAGGCGCCAATTATGGACGCTAGTTTACTGGCGAGCACACGCTAAAGCTTTAGAAACAAATGCAGCAAAATACCCTGTTCAAGGAAAGACGTAAAAGTGTTAATTATACCCACAGGTATACAACGAAAATCATTGGATAATGTCTTCCTGGGTCAGTTACCTAAACGATGCATCGTAGGTTTTGCCGCAAATAAAGCCTTCAACGGTAATTACGCTTCAAATCCATTCAATTTTCATCACAACAATATTAACTACATGTCGTTATATATTGCCTTACAACCGGACTTTACAGCTAATGGTTTATACGCAAGGGTGTATCACACCTTATTCTCCGGTACGGGTATTAATTTCTTGAATGAGGGTAACAATATATGGAGAAGCAATAACCCCAACCGCTACTGTTTAATGGCCTTCAACCTGACCCCTGACTTGTCTGCAAACGCTAGTACGCACTAGAATTTGGTTAGAAACGGTTCCCTGCGCCTAGAAAAAGCGTTCGTAGAAACCGTTAACTGTTTGGTATACGCCGACTTCGATAACGTGATCGAGTTCGATAAACATCAGGATGTGAAAGATGACGGATGCATAGTTGGAGGTCCAAGGGTTCAGAGGTGTTAGCAACGAATTCATAGCGAAATAATTTGTCGTGGTACAGATCATGGAGTTTTATTGGTGATACTGATAAAACGACCTCGAAATTATTTTATATCAAAACCCTTGTCAAGTCGGATAAGGTATTTAGAGAAAAATGTCATGCACTGAAATGGCGTTCGGGTCATGTAGTTTACAACGATTTCCAAGAGGATCTGATAAGAACACGTAGCCGTTTAACAAAATTCATGTTAAAGGCAGTGTAAAACAACAGTTTTTAAGATTCCTTAACAAACCAATATTAAACTTGGACCAGATTGGTTGTCCTTTGATTAAAAATTGAAAAAGGAAGCAATGGCGTATAGTTGTTTAAAACATAACATCTAGGAGCCCATGTGCGCTCTGGAAAACGCATTTCTATTGCGAGACTAGACGCATACCAGCTCCAAAGATGTATGCGGTACAGGTATTGAAATGCTTGAAATCGATCCCCAGCCACAAGAATGTGTTTCGACTTCTATATGCTTTTATCAGCCATCGAGTCAAGTCTCGGCCAAAAATTAACACTCTCATGTACCATTTACAAAACACTCATTTTGCACACTTAATACAAACATAACTATTTTAAATTATCAATATGCTATTTCCTTGTTAGTTTGGTATCTAAAATAAAAATAACCCCTAGATATTTTTGAGTTTTAACTTGACCAACTGAGGGACAGGTGCAGGATAAATGTTGAATGCAGTTATTGTGAAATTGAAGTGGCGTGTGGGTAGTGGTTCACTTTGTTGATAAGTTGAAGTACATGACGTTTGCTTTATCAACGTTAAGCGTCAGTTTGTTGTTCTTAAATCATGCATTCAAATCTTTAACTTCGTCGCTCATTGTAATGTGTATATCGTCTCAAGTATCCCTACATATGTGAGTAATGTATCATCAGTAAAAGCTGTGGCCCTTCCCGCCAAATTGCCATTACAAAGATCGATACAATATATTAGAAATAGTGTGGAAGAAAGTACGCAGCCTTGAGGAACTCCGCAAGTAACTGAATTGGAATACTATCTCCAACCAGGGAAGCCACGAGAAGAGGGCGCAGACCCTAACACCAGTTCTTATAGATGTCTTACAAGTTAGCATTAGGGCCCCTTAGAATATAAAAAAATCAAAAGGCCAACCCCAAGGCCGATCCCAAGGCCAACTCCAAGATCGGACGTGAGGTCAACCTCAAGGTCAAAAATACGCCCCCACGTGGGCGACCTTGGGAATTCCCAAGGTCAAAAAGTGAAAGTTGATGTGGTTTTGGCTGAAGCTCCATTTTCCGGATTATCAGGTACTTCTTCCATTTGCGGATAGAATCTTTCTAAGCTTCTTCGCAGATCTAAAGGTATTCCTCTTGTTAGAACACTTCTATGTTGCAAAAGTTCATTTTTAAGCTCATTCGCAAGGGTGCGCAAGAACTTTCTTCTAGGAATTGGAGGATGTTGATTACCTGTATAGATTATTTGTGCATTTATACCAGCCATGTTCAGCATCGTTTAGAATTGTGCGCTACATTATATGTACCACACATCTTATCCACAATGTGCCATTACAAAAAGTTAAAATTTCCGGTTTCATTTTGTCACCTGTGTCCGGGTCGAGAGAATCGTCGTTGTGCAGACTTGACACAAGAATTACGTTTTTCTTTTATTTCGGGACGCACGATATATATATATATATATATATATATATATATATATATATATATATATATATATATTATTTTTCTTACCATTAACATAAAACAAAAATTTTTCCTCTAAATGCCTCTAGTTTCTCATGTATGGTCGTTTTCACCAGGCGAATAGCACGCTTTACAATTATCGTTAAAAGCTTTAAATATAGCATGTATAGGTAAGTTATCTGTTTTCTCCTGTTGTCCCTCGTTACGAAGTCATAAAACGAACATATTGCATTAAAAATTAAAATATGCTCAAAGACATTGTAAGTCTAAAGCTCTCGTCTACATCTCCATTGGATGTCCGTAATTCCTCAAAATGTAATCTGTTAGCTCTATAGATCCCAGCTAAATATAAAGGGCCGATGAAAGCCTTTATTTCAGTAGCGTCTGTAAGTGCAGCATCTCCTTGTTTGCCGTAATTGTCTTTATTTTAACCACACACTCATTTGTGTAGTTTACAATTATGTCAAGCATGTTATCATCCAATAGGCATTTCCATGCATCTAACACTCCTTTTACTCCAACTGCCAAATTTTTCGCTCCTGGTAAATGTATCAAAATATTCTCCTTACCTCTTCTTCTAGGTGTTGCTTTCTTTTTTCTCCAAGTTGTTATTGTATCTTTTTCAAGAAAATATTCTGTAACATTTTCATAATCAGATTCGTCCTCTTGCTCCGTTTCGGAATCCTCCTGCCTTGCAGTTACGATATCCGGCTCATCTTCTACTCCTTCCCGGAAACTCCCTACAGTTTCGTTGTCGGAATGCTGTAGCGACATCATTTGGATCACTAAAGTTGTATAATCTTTTATCTCGCATTTCACCAAAATTAAAAAAAAAAAAAATAAATAACCTAATATTTCTGCCAAAAGTAATAAATAAATAAATACACCTTTTAATTAGGATTTTTATGTCACAAATTATATACGAAAACCTGGGAATCAGTTGCTTGTAAAAATATCTCTCAAAATTTTACACATCTATATATGAAAATTACATGGGGACAACACTATTTTCTATCCTATTTTACTGCAACTAAGAAAAAGCAGAATAACTGGAGAATAATAAATAAATAAATATTTACGTAAAAAGCAATAAAGAAATATACCTACTTACATAAAATATAATTTCTGCAATGGTTGGTCGCAATGTCTCTGCTGGATACGAATCCCGATAAATCGCTTATTTGTAGAAATATTTTAAAAATCTATGAAAAAGTATAATTTATGAATGGAAAGTCAACTTAACTGGGAAAGATATATTGAAATTTTTAAAATTTAGAGCACTAAGAGCATAGGTCGCTTGGTATCTCTGAGATACGTAGAGCTTTGTTGGCGGACTACAGAGAAGCTCAGCTGTTTTCGTCAAAATGATCACTAGACTGCATGATTGCAAACAATTCGATTTGGCGGCGCTTCCCTATTCATAGAAATGTTTAAGTATATATATATATATATATATATATACAGCGTGTTCAGCGAGGAATGGGACAGTGCAATATCTCGAGAGCGGATGAAGATTTTAAATTATGAAAATATTTTGTAAATATCTTCCAAGGGCGCACATTTGTTGGCACAAAGATTTGAATCAACGCCCATCACCGCCAGGTGGCGCTATCTCACTTCAATTTTTAAATGCAATGCCCTATTTTTATTTCATTTTGGATTCTATGACATATTTGTGATGACTTTTATTAAGACTCCTACTCAAAAACGGTCCGCGCATTGTGATCTTCGCCGCTTCGTAGTTAGATTTGTCACTGGTTGGTTGAATACAGATAACACAAAGAAGCGGTCATTAGGAGAGCCACAGCCTAGCAGCAAGCAGGATTGTTTAACAGGAATAACGCGAAGAACAAAAGAATTCAGGACTATGCCAACACAAGGGTCGACGTCGAACAGTAAAGTAGGTATCAGTTAATAAATTTTTTTTTCTTTTAATTAATTAATTAATTGTTTTATTTTAACATTTGTTTTCCTCCATTTCTATTGGGTGTCTGATTTCCAAGCATTTTTTCTTCGGGGTGTGAGGCTACCCCTCGGCGGAGACCCGATCTTTCGTTAAAACATTCTATTTTCTTATTTTATTTGTTGTGTTGGTGAAGTACGGTCGCCACCGTGCAACACTCACGGTTGTGTCCCCAACCCCAGATGCCGCCCGTCCACCTACACCTATCCACACTCCTCGCCTCGCCGCCACCACTCTCACGTGCTCGCTCTCATTCGAACACCTCGCCTATTTCCACCTCATCCACACATTCCTACATCTCTGCACGCTGCATCGCCTCCACAAAACCACACAAACCCGCACACACACACACAAGCCCGCATACTCACACAAACCTGCACAAGCACACTAACCCGCCCTCTTACTAACATCCGCCCAGCCACCTGTACCTGCCGTGACTTCTACACCCGCCTCCCCTAATCCTAATCCCACCCGCTCTCAATCCTCGAGGTATTGCATCCGCAATATCCCGATATCCATATCCCCACAAAAATCCCTATTCAATTCCCTTAAACCCTTAAACCTCCTCTTCCTTGCCGGATGGTACACAGCTTAGGCTGCGACACCACTTCGGCGATGCCACCGTTACCCTAACGCAACTCTCCGGTCCCCGTTGCTCCAACTCCACTCCTAGACCCTTTCTTTTGCATGCGTGATTCGCCACATAGATAAGGACATCCTTGCCAAAGAGATTCTAAATGCGATCGATATTCCACATATGAGGAAGGCCGTTGGCATCACCTCTAAGGCCACGAATACCTCTATATCCCTTGTCTGAATCATTACCCGATCCAACACTACCCTCGATTACCTCCTACCACGCGGTGTCGTCATGTTTGGGCGACACTATAGTTGCGAACCATCCCTTATTCCGCAACCTCTCGCCAAGTATTGTTCCACCTGCATGCAGGTTCTCCGATTCTTCTTAACCTACAGGCGTACCGCAAGGTTCTGCCTTAGCCCCGATCCGTTACGCAATCTTCGCATCCGACATTCCCGAGTAACGCAGTTTGCGGATGACACCGCCTTCTGGGCGGTTAATCGGAACTGCGTAACGGCCTCCCAGCTCATATCTAAAATCCTCCGGAACTTCTCCAACTGGGGTAAATTCTCTCCCGACATTCTAATTACACCGAAGATAGAAGTCCAAGCTAGTCGACCGGAATTTTTCCCTCACACTAAATCAAGAAAGACTCCAAAACAAAGTCACCTAGCCAGGAATACTTTTTACTAATTGGCCCCCCGATGTACAAAAAGCACTTAACATAATAAGAAACCGCGCAAACCTACTGGGCGCCTGCCGGGGTAGAATCAGAGTTTGCCACCCCAAAACACTACAACATACCTACGAAACATACATCCGCTCTGTTATGGATTTCCAAGCACCCATGTACACCAATATAAACCATAATCACCTTTCCTCTATTGCTTCTTGTGAACGCCGAATGCTCAGACGCATACACAGGTTCCCCTTCAAGTACCCTAGCAACATCACAATACAACACGCAAACATACCAACCGTCGCACACGGAATACAGACACTACAGAGAAACTTTGCACACAAAAGAATCTTAGGCGACACAATCCCAACCCGAGAGATCCTTACCAATCCTTATAACTATCGTTTTCCTCAATTCCCACGGAAAAATCCAAACCTCGCAATTCTAACTCAACTTCTTGACGACTTCCCCGAGGAGATAGAAGAATCTCTAGGAAATGTTCCATATGCGCTCCACATCCCTCCATCTATTCGATAACGAGCTAGCATGATACCGGCAAACGAATCGGATTAACCACACTAAGCACGCTACACCCCACTAAACAACACGCACACTTGAACCAAATACCACAAATATCCAAATAAACCCAAATCCTTTTTTTTTGCACTAAAAATAGCCACATCTCATGATTGTAAACTATACAATAACACTAAACATCACAACACCAACAAGAATGGATTTACGGGGGCTGAAGAAGACTCGTGAACAGTCTACGACTAAGATATATAAGCTATAAAGTCGCCCTTAGTCTCATTACTTTGTTCCACCAATCTGTCGATCTTTGCGTTATGATATTCATCTGTTACTGTCGTGCATCATTTATCGAGATACCTCGACAGTTCTACCTAAACATCATCTCCATATGAACGAGCTGCTGGTCGTTGTAGTCTGAAGTTGAAGGCACGCAAGTTTTATTGCACAATATTGCACAATACGCCGAATGAATGATCTCTTGCGGGGATGAAAGCCCGTAGTCATCTTTTATTTACTCCGTTGAAAAGAAGGGTTCTCGCCTTAATTCTACCAACCCGAAAAGTCTCATTTACACAGCGTAACGGGTTAGTCCCAGATTCTTGTAAATAATCCTTCACGCAATATCTATTACAGTATCTAACACCAATACGCCACCCACAGGGCAATATAAGTAGAAATTAGAAGTGCTCGAAACCCGCAGATAGCATTACTACCACACGCCGCTTGTAGATCACATTGTGATCCCCCAGTTTTATGCAGACCCTCAGCAGTCACATCCGGGAGTTTCATTTTTAATTTCGCCAAACATGAGAAACCGCTTCTAGTTAGTTTTCTAACAGCACTTCTTAATAGAAGTCCCGTAACCTGCTTTAATACCCGCTCACCCACGGTGAGGCACCCAGTTTACTTCTCTAACAAAGTCCTGAACCAACATCCCTCCTGATCGCTTATCGCGATAACCTAGAGTTGAGGAAGAAACCCTTATGCAAGTCTACCGTACCTGTAAAACAAGTTAGTTTATTCCGTACCTGAAAATCTGTAAACTAAATTGTTCCGGAAGGTTTAACCACCTTATAAGTATCATTATTGAGCACAGCCCTGACCTAGCGCCACCCTGGTAGATACTCTTGACGCAATCGAACCCAGAAGCGCAAGAAGTTACTAAGCGTGCTCGCCGCCCGCACCCAGAATATAATACGAAAGCATTCATTTCATTCCAAAGAGTTTAATAACTCGCAAACACCACAATTTCTTATTATTATATTTAGAATCGATTGGGGCTTGAACCTTGATGGCGCAGTTGGTTAGCGCGGTACTGTAGCAAAGTACAGGTCGTATGTTCAAATCCTACTCGAGGTAAACTTTTTATGTATTTAATAAAATTAATAATAATTTTTAAACCACCATTTCTGTTTTTAATACAATTTACGCTAATTATTAAATGTAATTAGACTAGATTTTAATGCATCATAATTAAGGTTATTCTGTATATAGTTGGTGTAAATAATTAGTTAAGAAAACTCTGTACATATTAATTAGTTTCTTCAAATCTTGGTTTGTAAATAATAAACAGTACTATATTTAATAAAATATAACAGTCCGTTTCATAGAAATTAAAGGCGGAAAATTGCATTTGTTCACATTAAAATTTTGTGTGAAAGCAGACCATTATCAGCTATTATGTATTTCAGTCGAATGTCAAAATCACATGCGCATAAAGTCTACTTAAAGTATTGATTTTTCTGATTAACCTTCTAGCATGCAGGCGCGAGCATTACCCCCATTATCGGGTTGCGCAACCTTGCGATATTGTTAGAGTAACTGTATCTATACACACGTGCCGCTTCTGTTTACAGGGCCGGGATTAAAACTTCTAAATGAAAAAGCCATTTTAGTTGGGATTCTTGTTACATATACAAAAATACGAGTCCCAAATAGGTTAATTGAAGGTAGTATTAATTCTATTTTCACAAAAAACGTCACAGATTCGAGTGACCGGAGGACGGGAGCACCAGAACCAAACCAGGCGGCTCTCCGCAAACTTCTATCTGAAAGAGATAAGTACATGCTAACATTAAAAAGAAATTGAAACCCAGCATACAATTAATAGCCATGTAATTAGGCAAACAATTAAAAGTAACACCGTTCTTATAAATTAATTGATTATTGTATTTGGAAGGAAACACCAATCAATCTCAAATATGATAGCACAATCATGCCGTTTAGAAATAAATTTGATTTTGTAATTCAAGTACGCAATAATGTCTATAGTGTTTGACTAAATAACGTTCAAATAGCAATGGAATGTAATGTTTGTGATAATGAGATGATAAAAAGTGTGACTAATTATTTATAAATCAGATAGATAGTATAAATATATCTTTTTTGGATAAAAGTGGTAAAATTTTACATCAATCGCTCCATTATTTTATAAATAATAATTTTAACATGGCGAGATAAGCCTTAAATCATTAATTAGGTTAATTTTAATTAACACAACTTGTGACGCTGCCGCCTGATCATAGTAAACCTGGGAATTTCCAATCACCCCACTGTTAATGTTCTATACGTTATATAGGCAGGTCGCGCTCCCGTATCTTTATCTTTTCGTTCTCACTGCTTTAGTACAGATCGAAGCTGTTTGATATTAATGCGTATGAGGTAAACAATAGTTTAAACTGATTAATCTAATTTAAGTTAATAGATATTTGCGCTATAAATGCGTACTTGATCTGCTTTAATACTGGCAGTGAAGGTTGCTTTGCTACTGATAACCGCTCACATTTAAACCGTACGCGTTGAAATTTAAATAAATTAAGAGAGCTCGTATTTATTACAATCATTCATTCTTCATGCTCCATTGGTGAATGATTTTGTTTGTCAAGGGAACCTGTGACCAATCTCAGCTTCCGTTTCTGCTGTACAGGGTGTCGCAACGATAGAGTAAAGTAAGTTTATGCTTAACTAGAATTATTTGTGTAAATATTGTATGGACCACGGGGTAGAGGTAAGAAGTGTGCATTTTTTAAAATATTGGAAGTTATACAGGGTGTGCCAGAAAAGCAGGACGTGAAAAGTATAATTTTTTAAATAGAACACCCCGTATTTGATTTTAGTTTTAATTCTACGTGTCCATACAAACATATTTTGTCATACAAAAGATTGACTGAAAGTTTTAGTTCTTGAGATATTCGCGTTTAAAGATTATTATGGTCATTTTCGTGGGGTTGATGAATGGGCAATTGTTCCGTTATTTCACAATAAAAAATTGATATTTCGTGTGAAAATGAGTGATATTATACTAACGTTTAGACCGAGTAGTATTTCTAATTTTCTCAACAGGGTGTTTGTTATAACCATTCAAATTTGAAAATTCTCAAATTGAAAAAATCAGTTTTTTTATTGCACACCCTATATATTTTTATTTCATTTTATTCGGGATTAAAAATCTATCATTTTGTCAAATATATCCTATATCTATCTTTGATAGTTTTCGAGGAATTTCGATTTTTCACACTAGCTACTTTATTTTCGATAACATTGCATTGCATGGATCTTGGTAGCCATGGAAAATAATAATTGCGTTACTAAGATACAAAGGTTTCCTACTTGTCAAAATAAACACATATTAAATTTGTCGTTTTCGCATTTAACTTGTTATCAATTCTTGTATCAATTATGGATTATTCGACAAATGAATTAATTGATACGATATACGTGTTGGGCGAGGCTGAAAAAACCATTTATTGGCACAACGAATCTACAAAATGAAATATCCTGAACGTCGAAAACCTACTACTGTTGGCTTGGAAAATTTGATGGATAGATTTGATTCTAGCGGTAGTGTTAAATACTTCAAACGTAAAGTTGTTAATAAAAGGGCAGCTAATGAAGAAAAGAACTTGAAATATTATTAAATATTCAAGAAAATCCCCAAGTGAGTTCTAGAACATTAGCGACGATATGTGATACCTCCAAATCAAACGTGAATCGAAAAACGCTGAAGTATAAGTACCATCCCTATCACATTGAGCTTCATCAAGAATTGCGAGAAGAGGATTTTGCAAGACGAATTGAATTCTGTAATATCATTAATCAACGGGTGCAATTAAATAACAACTTTTTGTGCTCCATAATGTTTTCCGATGAGGCGACGTTTAAAAGTAATGGGGCTGTAAATCGGCATAATATGCACTATTACGCCATTGATAATCCATTTTGGCTACGAGAAGTTCAAAACCAAAATCATTGGTCACTAAATGTGTGGTGTGGTATACTTAATGACCAAATTATCGGTCCCTATTTTTTTGATGATCCATTAACGGGCCGCAGCTATTTGCATTTCTTACGTGAAGAATTGCCTGTTACTTGAGGATATCAATTTAGAAGGACGACTAAATATGTGGTTGCAACAGGATGGTGCACCTCCACATTTTATCGGGACGTAAGGGAATTCTTGAACCAGCAATACCCGGAGAAATGGATAGGACGTAATGGCTTTATATTATGGCCACCCAGGTCACGAGATTTAACTCCACTGGATTTTTCCTATGGGGATACATAAAAGATCGGGTGTATATTATTAAACCTACAACAAGGGAGGACATGAAAATAGAATTCGAAGCTTGTCGCACAGTGACCCCTCTTATGTTATCCGAAGTGAGACAGAACATGAGAAAAAGGCTCAATATGTGTATTCAGCAAGAAGGCCGTCTATTTGAGCATTTACTAAGACGCAATGTTGAATAATTATTGAATTACTGTTTCTCATTAATAAAAACTGCTAATATTCTCGCTTAGGTGGTTTGCTTTATTTCGCCGCAATTGTTTTCCGTGGCTACCACGATCCACAATAATGTTATAGTATCGTATGTAACATAGCTAGTGAGAAAAATCGAAATTCCTCGAAAACTATCAAAGATAGATATAAGATATATTTGACAAAAATGATAGATTTTTTAATCCCGAATAAAATGAAATAAAAATATATAGGGTGTGCAATAAAAAACTGATTTTTTCAATTTGAGAATTTTCAAATTTGAATGGTTATAACAAACACCCTGTTGAGAAAATTAGAAATACTACTCGGTCTAAACGTTAGTATAATATCACTCATTTTTCACACGAAATATCAATTTTTTATTGTGAAATAACGGAACAATTGCCCATTCATCAACCCCACGAAAATGACCATAATAATCTTTAAACGCGAATATCTCAAGAACTAAAACTTTCAGCCAATCTTTTGTATGACAAAATATGTTTGTATGGACACGTAGAACTAAAAACTAAAATCAAATACGGGGTGTTCTATTTAAAAATTATAATTTTCACGTCCTGCTTTTCTGGCACACCCTGTATAACTTCCAATATTTAAAAAAATGCACACTTCTTACCTCTACCCCATGGTCCATACAATATTTACAATAAATAATTCTAGTTAAGCGTAAACTTACTTTATTCTATCGTTGGGACACCCTGTACATCCGAAATAATTTTGTTTTAGATCTTCCACAGCTGGAAATACACTGAAGTGTCCTCCGCTGAAGTACCTGATGCAGGCCGTTTGGAAACCGAGCAAGTTCAGACTTGGCCCTAAAGAACATCTGAATAGAAGCTTATCTTTGGGTGACGCCCGAACCGAAAATCCGTAAAATAACAGCACCGTAACTTATAATTATTTTAAATAAACCTTTTTTTTAGACGACAAACCATTTACAATTGTACACATTGTTTGAAGAAAATTCTACCCTTGAATAGACCTAGGCTTTCGTGTATACAGAGATTTTCAAAAGTGTAGAAAGTTTTTTTCATTTGATTTTTTAAACGATCCACAATTCTTCGGATCTTCCATCATTTATCGTCTTCGTGTACTTTAAAAATAAAGCGTTCGAAGCAGAAGAAACTTGTGTCACAAATAAGTTTGTTGCCATAAAGCAGTAGATTGTGTTATCAAATCGATGCAACCTAGATTTAGTGGGAGGAATGCCTTCAGAGGTTAAAAATTCAAAGTGTAATGTTACTTTGCTCGGCGATATACTGAACAATGCCCTCACCGAACAATTTTTGAAAACAATCTAATTCAGAGCTGTTTACAACTAGGAGAACAACCCCAATGGCTTGAAACAAATTGGTGTGTATCCGGTTTCAGATCTTTTTCACGCCAGACGAAATTACTCTAATTCTTCTTTGGGTTATCTCTGATCCTTTTTTTAATATTAAGTGGAATGTCCTGACCGTCTAAATACTCCGAAGTATCTGACGATTCAGGAGACAGGTACGAAGGTTCTGGTGCTGCCATTTCGTCTTTGGCGTCTTCATCTGACTCATCAGGCACATCCGCAACCGATTCATTATCACTAATTGCTAATATGTCCTCCAGTTCTTGTTCAGTGTAATAAAAAAAAATACTATAACGAAAATACACAACTAGATAACACTACATACAGCTACGGACGAAACAGAATCATTTCTGAATGCATACGTGGTCGATTCGTTAGCCCGCCTTAGCGCCAAAAAAAAACAAATAGTGTTGAGACGCGAGGGTGGGGAACTCTAATATTGACAAAATACAAGGACTTAGTATTACTTTATACAAGTTAAAATGACGGAGGATTGCTCCTTAACTATTAGAGATATCAAAACCAATCATTACACAAAATCCTAAACATATTTAGGTATATACAGGGTTATTGACAAAAATATGCCAACCCAAACCTGTGTTTTTTAATGGAACACCCTGTATATTTTTTCATTTTTGATTCACTGTTACATTTAGAATAAAAGTATAGAAATTTGTATCTGTATCACTAACCGTTCTGCAGATATCCTCACTTTAGTACCAAAATAGAGTTATCACGACGATTTTGTAAATCTGTTTATACCACCGACTATTAATGATAGGCTACTAACAAACAAACTGGGAATTTTTTCGAAAACATGTAAAGCTATACAGAATGATTAACTTACGCGAAATGTAATTTTTCCCAATGTTTCAAATGCAACACCCTGTATATTTTTTCACACTTCGATTCCCCGTAGATACTAGTTGATAATAGGCTTTACAGCCCTTTCTTGAGAGATTGACGCTTTTACGTAAAAATATTCTAAATACAAATTTACTATGACAACAGTGTTCAACAAAGCAAATCAGGTAGGCTAGCCGCTCGTAATAAAGACGTACAAATGCATCTATTGTTTTGTCGTTTCATCAATTTTGTATAAAAGAAATTTTCCAAGAAGAAATGGTCGACATGATCTTTATTTATGGCGAAGCTCAAACAAATGCTTTGCTGGCTACCCGTTGTACTGCGAACGATACCCAGGGAGAAGACAGAGGTTTATAAATTCTGGAAGTGTGTGTTATCCCAATCGCGCAAAAACAAACCGAAATGATGGAATTGAGTTTCAAGTTCTGGCATCTCTTATAGAAAATTCAGAAATTAGTACCAGAGAGCTAAGTACACACCTAGACCTAAATAAAAATACAGTTCTCACCTGTATTAAAAAAAAAAAACAATTGCATCCTTATCATATCGAGCAACATCACGCTTTAAGTGAAATAGATTTTCCAAATCGTGAATCTTTCTGCCAATGGGTAACTACTAAAGTAAATGAAGAACCCAATTTTGTTAATAACAGTCTATTTACGGATGAGGCAACTTTTACAGCAATGGCAACATTAATACACACAACTATAATCACTATTCAGATACTAATCTACACATCTTAAGAGTTGTTGATCACTAGCATCGATGATGAGTTAATGTGGGGGTGGTATAATCAATTTTAATATGGTTGGTCCTTTTTCTTACTGGAGAAAGATATTTACAGTTTTTGGAAAATGAGTTAATCGAGCTTTTGGAAAATATCGAGGTAGATAATATTCGTACGATGTGGTTTCAACTGGATGGCGCCAATCCACACTATGTAATCAACGTTAGGCAATATCTCGACAGAAATTATCCGATGTGGTGGATAGGTCGAGGTGGTGTGCAAAACTGGCCAGCCAGATCACCGGATCTTACCCCCTGGTTTCTTCCTTTGGGACTACGTTAAAGAAAAAGTTTACCAACATCCTTCCACCACAAACGAAGATATGAAAAATAGAATTAGAGCTGTGTTTCAACCCATTTCGCCTCTAATGCTGTTGCGAGTGAATCTTTCGTTTACCGAGCGAATTGCAAAGTGTTTAGCTAGGCGTGGTCAGCATTTTGAACGTTTAATTTGAATTTATGGTTTTATTCGTTTATGTTTACTTGTTCAACTTATTTTTAAGTGTAGAGAATTTTTTTGTTTAGTTATTAATTAAGCTTTCCTATCAGTCAAAGAATTTATTTGCCATTCGTATATTCTTATTTGCTCTGGATTTTGTTTTATTTGTTCTTCTGTATGTCAATATTTCCAAATAAAGTGTCAATATCTCAAGAAGTCTTATTGCTATGAAACCTATTATCAATTAGTATTTACTTTTCACGGGGAATCGAAATGTGAAAAATATTCAGGGTGTTGCATTTGAAAAAATTGAGAAAAATTTACATTTCGCGTAAGTTAATCATTCTGTATAGTTTTACATGTTTTCGAAAAATTTCCCAGTTTGTTTGTTAGTAGACTATTATTAATAGTCGGTGGTATAAACAGATTTACAAAACTGTGATGACAACGCTCGCATCGTGGTTCCAAAGTTAACTCTATTTTTATACTAAAGTAACTCATGTCTGCAGAACGGTTAGTGATACAGAAGCAATTTTCTATACTTTTATTCTAAATGTAACAGTGAATCCAAAAATTCGAAAATATGCAGGGTGTTCAATTAAAAAAACACAGGTTTGGATTGGCATGTTTTTGTCAATCACCCTGTATATACATAAATATGTTTATAATGTAGGTCTAATGATTGTGTATTACCACACCAAAATTGGTTTTGATATCTATAATTGTTACGGAGCAATCCTCCGTCCACGCAGTAGACACCCACCCTGTATGTATATATATATATATATATATATATATATATATATATATATATATATATATATATATATATATATATATATATATACACTGTGTCTCTTGAATTTCTGGACATAGGGAATTCACATGTTAAAATAAACTATTGTAAATATTGGCTCCTCTAATTATTTTACAGTAAAATGTCAAATGTAAAACTTCTTAAGGAAAAAGGCTGCTTCTTATGTTACAATTGCATTTACATTTGGTTCATCCGTTTTCGAGAAAATTAGGAAAAACTAAGGGCTTTTCGTAACTGGTAACGTTAATAAGCCATGTAAGTGTCAGGATAAATACAATAAGGAGCACAAATACAGTGTCTGTTATAAACAAGAAGATGATATTCTAAATAAACAAATTAATTATGAAAATTGGAAAATAAATAACAAAAATCATCATTTCTACTATTTGATCAAGTGTTCAAATAAATCTTCGTTTTTTTCTTCAATGGTGTAATAATTCATTTTATAAACAAATTCTTCTTTACAAAGTAATAATCTGGCCCAAATAAAGTTTTAATGATGAATGAATTGTTTTGAACAATGAATGATTTACAATGACAGTTAATAATTATTAGCATTGTCTGTCTAAAGCAAAGCAACCTTGACCAGTTACGAAAAAGCCATTAAGTTTTTCCTAAATTTCTCGAAAACGGATGAACCAAATGTAAATGCAATTGTAACATAAGAAGCAGCCTTTTTCCTTAAGAAGTTTTACATTTGACATTTTACTGTAAAATAATTAGGGAGTCAATATTTACAATAACTAATTGCTATAAAACCATGAAGCTATAGGTTCATGACACAATTCAATATTTTGAACTATAAAAGAGCAACGCGTAGTAATTATTTACTCGCAGAACTACATAACTATAAACTTTAAAATGGGATTAAACAACACACGCAAAACAGAAACCGGTTCGTTTTCAACTTATATAGAGATTGTGTAAAAAAATTTAATATTCAATCAATCACGCGCAGCTTTTAAGAAAAAGGTCACCCAGAATGAGACTGATAGTATGCTAGCGTTTATTGGGAGATGTAAATCCAATAAAGAAGTGTATGTCCCAGCACAATGGGTAATGATTGTTAAATTAGCCAAACGACGAGGAGAATCTTATAGGGCAATTGAAACGGGCTAAGAAAGAAAAAAAATTTAACTGGACATAAAGAAGAGAGATGAACAAGTGTTGAACAATAAAGTCATGAAAGAATAAAATTTAGGTACGATTTGGAAGAAAAGGAACACAAAAAATTTATTCTGAAACCGAAGACACGCAGTACCAGAATCAGAAAATTAGTGGCTGATTGTGAAGATGAAAGGATAATAAAAGGATACCAAATCCCACTACCAATAACCAAAAGAAAATATGAACATCTCATACCTTTACTGAAAACATACTGAAAGAATACTCACCGGACGTGATTTTACAGTGACTTGAATTCATACTAAACAATGTTAGTTCTGACGCTACCAGTGCATTTCAGTGGCAAATGTAGCGATGTTCTCAGATGAACTGTCGATGATTGTGTTGGTTGTTGATGAAGAAGTAAAAAAACGAATGTGGGTTTACCAGGAATGGAAAAACAGGCTAACAGTAGGGGAGTATGCCACTTTGTATAAGGAGTTAATTGAAGATGAAGCAAGGTTCTATGAATACTGTAGAATTACAGAAAATTCATTCAACTCACTGTTAACAAAATTAGAGGTTCATCTGGAGAAAAGCTATTACGCCAAGAGAGCGACTCGCTGTTTGCTTGAGGTAAGTGACGAACTATCAAAAAACAACGACAAATTTTTCATTATAATTATACATTTAGTCGCCTTTTTTAAGGGCATAGAAAAGTATAAAAACTCTACGAACACTATGCAAATAATTTTTTAACGAACTAGGATCCATTGTCTGTTGATTTTGATCAGTAATAGGTTGATGGAAGTTTTCTAGTGTGGGGGTAGATCCTGTCGAGCTGGATTGACAGCTTCCTGCAGGGGAAGGTTGCTAAAAGTATGTTGGCGTAGAAGACGGAACGAGATGTTGCCCCCCCCCCTAACTTGCTCTTGGTCCACAAGCATTTTGAATTCATACTTTTGAACGGCAACAAAAATATCTGATTTGACATAATGCCAGTATCGTGGTGGCAATTTCTTTAAAGCTAGTGCTATTCCTGATACAAAAAGCATCGAGTAGAAATAGGCCGATCAATTAATATGAAACCACAGTTACAAAACACATAGTACAGAATTAGTAACTCGGTACGAGCAAAAACTGTGTACATAGGCCGATCAGCTCAACTAACAGTAGAATTTGTATGTGGTAAATTGTACAAACTACCATGGTGTGATTCTTCGTGTATAGTCACAGTATTATTAACTTCCGTCGCAACGTCTTGGCTGTTTTCTTCTTCACTAACATGGTAATGATCTGTTTGGCTCCTTACTTCAACGTCAATATTAGACCTGGTCTCCCTATCCTCAAGAAACGTTTCCAAAAAGCTTAACTGTTCGGAAGATTTGTATGCTTTCAGTATTTTTGCCCTTTGGTTATTGACAGTTTTCATTTTTTTCATTTATCTCTTATATTGGTCTACCTAATTTTACATAACGTCCTTGAAAAATAAACAAAAAATCAGTCGTGTTTTTTATTATTTCATTGACAGGGCATTGTTTACTGGGTTACTTTAAGAATTTTTTGTCCTTTGATATTTTTTGAAAAACCGCTTTGTTTTTAGTTTGCAACACTAAATGTCTATAATCTTTTTTCTCAGAATTTGATTACTTTCAGGTATTTGGGCACTAGAGAGTCACTAAAGACAATTTCGTTTAGCTATCGTATGGGAAATAGCACAGTTCACAATATCGTACACGAAAGGTTCAAATTTATTTATGAAAATTTGAAGAACAAGAAAAAGATAGCAAATGATTTTTATGAAGTATAGAATTTTCCTAACTGTATAGGAGCTATTGATGGAAAACATGTTACTATTCAGGCTCCTTAAAACAGCGGATGACTGTTCTTTAGATCCCAAAAACATTTACAATAAATTTGTTGGCTCCTTGTAACTTTATTGCTGTTGATATTGGTGCACATGGCTAGAATAGGGGTGGAGGAATTCTTGCAAAATAAAAATTAGGCATGAGACTTCAACATGGCTCATTGAATGTTCCAGGTATTTCTATCATGCCAAATACCAATGTTGAAGCTCCACACGTTATTGCAGGGGACAAAGCGTGTTCTCTTAAAAACTATTTGATGTGACCTTATCCAGGCGATAATTTGGATGATGGGAAGCGTAAGTTCAATTACCGTTTGAGCCGTGCTAGGCGGACTTCAGTAAATGCATTTGGCATTTCATCTCAAAAATTTAGATTTTACAATCGGCAGATTCTGTAAGGTTATTTTGACGCATAATGTATGTTTAGTATTTTGATAACGTATGTAATGTATTTTGAATTTAAATGAAGTGAGTTTGGACGAAAAAAAATTTTTTTGTGTATTTAGAATGTAAGTTGGTGTAAATGATACGAGTTTAATGAAGCATTAGTTATCACATGAAAGACTATTTGAATGTTGTAGAAATATTTTTATGTTGAAAACGTTAAATTTGGTTGAAAAATAATATTTTAGGACAATTTTATTGGGACTGCACTGTTAAGAGACTACTGGTCTTTTCATACTGTACATAAAAGAATTTGGATTAAGGAAATGGTTGTAGACGTATGAGTGAGTGAGTTTATGATAACTCAGTAATAAGGAACATGTATGCATATTTTTGTTTGTAGAAATTTTGTAACATTGTGCAGTAATGGAAAATTGATGCATATTCAAGAATGAAGTTGTTAAAATGTGACTAAGTTACTTAATTTGTGCTAAAAAAGGATTCGTCCACATACAAAATTTGTATAAAGAGTTGAGTTATGATCTGGATAATGTACAGAGTGAATGTAATTGCTATTAATGGTTTTTTTCGGAGAGCTGTAAGTGAATTTACGAAGAACTTCAAGATGGCTACGTTTATTTCGCATCATTTGCTTCTTGTTCCACTTTGAGAACTTCGACGCGGTAAAGAAACGAACAAAATACACGATCGTGATAGGTAAATTTTGCTTTTGGCGCGAGAATGTTTAATAGATGATATATAAGACAGCCCAATTGAAAGTAGTTTAACCGAGCTGGTAGCGTAGTAGTGACATAACCTGCTTAGCATTCGAGAAGTAATTGGTTCCATTCCCGTTACCGTCTACCTTGTAGGAGGTTTTTTCAGAGAGGTTTCCTCATACACATGTAGCGGCATGATCACTGCGTATATGCACACCATGTCCGGCTACTTAGGCAAATGCTGGGGTAGTATTTTTCCCCTCAGAACCCTAACTCCGTTCCTACCGATCCTATCCAGACCACACCCATCCTTAATCCCACCATTCATACATACGTAATGTATGTATACTGGGAATCCGTGATTGTGGTTGAAGGAGCTAGGAAAGCTCGAGAAGCCCGCCCCCCCCTTGAGGAGGGAATAAAATACGTGGCCTTTTCCTTTTTTTCAAAGTAGTTTAGCTCAGATAGTTCGGTCACAGATTAAGTAAGGGTCGTGCACATTGTGTTTGAGGGGACTTAGAATAGCCCATGTTGGATTCTTTATTTGTGAAATTGTAGTTTAGTAACATCGCATATATAGCAGCTGCAATAATACATAAGGGGATAAATCATAAAGACGTTCATAAATATATAGTTTAATTGTGAGTGGAAGAAAATCGTGATTTTCTAAATTTTAAAAGAGCGAAAGCAGATTTGAAAATAACACAGCAAAATATCCAGCTAACTGTTTATTAACCGCGTGATCTAGTAATAAATAAATAAATCCTAAAGTAATCCTTTAAGTAACCGAACTAAAAGTTTCTAAATTTAGTTAAGACATTGGTGATCATCATTGACATTGAATTGAGTACATGTGTACAATCGTTAGCGACGTAAGTAAATTGCATATAAGCAACTAATAATTATAATATTTATGTGGCAACAGCTATTATGTTAAGCGTTTTGAAGGGCAAACATTAAAGCATAACATGTGATGTTATGTTAAAGCAAAGAGCCCAGGTGAGATACGCGTGTGAACGAGACATTTGCGTTCTATAGCGAGTTTAACGGCCGGTTTATTAAACCAATACGGCCATCTTCTGTGTTTTGTGCATACTGTATTTGCAAATTTAACAAAGATTACTGAAAGCAGACCATGTGGACTTCACTATACCTACGGATAAAGGATTAATTAACATAAATTGTAATAATTCGTTTCAGATTTTGTTTAATAGAGACAAGCAGGATTATCTTCTAGATTGACTTTTTGCTTCTTGAGTTAACAATTTTTTTTGTAAGTAAAAGGAGTAATCGAACTTTATCTATTTTAATGTGTTTAATATTAAGAATTTGGGGGAATTTTTAGTCTATAAGCATTGATTTTTGTGATAGTTTCTTTAAGCCACGTGTATGTACATATTTACAATAGGAAATTTGTCAATATATAGCCAGCATTTAATTTACTTTGTAGTTTATTTGTGTCAGATGAGATAAAATTTTTGTATCAATTTACCTATCGGGTTACACCTTTTGATAATTGAAGTTATTTTTGACCTTAATGATCAATTTAAAATTGAGTAATGAACCAGATCGATTACAAAATTTTGAATTATTTTACAGTCAATCAGATACCGAACACTACTGACAGAATATTTTTATTAAGTATAAATTACAGATTTGAAGTAATAAAATTTAAATCTATTGATGAATGTTTAAACACAATTTTTAAGGAACAGTATTAATGAAATAAAGAGATATTATTTATGATGAAACCACTGACCGTTCCATTTTAAAGCTTTTCAGTAACTAATGAATGTTTCGTTAAGATAATTATTAAACCGACTTTTTTTTTATTTTTGATTCTTTTCTAAATTGGGTATTGTTTATTTATTTAATGCAGAGTTTCATGACAATTAGATATATACATTTATAGGTATACAAGGAATACTTAAAAGTATTAACGTCTTATGACTTGGAATTTTCATATGTACGGGTGTGCTCCTGTTTTCCACAGTTAGATAGGATTAATTTAACATCCCGCCTAAGACTATTTATTTTAGCAAAGTTTAAGATTGTGGTGGCGACTAGAGACAAATTTCCCTGTACTGAGCATTGTAGATTAATTGTAAGTGTAAGGTGTTTGAAACTACCTTTCAATCATTTTACTCCTTATATCCACCCCACCCATTTCCACTGTAGCTGGCTTGGAAACCCGCTTACTTCGGTAAGCCTGCACGACGCCTAGTGCGGTTTAGACATATCGCAATTGAAGCACTACCCAATCATGTAGATTACATAATTTGGTCAACTTGCTTACTGCATAATTTCATTAAACATACCATAGAAATACGTATACTTACGTTTAGTACGTAATGTATTTCCTGTTAGAGAAAAATTCAATGAGTACTTCACTTCTGATGCTGGGTCTCTCCTTGGTTATCAAATGTTTAATAATAAATAAATGTTAATAATAAAATGATATACATACCTACCAGTTGTTTTCATTTCATCTCCTATTTCACTCCAGATCGCATATGAATTCTGTGGCCATATATTTTGGATGTGCCAGGTCGTATAATGGAGGATATTGGTGCGTAACCTCTATTAACTTTTCATCATTCATGTTCAGCGCGAAATAAACAAAAAAACTTTGAATTAAAAATTACTAAACTTAACAAACACGGCCGTGAAAACGGAAAAATATCGTCGGCAAATAATGTAAATTTCACGGTAAGTTTTGATCGGGGGCTTTTGTAAAGTTGGGTTTTTAGAGTTACGATGTTCTTCCATTCTCATGGCGATATACATGGCTGCACCCAGATCAGATTCTGCCGAATAGACTAGGCAATGAACCCGTTGATTTGAGGTATATTTCATAAGATGAACTAATTCGAAACAGGTATACAGATAATTATGTTTTACCGAACACGTTTCAACATTAATTTGGATTAAAAAATGGTATTTTTAATAAAATAAAAGATGTTCTGTATACTAAACGATAATCGTAACCCCAATATTAAATAAAACAGTATTAACATAAATTAAATAGTATATCCATTCAGTAGGTTAATTAAATTTTGAGAAAAAATTCTCATTCGACGAATTTTGTATACACTTTATTCCCAATCATAAGTAATAAAAATAATTATCAATACGTTATATACGACCAGTCAGGTGTACCTCACGGTTCTAGTTCAGGCCCTCTCTTATTTTTATTACTATTGCAAGTGCTGCCTGGGGTCAATCAAAAGAATATTTGTGAATTTTGTAATAATTAAAATTGTATGGATTTCTAAACTCTTGGGAATAAAGGCGGATATCGATTTATCTTCTCCAAGAGTTGAAACAGAATTCCTTGAACGCCACCAAAAAGGAAAGAGCAGCAGAGGAGATTGGGTTTAAACTGGACACTAAGATTTTGATATTTTTGAAACTTTTTTCTGTAAACTTTATTTATTCAATTTATAGTTTAAAATATGAAGCAGGGATCCTTTCATCAGAACATCGTTATAAAACTAAAAAAGATGTGTTACTTTTCCAAACATAGGTCATATACCTGACCAAATCATGCCCTATTAAAATACATTTAAACATAGGAAAGTACAGATAGATACAGAACAAGATAAAACATTTATTGAAGAGAAAATATAATTAAATCAATGTTGAAACAGAGAATGTTCTTGAATATTGAGGAAGTGTCTTTAATCGAATGTCGGAAGGCTAAAATAATTTGACCATTGGAAACGAATGAGGATTCTTCACCTGTCATTGTAATCTGTTTCATGGTAACAAGCGCTTGCAGAATTCAATTTCAAAGCCACCTGCGACGTTCTTCAGAAATTTTAACAACCATTAAGTATTATAGTCTGTGTCACCTTGTAAGTTTTCATCCCACTCAGGTGAGGAATATTTCATGGAGATTTCTTTCATGTTTTCATCGGAGGCGTTATAAAGAACAGATGTTGGGGGTTTTAATGTTTTCAGCATTTTCTTGTTTGGAGAATTGGAGATCATTGCTTGCTATGCCTTTTCTTTTCCTATTATTTCTCGTTTCTCTGGGCAGTCTTTAGCAATCATAGTTTTCCCACGTTTTCAACCATCTCTCTTCTTGGCTTTGATTGCGAATATGAGGCAATTTGTTCAAGTGTAACGATCAATATTGGCTATTGTTTGTTATATAATGTAGCTGCAGTCGATTCAGAGGGACCTTGGCGACAACGTGATCTGGTTCGGGAGAATTTATTCCACTTGCATTTAATCCGTCATCTTATTCATCCATTATCGAAAGATCTGGATGGTCTGACACTGTAGAGCGGATGAAATCACAATCTTGAAAAATGTTTCTATCAAGTGGAGAAATCCCACATTTGAGAAATCCGGATTTGATGTTTTCTGGTGTTGCCGCCTATCCCAAGCTTTATACCATATTTCAGGAAGCGAGTAGATAAAAATTGTTTCATCCATGGACTCCCTCGGTATAATATTTTTTAAACGTCCCAAAGATGCAACGGTTTAATGGTTGCAAACGATTAGATGTGTGTGGAAGCAGTTTCAGAATTGTAATCTCATTGTCTCTGCGGTAGTTTATTGAATTCAAACTGGTGTGTGAGTCGTGATTGTCCATCATCAGCAGGACTGGATGATCTTTGTTGCGCTTTGCTTGAACTTGAAAACATTTGAGAACTCGTATAAAGTTATCTGCAGGCCACTTTTATGTGCGAGTCTCCACGATCCAGGTGATGTACAAGCCATCACGCATCACTCATCGAATCTCATTCAAGGGACTACAAAAATTGGGTGTAAAAAGTTATCATTCCCGAATTGTATTACGAATTTTCCTAGTTCTCTGTGTAGTGCATAATTAGCATTGTAGTGGATTCTTTGTAATTAATAATATATTATTTATAGATTTGATCGCGGGTGGGTAGCTTTAGAATTAAAGTAATTGCATATATTAAACGTTTTGTAAATAGGTTAGTTTAATAAGGACATTGCAAAATGAGGCAATGAAGCAAACTAATAGTATAGATATAAATATGGGTTTAGTAGTTTTGTGAATTATTATTATAATATTAATAAGAGATTATTATTAGATTATTATAAGTTTTGTTATGAACGGATAAGTTCAAAAGTAAATATGTAATAAAAAATTATTATTAATTTTATTAAATACATGAATAAAAAGTTTACCTCGAGTAGGATGTGAACCTACGACGTGCACTTTGCTCGAGTACCGCTCTAAACAACTGAGCTATCGAGATACAAGCCCCAATTGATGTAATCTTTGTCTTTGTGTATGTAGAACTGATGTGAATTCTGAATTAATTCTGATCATATTTTAATTGTAATATTGAATGGGGCAAAATAAAGTAAAGAAGTGGATTCAACCAGGGAAGTTATTGCGGTTAATGTGGAAATTTGATGATGCCAGCGAACAAGGAATGGATACGTATGTAAATTATTATACCTTTTGTTATGAACGAATAAGTTTTACATACATAAAGACAAAATTTGCATCGATAATAATTTTTAGGATACGTGTGTAATTATTAATATGTAAAAATTGGAATAGAAAGGAAAATTGAAATGTAAGGTAATGTTAAGTTAATTATTAATTTTAGTGAATTTTTAATTGAATGGGTGTTTTATAACAGTAAGCATTATTGTTTGCCTACTTACAAATGATATTTTATAATAGTAAAAAAAAATTATCAAAATTATTAGTGCAAAACACGAATGAACGGGACGTTACTAGTTCTACGGCAAAGACAACGACTTAGCGGATAGTCTGAAAAGAAATTTAATTTTAGAAGGCGCAACAAGCGCAAAGGCAGAGTCGATGGAAACGAACGAAGTAGTGGAAGTTTGTCGAAAAAATATATCTTCGATGCACTTTCAAAATTTAGTCTTGAAGTTGTAAACGAGCTCAAGGAAGGAACTCAAATATATACGCACCTCTTCCATTATGGTGGTAGTAGGAAGATATATTTTAAACCAAAAAATTCAAATTTTAATGCACCAAACTTTAGGAACAATCTTAATAGATATAACCGCCTGCAACATAATTTTAATAAATACAACTACAACAATAATAATAACTATAATATAGCCTATGTCTACATAAAGTTATAGTAGGACGAATTATATGTAAATCTTGTGCACCAGAATACAAACGAAGATGTTAGCAGGGATATCAGTCAGTTTTTCGGGAGAATGTTAAATTATGTGTGTTCTAGGAGTGACCTGAATATAAGTTGGATACGTGCAGGTGTACTGAGCTGGTAGTGTAGTGGTGACACAACCTGCTTAGGATTCGAGAGGTATGGGTTCGATTCCGTTACCGTCTACCTTGTATGAGGTTTTTCAGGGGTTTTCCTCATACACATGTAGCCGCATGGTCACTGCGTATATGCACACCACGTGCGGCTACTTAGACGAATGCTGGAGTAGTATTTTCCCCTCAGAACCCTAACTCCGTTCCTTCCGATCCTATCCTGACCACACCTATTCTTAATCCCACCATGCATATATACCTAATGTATGTATGTATGCCGGGAATCCATGATTGTGGCTGAAGGAGCTCGGGTAGCTCGAGCAGCCCGCTCTCCCATTGGGGAGGGAATGAAATACGTTGTCTTTTCCTTGTTTTTGCAGGTGTAGAAAACGTTAATTTAGTGTTATTATTTGACACAGGTGCATACATTTGTGTTATTAAGTGTGAATGTTTAGGTATCAATACGCAGATTATTAGGGATATTTTAGAAATCACTGGCTCATTAATTTGTGATGGATACACGTATTTAGATTTAGTCATTGAAGGCCAAGAGTTTGATGCAAAATTTTTGTTATAAGAAATCTAAATTGTGGAACAGATCGAATAACATAGTTAAATTCTAATTACAATTAACCTATAATAATAATAGAGTAATAACTTCCCTAAATGCAACAAATTCAAATTTTATAACTATTCCACCAAGATGTGAGTATGTTCATCGTATAACAGCATATACGAATGACGAATGGGTAACTATGGGGAATGAAGTATGTGAAAATGCTTTCCTAGCTAACACCATTGTTAAACCACACAAAGTAAAATACCGGTTAAGATACTAAATACTTTGTAACAGACTGATAAATACGTAGATATGATTTATATGTCAAAATTGTTGGTTATAATAAATTATTATTAAGACTTAAAACATACTATAATATACAAATTGTAAGTAATGATGTGCGAAATGGACAGAATGAACTTCGTTTACTATTTTCTTCCACTTCTTCCTGTCTCGAAATTTCCTTGTCCAGTCTTGTATACCCGTGGTTCTTAAGTCTACTATGTCTTCTTCTCTATTTGTGAAGGTTACTGCTATTGCTACATACAGGGTGGCGCATTAGTGTGACAAAGTCCCATATTTCCTTTATTTAAAGAGATACAAAAAAATAAATACAAAAGTAGTAAGGTATGTTCTGGTGCATATTTTAAATTTTTTAAATAGAAAACCCTATATATTATTACATATTTAGAGTCTACATACAATTTTAGACACATTTTATGTATAATGTCCTATACCTAAGTCTAACCGTTTTGACAAATTTGAAATTTTTTGTCAAAAGTGACGTTTGCAGGCCAAAACATAGGTGGAAATCTTTTCTAAACGAAGCCTTTATCAATTAGTTATGGTTGGTTTTCTTGGAAATGGGGACCTACTCTAATGGACTATATTTTGTAATACATTCATACAGGGTGATCAAAATGGACAATAAAAGTAGATTCAAAAACCTATAAACTCATTTTTTAATGGAAACCCCTATTTTTTAATTTTATCTTATTTAGCATTAAAAATATGGGTGACTTTGTATAAATGTGTATATTCCAAAAATTGTAGTTTTGAAATAATGACAATTTAACATTTTTTATTGTAAAAGGGCTATACGGCTTTCAAGATTTGTTGTTACTTGGCTGTGACGGCGGGGCGCGGCGAAATAAAAATCGAAATATTACAATTTATTGAACCTCATATAAATAATTATTTTATTAAATGAACTTAAAGTAAAGACAATATTTTTTGATTCAACAAATTGTGTCCTAATCCTAATCATAAACGTAACACCTTTAATGTAACTAAACCTGTAACTAATTATACAGATAAAAGTACTAGAAACACGCCAAATACGTACTACCTAATAAGTTGTTCGAAATGTCCGCCTCTTTCTTGAATACACAATGCAATACGTCTCTCAAATTCGCTACTTAAATTTCTACACATTTCAGCACTAATGTTTTGAAAACAGTTTCTAATCCTAATCTTCATGTTTTCCTTTGTTGGAGACAGTATTTTATAAACCTGCTCTTTGACGTACCCCCATATGCTAAAGTTCATTTTAGTAAGATCTGGGGATCTAGAAGACCAAGCAACAGGCCCTCCTCCCAATCCAACATTCTGGATATCTGGCGTTTCAAAAGTTATTATCGGAGCTGTATGATGTACTGGGGCCCAATCATGAAGAAACCACATTTCTTGTTGCGTATCCCGTGGCACTTGACGCAACAAATTAGGTAGATGGTTTTGCAGAACGTCTAAGTATACTTCCCCTGTTACTCGTTGATCAAAAATATGGTCCAATTACATGATAACCGACAACACCTCCATCTAGTTTGAGAAGTATATCTTACAAAATGTGGATTTTCGGTAGAATAGTAATGAAAATTGTATCTGTTTACACTTCCATTTCTGTGAAATGTGGGCTCATCTGTAAATAAAATCAAATGAACAAAATTTCTTTGTTGGTTTATTTTGTTTTGGGCCCATTGACAAAATTCCAGTCGTCTTTGGTAATCTTCAGGAAGTTGTTGAATGTGATAGGGGTGTATTTTTGAGACTTCAATATCCGCTGTACCGTACGTCGTTCAACACCAACCTGCTGAGAAATGGGTCGTTGTCCAATATATGGATTTTAGGTAAATGTTAATAGTACATTTAATTGATTTTCCTCCGTCTGTGCACGCTTTTCCCTAGTATTTTTTCATATAACACATTGTCAGTTCTTTCAAAACGCTCCAAAAGCTTTTCAAATGCCCTTCTTTCGGGTTGCCATCTCTCTGGAAACTGTTGTTGATACAGTCTTCTTGCTAAGAGCGTATTCTTATCACTAGCTTCCAAAACAAAATCATATCAACCATCTCGGCTTGCGAAAAATTCATTATTTACAATTTTAATTCAAGTTTTAAATCAATTTGTTATAAAACACACTAATGCATCACACAAATTATCAACTGACAATAAATAATGACGTTTCTGATGATCTCTATTATTTTTATATGTCACGCCTCGCCGTCACGGCCAACTAACAACAAAACTTGAAAGCCGTATAGCCTTTTACAATACAAAAATGTTAAATTGTCATTATTTCAAAAACTACATTTTTGGAATATACACTCTTATACAAAGTAACCCTTATTTTTAATGCTAAATAAGATAGAACTAAAAAATAGGGGTTTCCATTAAAAAAATAACATTATAGGTTTTTGAATCTACTTTTCATTGTCGATGTTTTATCACCCTGTATGAATGTATTACAGAAATATCAATACAGCCCATTAGAGTAGGTCCCCATTTCCAAGGAAACCAACCATAACTAATTGATAAAGGCTTCCTTTAGAAAAGATTTCCACCTATGTTTTGGCCTGCAAACGTCATTTGTTACAAAAATTTGAAATTTGTCAAAATGGTTAGACTTAGGTATAGAACATTATACATAAAATGTGTCTAAAATTGTATGTAGAATCTAAATATGTAATAATGTATAGGGTTTTCTATTTAAAAAAATTAAAATTACTTCTAAGCTTTTATGATATACCCTGTATAATTAAAATTTTTTTGGAATATGCACCAGAACATATCTTACAACTTTTGTATTTAATTTTTGTTGTATCTCTTTAAATAAAGGAGATATGGGACTTTGTCACACTAATGCGCCACCCTGTATGTCACAACCGGCCTAATTAGTGTCTTGTACATTTATATTTTCGTTGTTTTGTTATTCTTTTATTTTTAATATTATTATTATTATTAGGTTACACTCCTAAACAGGTTTAGTAGCCTAATAAAAAGTGAAGTTATGAAATATTGACTAAATCAGATATAGAAAAGCTGAGACTATGTAAGTGTGATTGTTTTATTAGAAAATACATAAAATAAACAGTTTTGAGCAAGAAAACTACATTTAATTTGATAATCCGAGCAGTTAAAAATATCAAGCTTGTCTTCAATTGATGCAAGGTCTGAAATCATCCGATACAAAGGTGAATACAAAAGTAGATTAGTTTTAGCAGCTGGGAGATAAAAACCGACAGTCAACCTTGTATTACTTCGTTTAACTCTAAACAGTACCGTGCTTAAAATTTTTTCACAATCCATTCTACCAGATATCAGCTTAAATAGGAATACCGCAGATACGTCTTCTGGTCTCTAAGCTCGTAAAGACATACTCAATTATTGAACACTCCTGGGGAAAGCCTTGAACTGGGTAGTGATTTTTCGTTCGGAAAAACAGATATTTCAGGAAGCGCCTCTGAACTTTTTCAAGTGCATCAACATGCATCGATTAAGGCGGATACTACTCTATTGATCCATATTCTGACTTATAGCGGACATAGGAATTATATAAAATAATAAAACTTTCTCGTGAATGGAATTCCTTATAATAAAACCAAGGCTTTGAGGTCAGTTATCGTGTCGGGTCTAGCGAAGATCAAGTTATCTATATTGTATTGAAACCTGATGTTGTCTTGTTTACGGGTGAAAGACATAACTGCGGATTTGGATTTGTTAACCTTCAATTTGCTTAAGTGCACCACTCGACCGTACGTTCGATATTACCTCGTCATCATACATTAAGCAGTCAACATTAAGGTTACTAATCAAATCATTCATAAAGATGTTAAAAAACAATAGTCCCAGGATAGAGCCTTGAGGCACACCAGGATTAGCAATTTAAGGAGCTGATTTATACCTAATGATATGCACTAAAGAGTTTTGATGATCCAAGTAAGAAATAAAGGATACCATGATCCATAGTGTCAAATGCCTTGCTCAGATCTATACATACGACATCAACTTGAAGTCTATTGTCCAAACACTCTGATAGGAACTGAGTAAAATACAGCAAATTTGTGATGGTGGATCTACAAGGATAAAATCCATGCTGAAGTGGGGAAATTCTTTGTGTAGTCCAAAATGTCAAATGTTTATGCAAAACTGCTTCAAATACTTTACAAAAGTTGCAAAGTAGAGAGGCAGGCCAATAGTTGGTAATTTAAGCTTCCTTGTAGACCGGACACATTTTGGCTGCCTTCCAAATCTCTGGGAAAATCGTAGAGCTTAAAATTTTGTTAACCGTTAATAGTTTTACAAAGATAGGAATACAATCTTTAATCAAGAAGGAAGGTGATACCAGAACTGAGTTTGTGTATTACTTCTGACACTTTGTTTTCGAGGAATGACTTAATAGAAAAAGTAGCATTAATAACAAATGAGTCCGATTTACAATACGTACGTGGAGGCGAAAAGCAACTAGAAAAGTAAGAGGCAAACGCTTCCACCATTTCTTGAGGCATGTGAGGCATTGTTAAAACTCATGTATGAGTTGTACGCAGAGTACTTAGGGCGCTTAACAAAGGACCAAAATGTTTTTGGGTTAGTTATAAATTCAGCTTCCAGCTTTAGTATATAGGCTTTGTGTGCTTGCCTTGTTTGCAAAAAACGCCCTATCTTCCTTATGTATACTTTCCTTTACTCATCCATTCTGTTTCGCCATGATTGTCATTCCAAGATAGTCAATTTTATTTACATTTTCCTCACTTGCAAATATCCCTAATTATTTTAGTTTCTGCTGTATCTCATGTATTTTGTTTTGTTTTGATTTATTCTTAGTCCTTCTTCGTATTTTGCTATGATTGCCAGATCATCTGCATATACCAATACTTGGCATACTTCTTTGATTATTGTGCCTTTTGGATTCGCTTCGCTTATAATCGCTGTTGAATAATGTGGCTGATAGAGCATCTCCCTGCTTCATTCCTTTGTTGATTTTAAACTCGTTTGTTCGTATTCCTTTTATTTCCACCTCAAATTCTGTATTTTATAATGTGATTTTTACTAATCTTATAAGTTTTTGTGGTATCTCTAGGTTTGTTAGCCTGTCTATCATTTTCGCTCAAAATTCATCAAAAGGCGCACTCAAAATCTACAGGGTTAGTCATGCTCGACGGGTTAAAACGGTAAATGATATCAAAAAGCGTTTGACACAGGTCTATTTGGTCTACAAATTAAAATTAGTGTGGAATATACAGGGTTACTCAAAAAGTTTTTAAATAGATCACCTTGTAATTTATTACTTTTTGAATCCTACTTTAAAAATAATATGTATTTATTTAAGTAACCCTATATCTAAGTTTGATAGTTTTCGAGTTATTCAATTGTTTCTAAAAATGTAGAGTAATTGAAAAAATTAATTACTTTTAGATTTCGATTCTACACTTCTTGGACTGTCTATCAGAATAATTACAAAAGTAAAATAATATACGAAGATTGCGTGAATTATTCAATGTATGCCTTATGTGTGGAAAAGTACCGAGTGATTGGAAGAGCGCGATCATTGTACCATTGTATAAGGGTAAGGGGAACAAGAGTGATTGTAAGAACTACAGATGAATAAGCTTGCTTAGCGTACCTGGTAAGGTATTTGGAAGACTACTGATTGATAGACTACGAGAAACTACACAATCTAAGATGTGGGATGTGCAAGGTGGTTTCATGCAAGGAGAGGATGTGTCGATCAGATGGTTGCTCTCCAGCAGGTGATCGAAAAGTGTTTAAAGGTAAAAAGGAAGTTGTACTGTGCGTTTGTAGATGTTGAGAAAGCATATGACAAAGTGAATAGAGAGAAGCTGTGGGAAATATTAAATGAATATGGCGTAAATAAAGGTCTAATAAATGGAATAAGGGCAGTATACAACGGTAGTCGGGCATGTGTTAGGGTGAGAGGTGTGAGTGAATACTTTAATATTGAGCAAGGAGTGCGACAAGGCTGTGTGATGTCACCGTGGTTGTTCAATGTATACATGGAGATAAATGTCTTAGACAAACATGTAACGATACAAATGGTGTAATGGTTGGTGATGTAAATGTACGACTCCTGGTGTATGCAGATGACACAGTCTTATTAAGTGACAGTGCGGATGAGCTGCAAACCGCTCTGAGGAAGTTTGATACAGTCTGTGAGAGCATGGACCTAAAGGTAAACGTGAACAAAACTAAGATTGTGGTGTTCAATCGGGAAGGTGGAAAGGAGAGTAGAGTATTTACTCTGCAAGATGAAATTGTGGAGCAAGTGGACGAGCTGGTATATCTCGGTAGAATGTTTACTGCAGATGGTACAATTGAGAGTGAGATTGGACGAAGGATCAATGCTGGAAAGAAAGTGATTGGAAGTATGTGGACGATAATGAGAAATGAAAGCATAAGCCTAGCTGCGAAACGAGCAATCTATAATGACGTATTCGTCCCGTCAGTACTGTCTGGAAGTGAGACATGGGTATGTCAAAAAAAGCACGAAAGAAAAATAAATGCTGTGGGTATGAGATTCCTGAGAACAGCATGTGGTAAAACGAGAAGGGACAAGATAAAAATGAATGCATAATGAGGGAGTGCGGTGAGGAAAAGACGATGATGGATAGATATAAAAGTTGTGCATTACGTTGGTTTGGTCACATTGAGAGAATGAACAACGCAAGATTAACGAAACAAATATATGTGGGTGAGGTTAGGGGAAAGACCGGGCCTGGTAGGCCGCGTAAAACTTGTCTGAATGTAGTAGAATCTGTGATAAAGGAAAGAAAGATAAGGAGTTTTAAAAACAAAAGGGTTGTCAGAGACTATGTATGAATCTTGCGGAAGCTAGGGAAGTATGCGGAGATAGGAAAGCATGGAGAAATATTGTGAATGAAAAATAAATAAGAGGCAGGGATTGTTTTGCTTACCCCGCAAGGGAATGGCGTGAAGGTTAAGTAAGTAAGTAAAATAATATGCAGGGTGTTCCTAACTTCAACTTTGATTTTCTCCAAGTGTTTGGTGCTATTACTTTGTTAGTTTAAATGGAACACCCTGTATTTTATTGCTTCCTGAGAAGGAAATTTAATACTCTTTTAAACTGGTATAGGGTTCTCTATCCCAATTTTCAGTATTTTCCGAGATATTTCCATTATTTTACCGGTATGCATAAATATTGATGGTTTTATAGCAAATACTTACAAGATAGCCTTGGAATACAAAAGAAAATAAATTAAAAATTTATAATTTAAAATTTACATATTAAAAAGTATTTTTTTTTAATGAATCACCCTGAACTTTGTTACATTTTTAATTGTCCTTAAAAACTAACGTATTTATTTAGGTCACCGTATACTCAAATTTGATACTTTCCGAATTATTAAATTTTTTCTAAAACTGTAGTGTAACAAAAAAGTTAATTGCAACTTAATACCGACTTTTGATTAATTCGCTCCTTGGACTTTCTAATAAAATAAGTAAAATTGAATGTTCCAAACTTTAACTTTGATGTGCATCAAGGTTTTAGTGTTATTATTAAATGGAACACCATGTATTTTATCCCTGCATGAAAACGAAAATTTAATATTATTTTCCCTATCCCAATTTCCTTTATTTCCGAATTATTTGCATTATTTTATCAGTATGCGTGAGAAAATTAACAAATAAAACATTTTCTTATGTCAGATAGTAAAAACTTATTTACTGTTGATTTCACTATTTAACATAATTAATACAATGAAAGAATACCCAATTGAAGATCGAGTAAATATGATTTTTATATTAGGTGAATGTTTTCAAAATTGCTTATTAGCATCACGTGTTTATGCTGAAAGGTATCCTCAAAGAGACCATCCTCGCAAAGAAGTGTTCGAGAGACTTTTAAACCGATTTATTGAAACTGGCAGTGTTTAATATAAAACACGAGAAATAGCAAAGCCCGTAGCGGAAAATGATTTACAACTAGCAGTTTTGCAATCTGTAATTGAAAATCGCAATAACACTTCGACAATTATTTTTCGAGAACTGGATATAAGTCAATCCAGCGTTAGTAGAATAATAAGAAAATATAACTATCATCCGTATCATATACAAATGCATCAGCATTTGAATGGAGTGGAATTTTGTCTATGGTTTCTCGACCATACGGCAGAAGATCAATATTTTTATGATAATTTGTTATTCACTGACGAAGCTACATTTCACAATAATGGACTGGTTAATAGGCATAATTTTCACTATTACGCCACTGAGAATCCTCATCAATTTAGAACAATGGATCGACAAAATCGTTGGTCCCTAAACGTACACGGGGGACTAATAAGAGAACATGTAGTAGGGCCATATTTTTTTAATGGCCATTTGAATGGAAGAGAATTTTGAAGACTTTTGGAAAAGGGATTTTGGACTCTCCTAGAAGATATTCCTTTAGATGTGAGGCAAAAAATATGGCTACAATGAGATGGTGCGCCAGCACATTTTTCAAGGAATGTGAGGGAATATTTAGACCGGACAGGTAAGTGGATAGGTTGAAGAGGTCCTAGCAATTGGCCTGCTAGGTCCCCCGACTTAACAACAATCGACTTTTTTCTGGGGATACATCAAAACCCTTGTGTACCACACTGCTCCAACTACATCTGAAAACATGAAAATACGCATTAGAGAAGCATTCGCGACAATCACACCCCAAATGCTAAATAATGTGAAACGCTCATTTGAAAAGAGGATAATGCTGAGTATTCAACAAAATAGACATCACATTGAACATTTATTATAAAATGAGTTTAGTAGAGTGATTTTTACTGTTGTAATTATGTTAATTGTTATTCGTTTTATTGTTTAACTTGTAAAATTATAATATTTTCAATTTATTTGTTTTATATTTCAAGGCCATCTTGCCAGTATTTACTATAAAACCATCAATATTTATGCATACTGGTAAAATAATGGAAATATCTCGGAAAATACTGAAAATTGGGATAGGGAACCCTATATCAGTTTAAAAGAGTATTAAATTTCCCTTCTCACGAAGGAATAAAATACAGCGTGTTTCATTTAAAATAACAAAGTAATAGCACCAAATACTTGGAGAAAATCAAAGTTGAAGTTAGGAACACCCTGCATATTATTTTACTATTGTAATTATTCTGATAGACAGTCCAAGAAGTGTAGAATCGAAATCTAAAAGCAAATTAATTAAAAAATTTCTGTTAAGTTGTAATTAATTTTTTTCAGTTACTCTACATTTTTAGAAACAATTGAATAATTCGAAAACTATCAAACTTAGATATAGGGTTACTTGATTAAATACATATTATTTTTTAAAGTAGGATTCAAAAAAGTAATAAAATACAGGGTGGTTCATTTAAAAAAACGTAACTTTGATATGTAACTTTTTTTTGAGTAACCCTGTATATTCCACACTAATTTTAATTTGTAGACCAAATAGACCTACATACTTTGTCAAACGATTTTTTTGATATCATTTACCGTTTTACCGCTAGGTTTCGTCCCGTTGAGCGTGACTAACCCTGTATAAACAGTAGGCATAAACTTATCTTGTGTTCCCTCACTTTTTCAAGAATCTGCTACATAATATGCTACTGAAACGTTTCAAATTAATGACGGTGTCCATTCAATGTGTCCCAATTAACTGTATCCCACATTGTTCGAAATGTCCCTAGACAAATTGCTATACTACCTTCTGTATTAATAAAATCACCCGAAACCAATGAAGAAAAACGAAGAACAATATTGGGATGCTATAAAATTGCAAATTTTTCAGGGGTGACTGGTGCAGGAAATTGCACGCACATAAAAATTCAGTCCCCCGGAATAAATCAAGGAAAAGTATACCGTAATAGAAAACAACATTTTAGCATAAATGTTCAAGCAGTTTGTGACTCCAAGTTAAAAATTAATGATATTGTTGCTCGTTGGCCTGGATCAGTTCACGATACTACTATATTTAATGATTCTCTTATAAGAGCACGGCTTGATAATGGGGAATTTTTAAATTACTACCTTCTATGGGATGGTGGTTATCCCTGTAGATCTAATTTATTAATAAGAATTGCGATTGAAATTTATTCATAACACGAAAGGTCATACTACATTTTTAAGGTTAATTTATACGAATTTTTGCCCGTGAACTACATTGATGGAGCGAGTTTTTCCAACGTAATTCTAGTAACTTTTGAATAACCGCTGTTTTAACTTTGAACCAAATTTTCTGACATATTTGGTTTACCAAATATGTATAAATAATTACCACAAATTCATTTGGAAGGAAATGCGACACCAGTGTTCATATAATCTTATCGTACCCCTCTATCTCAAAAAAGGGAAATTGAAAAGCAAATTAAAAGAATTTGTGTGGAGTATATAATTGAAGTGTCAAAGCGATTGGTCATCCCCTATTTTATTAGTACCTAAAAAATCAGGCACAAATGAATAGAATAGAGATTAGTTGTAGATTATAGAAAATTAAATTAGAAATTGCAAAACGATAAATTACCTTTACCAAATATTACAGAAATTGTTGATTCAATGACAGATACGCTACATTTTAGTCATTTAGGTTTAAGTAAGGGTTATTATCAATTGGTAGTAATCCCAGAAAGTACAAATTTTACAACAATCACTACGAGTACTAAACAATACAGAATGAAATGGTTTCCCATGTGATTAAAGTGACAAACAGCAATCTACTAAGGCCGAGCGTTTTAAATAAAAGGAGACAAAACTATTTATAGCTCTTGCTTTATTTCATATCGGTAAAAAGGAAGGCTGAAATGGTTTTTGCTTACTTTCTCATTATCAAGACCTAAATGAGAAATAAGCATTGAGTGAATTTTGTAATCAAATAATTTTTTTTTGTTAAGGCTAATTTTTGCAATAAAACTGAAAACACTTATTTCCGAAATAGTTGAAGGTAGGTATAGGACTTGTACGTGGAATATGCCTAGAATTTTCTGAAGACGTGCCCGAGCGTTTTGTCGAACACGCCCCATTTATTTATTATCGAATTTATTCCATTTTGCTGATACACATTGTGTGTATGTGTAATTGGATCTTTGTTTTGGATTTCTGATATCTCATATTTATAGTCTGAAAGATTAATAATCAATTATTATTACGAATCTGTTGTTCTTGTTGTGTAACTTCTACTTGGCCTAATACTTCCTTTATCTTATCACAAGCATTGAATTGAGCTGATAAAATGCTGGTTACGCAGTTTTTGATTATCGCCTATATATTACGAATCATGGTAACACCATCATTATACGTTGTATTAATATTGACGACTTATCTACCAAAAATTAAATAATAATGAGATTACTGTCAAATTATTTATAGTAATGGAATGTTTGCAGATCACATTCCATTAATATCAGTAATTTGATTGCAATCTCATTGTATTCAGAATTTACATCAGTTCTACATACATAAAGACAAAATTTGCGTCGATTGCGGCTTGAACCTTGATGACGCAGTTGGTTAGCTCGGTACTCCAACAAAGTAGAGGTCGTAGGTTCAAATCCTACTCGAGGTAAACTTTTCATTTATGTATCTAATAAAATATCCTGAACGGGGGCGCCCAAAAACAAGATTTGAAATATTAATGGATCGCTTTGTTCATACTGAATCAGTCGTATACGACAAGTATGAAAGGAATAAAAATGTTACAGCCGAAGAAAAGGAATATGACGTACCGTTACTGAGGATGCCACATTATCCCTCGTGAAATTTCACGTCGACACGGCATTATTGTAACCTCGACCGTAAACATACTTCACAGACATAAATGCATCCCTACCGTATATAATTACATCAAGAATTTACAGTCGATTAGATTTTTTGTGAGTGGGTATCAGCAGCAAACCCGTCGTGACCGAGTTTTTCTGATTTTGTGCTTTTTAGAGCGAAGCACAAAAATGGAACAGTGACTAGGTATGATTGTCATTACTATGCAATAAGCAATCCTTACTACACTAATACTCATAGTCAAATTAGGTGGTATATAAACGTTTGGGGGGGTATTCTTGGGAAGTATGTAATTGACCCACATTATTTTGACGGCTGTGCGACTAGTGTTGTATATCTAGATTTTCTCAATAATTACTCGCTATTGTTATTTGAACATGTTCCACTGATTGAATATTTGACGAAGAATGTGAATATCTATTAATTACTTGTTAATTAATTAAATGTATCCCCTCCGAGGTTGTTTCAAAGACGTAGAGTTTTTCGAACGTCAGAGTCCCCTACGGTCAGACAGCCAATCTTTACGCCTTCCGACGGTTGAAATGAAACCGCTAGACGTGCTCTTAAGAGCGCAGACCGACCGCGGCTGTTTCATCACCATTCTTCGTTGAGTCAACTCGAGTATCCGTCCGAAATTATTCAAAGATACCAGGGATCACTGCTGATTAAATCTTAGGTCACCTTTATCTAAGTTAATTGCGCAACCAGACACATACGCTAGTAAACGACGCGACGCTGGGGGATATTCCCTACGTCTTTTACTTATTCCATCGGAAAGGAAGGCGGACTGCCTGAATTCTACGGATCACCAGGATATCAATTATACAGCGCAACGGGTAGTAGCCCAGCATACTTTAATTGACATTCCACACAAACGCACACTAACACGTTTTACCGGCCACTTAAAAACAATGTGCATTTTACGTAATTAACCGTTACATAATACAAAATTTCGTTAAGATGTATATTAATCAAATACTGAGGTTCATTTTGTCAAACATGAAAATCAACGCTATACTAAACGTTTTGATCTTTACATAAGATGAATAAATTAATTTTTTAGCCTTATTTGGTCTTCTATTAAAAATTTTTATAAGAGAAACTAATTTATAAGTTTTTCCGGCATAGGCAAAGGGTATGTTAGGTATTTTTTTAATTTTTTGGGCTTATAACTACAAAAAACTTTCTAAAAGAAAATTTATCTAGTTTTTACTTGTCTTTTATTTCATTATAGTTACTAGTTATCGAGATATTCACAATGTGTAGTTTAGTGCTCTCTATAAAGTACCCTTTTTGCTAAATGAACCTTAAAAAGGTGTGATAAACCAAGATATAGTAAAAGTTACTTGAAATATCCAGTTCCATTGAAATCGGTTACGTATTATTTCAGTTTTCTTGGTTACACACACGCACGCACGCACGCACGCCCGAACGTACGCGGGCGCGCACACGCACAAACGCATCCACACACACACACACACACGAACACGAACACGAACACGAACAAGAACGCGAACGCGAAAGCTAACGCGAAAGCGAACGCGAACGTGAACGCGAACGCGAACGCGAACGCGAACGCGAACGCGGATTCGGACGCGGACGCAGACGCAGACGCAGACGCAGACGCAGACGCAGACGCAGACGCAGACGCAGACGCAGACGCAGACGCAGACGCAGACACAAGCACAAGCACAAGCACAAGCACAAGCACGCACAAGCACAAGCACAAGCACAAGCACAAGCACAAGCACAAGCACAAGCACAAGCACAAGCACAAGCACAAGCACAAGCACGAACACGAACACGAACACGAACACGAAAACGAACGCGAACGCGAACACGAAAACGAACACGAACACGAACACGAACACGAACACGAAAACGAACGCGAACGCGAACGCGAACGCGAACGCGAACGCGAACGCGAACGCGAACACGAACACGAACACGAACACGAACACGAACACGAACACGAACACGAACACGAACACGAACACGAACACGAACACGAAGACGAAGACGAAGACGAAGACGAACACGAACACGAATACGAACACAAACACGAACACGAACGCGAACACGAACACGAAGACGAAGGCGAACGCGAACGCGAACGCGAATGCGAACAAAACAAAACACAAACACATACACAAACACAAACACCTATGCACGCACGCACGCGTGGAAGGTATACAGCTTTTTAGGAACAGTTCATGTTTTAGAGGCGGTAAGCGTTGTTTTCAGCCCACCGCGATCTTTCATAATATCTCCGTAACCGAAAAGGCACAAATGGTGTTTACTAAAGCTAAGTAAAGGAACCCGGTGCAAAAACTATCATACACGTCTTGCACAAACGGTTTGATTCTTAATAGTTTTCGGTCCAAAACTCATTATTTGTGTTCTCGAGGTAGTATCTTGTTGAGGGTACAATTATTTTGTTTTATAAGTTAAGTATATGGTGTATCCTTGAGTACTTTCGATAATAGATGGGGATGTACAAAATACATGCTATCCTTCTTGACACCGATATGATTGGAAAGTTAGAAAATTCTATAACAGTACGATGATGTATTTAGAAATCTGGTAAATGTATTTTTTTTATAAAAAGACTTTAGGTAAATTTTTATTGTTTAACCTTACTTCGTGGAATTTCATAATTAAAAACACTATCGTTTCAAGTATAACTTTACAAAGTATTGTATAAAAATTTATTTCTCAGCGCGTTTCAATACATGTATTATTATCACGGGAAAATATTATGTAATAGCACATAATTAATGTAAAACAGCAAGATCAATGTAAATTATAATATATAAAATATCTGTGAAAGGTGCGCGTATAAGATCAAGCAATACCTTTATTAGAGGTACCCTCTGTTTATGTTTATAGATTTTAAATGCTTCCAGAACAACTAACTTGTCTCCTTTATTAAAAAATTTTAAAGTGTAATACTGTTTTGTAAAGTCATAATGTGATTACGTCATATTAAATATTTGGCATAATTTCATTTGTATGTGTGTTTATGTTTGTAATATCTAATGTGTTCTATGTATTTAATATTATGGTTCCCAAGTATTTGTCCAATATAAACAGAATTACAGAATGTGTAGTTCAATTTATAAATACCCGACTTCAAAGGATCGTTAGTTGTATAGCAAGATATTGCTTACCAATCCGTTGAAAACCAGCCGCGGACCACCCCGAAACCCTACATGTGGTGTTGTGTCTAGGGTCTTGCACTTCGAGTAACGGCACCCCCGTCTTTGTGCCGTGCAAGGCAACCCGTGCCGGTAGATGAAGGGATCCTGGTGGTTGAGAAGACCCTGTCTGGGCGCGAACCCTCCAATGCGCCATTTTGTCCCTGATTTCGTCTAGACGAAAGGTCGAGGCTAAACCGCAACTCTCATGACTGCAAACCCCTGTCGGGAACTATGTCTCTTTGGTATCACTGGGGTCTTAGTACGTCCCATATGTGGCTCCGTGGTGGGTGGGGAGCTTATGAGGCGAAAATTTTCTTTCCTTTAACATGGATCCCAAAATTAAAACTTCTTACGGAACGGCATCTAATGATGTGTGCGTGTGCGTGTGCGCCCGCGCGTGTGTGTGTGTGTTTGTGCTTGCCTGCGTGTATCTGTATCTGTAGCCGCGATAACATGAGATACGCAACCGATATTCATGAAATTTTATGTTTAAAATATCTTTTAAAATATCTCGGTTCCGTCAAATTTTAGTTAAAATCTAGTTACATAAAAAGCGCTAAAGTACACCTTGTGAATGTCTTGAAAACTGCTAACTTTATCGAAAAAGGGAGAAAAGACTTTTATCAGTGGTAGTCACTAAACAATTGTTCGTAATGAAAATTGTTCATAGAGTAATAACTAACCCTAAAAAATAAAAAAAATTTTAACATGGCTATTCTCTATATGGGGAAAACCATTAACTTAATTAATGGTTAATAATGATTATCCTATATAGTTTTTAATATGAATCTTAATAAGCCTTAAATTTGAATTTAAACGTGCCAAAATAGAAAAAAATTCCTTTTTACTGCCTTGGTTTTTTATATTTAATAAAGAGGTAAAACGTTAGTATTGGATTAATACAAAGGATTATGAATATTGTATTATATAAAGAGAAAAAAATAACTAAATTTAGACTGGTAGGATGTTATATACTTGCGGCTAAATCTCGATAAATGCGGGCCAATCACGCGTTTCCTTGTTTGACAACTTCTTGCGCTAATTTTTACACAACTCAACATTTTATGATAAATAGTGATGTAATACAAGGTGAGATTAATTACCCTTCAAGTAGTACAAAATTTAAAACCTATCTTTACAAATAATTTGAATATTAAAAAAAGAAGGCACCTCTTCTCTAATGACAGTTGTTAGTGGAAGACGTTACAAACATACAGTGTGATGGTAAACAATTTAATAGTTCAACAATTATGCAAGAAAAAATTTAATACATGACATTTTATAATATAAATGTAACCATTGCGATTTTACAACAAAGGGGAAACGAAGTTTAAAAATATCGTGCTTTAAAGCAGGGGTGGCTAACCTGCGGTCCGCGGGCGGCCCTGGACATTTTTTCCGGCCCGCGAGATTCATCACACTTTTACAAAATATATTTATTTTATAATAGTCAAAGTAATAAAAACCAATGTATTAAAAAAATACATTATCTGTGCATCCATATAGTATTTAAAATAAACTGTCAAATTATGGGAAAAATTCACTTTAATTTTACAATAATATTCTTGCAATTATATGAGTTACATTCGATCACATGTACTTCTGACGCATCGGCAATTTAAGGAGTTTCTGAAAGAATTAGATTCTGAAAACCCATGGTGATGTTGTATAGTTTAGTCAAGTCTGATGGTTAAGTCGTAGAAGATGTTCACGCGGTTTATGAGTTACGAGAAGAAATTGACTTTTTATGAATGACAAGCAAAGACCTGGACCAGAATTAAGAAATGATTTATGCTTTTTAGTGGATATTGTCGAAAATTTAAATGTATCATTGCAAGGAAAAGATTACCTTATAATCGACACACTTAATCACACCAAAGCATTTTAAAAGAAATTGTGGTTATTTGAATCGGAATTGAAAAGAAATAACGCTCACCAATTTCCAAAGAATTTAAGAAATCAAAATGTAACAATTACATCAAATATGCAACAGAAATAAGAAAGTTTAACAGCTGCTTTTGAAAGCCGATTCAGTAAGTTAGCGTTAAACAAGTAGGTAACAACAACATTTTGAAATACATCCATCCTTTTATGTTGAAATCGAGTTGGCCCCAAATCTCCAAATGGAACTGGTTGACTTACAGTGCTATATTGAATTAAAACACATTTTTTTTAAACATCATAGTCAAAAATAAATTTTTATAACACTTACATCACAAAAAAGAAATTTGCCAATTTGAGAAAAAGAAGATGTTACCGCTTATAAATCAACTTACACCTGCGAATCATTTTTTCGAAAATGAAATTGACTAAACATAAAACACGCCCAAACATAAGGGACACTAACCTGCAACACCAATTATGATATGTAAATACCCAAATTGAGATCGATTTGCAAAAGCTAAGTGAAAGAGTGGAGAAACAAATATCGCACTAGTAAAATAATTTTTTTTTAATGATTTCACCTTTTTTATTTCATTGATATTTATATATTCTTTATATTTCATTTTTAGTGTTATGCAGTGCCCGTCTAAGGTCACCTCCCCCTCCCCCCCCAACCTATTATGTGAACCATAAAACGGAAATTAATAAAACTTTGAGAAACCGAACTAAGGCACATATACAACGTTTTTGATTGTATTCAGTGACGTAATCATTAAACATGGCGGATAGCCTATGTTGTAAATTGGGTCATATGGCAAGTAATACCTCATTTGAAAGCTCGTTCCAAGTCCTTTTCAACGACATCAACATTAAAAAAACAAATTAGCATATTACTACTGATTCATGAGTTTCAACCCAAAAACGCCAATTAATGTTTTGAGGTTTTTTAGTGAAACTCATAAATGAGTAGCAATATTTTAATGCTGTTGATGTCGTTGAAAAGGACTTGAAACGAGCTTTTAAATGAGGTATTACTTGCCACATGATCTCATTTAAAACGCCATTACAAAATGGCGGCTGTCCTCCATTTTTAATTATTATGTCACTGAATACCATCAGAAACGATGTATATGTGTTTAGTTCGGTTTCCCAACATTTTATTAATTTCCATTCTATGGTTCACATAATAGGTTGGGGTGGGGGGGGGGATTTTAGACGGGCGTTTAGTATCATTATTATTATATTATCTATGTTAACATGTATGAATAATAGTAAAGGCAATAATAATAATTAATTATGTTTCAATTTTTCGCTCCAAAAAAATGTCTATAGTAGGTCTAAATCTAATATGGGGATATATAAATTTATAGGAGGCCCGCGGAGTTAAAATGCATTTCCAAAGTATTTCCAAAATATTGAGACGTCCTTCCTTCAAGGCTACTCTAAAGCTGCTATTTTTCAATGCTCTTCCATCACTATTACGCCCGAATGCACATAAACTGATTGTTACAAATCGGCCATATATATCTGTCACTGCCAGCAAAACAATTGAAAAATAGGCTTTACAGTTGATGAAGGCAGACCCCGACCGTGCTTTTATTCGAATATGTTTACCGTCCCCACTACCAACACAGTTGGGGATATTCCATAGTTCATGGTTAGCATTTCGCTGTGTTTTGTCATTTAGCTGTTGTAGATTTCGGCAGGTGCACAGGTTGTAATCTCCCCCATATGACTTGGGACGACCCCATATACAGTAGAGTGACCTTCCAGGAAGCATAAAGGAAGTGATTTAAACGAACACACTGACGCGAAGTACCTGTACTACAAACTAAATTGTTGTGACGTATAATATTTTTAATTTTTGTTTCTATGTTGTTTTAGTACCCGAGTGCAAAGAGCGGTGGAAAAACATAAGAGGAATTTATTTACAATATAAGACACAACTACAAATAATTGCAGGACGAGGAGCTAAACTAGTTAAAGGGTATTACGTTGCACTACATCCCTCTTGGATTCCTTCTTGAAATCCCGTAAAAGTAAAGGGAACATGGATGAAGAGTCAGACGCTGGAGAGGATTCAGAAACGAATGAGTGCTGTCGTGTGGTCCCCTGATAATAGTATGTTATCCTTTGCATCCTCTCATTCATCTGTCGATACTCAGTCGTTATTAATAAAGGCACCTAAAGCACCAGTACCAAAAAGAGATGATTTTAGAAGAAGAAGGAGGTTAGCAGCCTTCGCCACTTCTGTCAATGGTGTTAATCACCAAGCTTACCAGTACTTTGGAAACAACAAATGCTGGAGATGCAAAACATGACGAAGACAAACTCCTGACTCTGACCTGGCGCTTTTGCTGTGTTCTGTCTGACATGAAGTCTATGAACAGTAACCGGAAACGGCATTACAAAATGGGAATTTTAAATTTGTCTGAGAAAATACTACCCTTCACCACTCCTGAAGCTCCTATTCCACCAATAAATTTCTGTCAATCTTGGATTCGGGGCTCAGTAAACACAATTCGGAATTCTACGACGCAAGGGAATACGACAGAATCAAGGATACATTTCAATATGAATGAATTTATCCGATACAATAATGAGTAGTTGAGGAACAACACTATCACGACATATTTTTTGTTTTGTATGAAACACAAATAAATGTGGGTACTTTAACAATTTTTCTTCAACTTACTTCAGTGTTATTAAAAGACTCTCCTCTGGACTGACGGGTTCTCCCCAATTCGTAGATTTTTTTTCAAGATCAGTGTTTACTAAAGTTAATATTATATAGAAACATTCGGTAGACATTTGGTAGAAACTTTTAAAACGTTCAGGCGTTCCCACAACGTTGACGAACCATTACTTTTTCCTTTACTTAACCACAAAATATGTACCCAGTATCTAAATTCACAAAGTCCAACGTATCCTGGTGATCTTCGTCATCCGGGAGCATTTTCACTTCGCCTCAGACGTAGGTAACTGACAAATTATAAACGCCGATATCCCTTCTGTGTGAATTAAGCGCACCACATCGTACCCATCCTGTATGAGTTGCGCCTGAGAAAGAAATGTGTTACGAATGGTAGTTTTTATATTTCCCTAGGCAATTTACAATGTTAATGTAATTTTTCATTCTATTAATTTTAAATCACATATGCCATGGTAACGTGTTTGACAATTTACAAAACAATTGGAGCATTATTAGTTCTAATATCTGTCAGTTTGTGAGGTAACGTCTCAAAATGGACAAACTTGAATATCGAGCTGTAATAAAGTTTCTTACAAAACAAGGAAAATCTCCAAATGTTATTCGTGAAGAAATGTTGATGATATACGGGGATAATTGCCATTCCAAGTCGATTATTTGTGAATGGTCAAAATTGTTTAAACATGGCCGAGAATCACTACATAATGATGCCCGTCCAGGTCGGCTTGTTGACATGATCACTTCGGATGTTATTGAGAAAACCAAGTGTTTGGTACTGGAAGATGCAACATTAAAGAAGCGACAATTAGCGTCTTTATTAAGAGTTTCAGAAACCACAGTTTTCAGAATTTTACACGATTGCCTTGCCATGACAAAGGTCAGTGCGAGTTGGATTGCACGAATGCTTACTCGAATGGTGAAGTGTGAAGAATGTGTGGTGCTTTGTGGAGACGAACCAGATTTAATTATCAATCGACTTATCACCGGAGATGAATCTTGGGTCCATCATTTTGATCCTGAGTCGAAATAAGAGTCGATATTAGGGATTACAGTCCTCCAAAAAGTTTGAAGTCCCCTTCTGCAGGAAAAATAATGGCAACTGTTTTTGGGATTGCCAAGGATTTTAATGATTGATTATCTGAAGAAGGTGGTACAATCACAGGAGAGTATTATGCAAGCAATGCATCGCCTCAGAGATGTTATTAAAGTGAAAGACGCGGAAAACTAATGCGAAGTGTCCTGCTGCCTCATGATAATGCACCAGCCTATAAGCCAAGACTTTCAAAAGCTGCTATTGCTAAATATGGCTTTGTAGAAATTGATCATCCACCTTATAGTCCAGATTTAGCCCCAGTGACTATTTTTGTTTCTAGATCTCAAAAGAATACTAAGGGAAGAAAATTTAGGGACGATGATGAACTTGTAGCGGCTGTTGAAAGCCATAAAAATATTTTATAATGGATCAAAGATGTTATTGAAACGATGTAATACTTGTATTGAAAATCAAGGGCCTACATTGAAAAATAAATTTCTGTTGTTGTTCTATAATCTACTCTTATCATGCCTAGCCCGAAAATATAAAAACGACCCCTCGTATGTATGAATTCATAATCAAACTGTTTTAAAAGCTTTCATGTAAAATTAGTCTTGTGTTCTTATTTTGTAAGATGTTTCTGGTTTCAGTCTAATAAGACCTTTGGAAATAAATATAACAGAAATATATGGCTTTTATTGTAACTGTCGCTATTGTGCCCAGTTGGCTATACATACTATTACATGCTTAATAAAAATTAAGAGAATTAAAACAGAACACGATGACATGATAAAATACAGGGTGTTCCATTTAAAAACAAAAGTTATGGTCTTTTCAAATTTGCAAAAATTGACCATATTTTGTAAACACCAGTATAGTATAATCAGGAAGTATGAAGGTCAAAAGATAGCGCAAGGTCTTGTTTATCCGTCTGCCAAACCTTACAGTTCTACTTAATATTAAAGTCTTCAGAACAATTTAAGTAAAGGTATAAATTTTCACTTTTTAAAGAAAAATGCTCTAACTTGGCAACGCCACAAAATAAATTTAAAACGAAGTACCGTTTTTAGCATTCAACAAGACACATAATAATAAAATTAAATAAATATAGGGTTCCATTTAACAAAACAAAGCTGAGTCCGGTCCTGCAATTATGAAACACCCTATAGGGATGAAATTATTTTATTCAATGCACATCTAAGTCTGATATAGATCGGCACTATAACATTTTTTTATTTTTAATAATAAAGCCAGGACCTTCCGACGGCGCACTAATAACTCACCCTGTATATGTGCACATGTTCAAACACAGTTGTTGCAAAAACAACACCAGTAATACAAATCTGAGACCATTTTGAGTCCTAATACACAACCAAATATTTTTTTCAGTTAAAAAAAGTCAGAACCGGAAGGGTTAAATAAGATTGCATCAACTTAAAAGTAATACGCGAATTTACATTACTAAGCATATAGGTGCGATTTTAAGCAGAAACATCAATAACCATACAATTAAGTATTTGATTCGATTTTAAAGGTTTTAATCAAACAAACCTAAACTATCGTATAGGGGTAAGAGTAGTTTAAGATGTTTAACATAATTATCATTACTAAAGGCTCTATTTCTGTAGCAATTTTCGTTATCGTCAGTGAAGTAAGTATCCCAAGATGCGCGAGAATTATTTTTATAACTGGTAAATATATCATTGTTGTTGCAAGACCTAAAGGAATTAAAAAATAAAAACATATAATAACGTTTATGTTTTTCTCACCATAACCTGCTCGTGCTCGAAAATCTTCCTTGAATTCTGCCATTGTTGGTGGCCTAGCAGACACCCGGAGTTTCAAGAGGTTTTTAATCAATTCACTATAATAATAGTCAAAAATAATTTCTTGGTAATTGGTTTTGACTTCTGTGTTTGTACAGGTAGCCCAAAAGTAATGTAAGTCAAGGGATGGACCACTGAAGAACGGTAATTGATAATCTAACTATAATTTCAGTTATAGTTTTTAATTAATCACAAACATTAACTTACAAATATCACGTCTTGCAAATTTTCATTGGGCCCATAACAAAACATAAGATTTCCAATCCACAAATCGCCATGATTCAAAACATTAAAATTTTGCGATGATTTTCTCGACGCGCATATTTTTCCTATAATTTTTTCTGCACACAACTTACTTTCATAAACTCGTAGATCTACAAACATTTTTAAAATTAAAATATGATTAAAGTAGAAGACAGATAGTTGCGCCGCCATCTTGGATTTTGACGTCACAAGACCGCCCACATGGGAGACCATATTTTCCACCCTTATTTTTTATGGTTTCTTTTCGGAGGCTTTTTTCAACCCTAATTTTTCATACACCCACGTGTGAGACCATATGTTTAACCCCTGCGGGAATTTTCATCCCTAATCATTTTTTATATGCCCACGGGAAAAACGGGTCCCCCCGTTTTTCCCCCCTATGGTTTCCTTTCGGAGGCCTTTTTCAACCCTAATTTTTACACACCTATGTGTGAGACCGTATTTTCAACCCTTTTTTATCCTTAATTATTTTCTACTTGTGCACGTGTAGGACGTGTTTTTTCACCCCTATTTTATGACAGCGTATTTTCTACCCTATGGTTTCTTTTCGAAGGTCAGCCCTAATTAGAGCCTTTCTGTACTTGCTCACGTGAGGGGAAGATGTAGGCCTTGGGCTAGGTCTTGGGCTGGGGGCTGGAGCTGGTCTTGGGATAAGTCTTAGGGTTTGGTCTTGGGGCTGGACCTGGAGCTGGTCTTGGAGGACTGGTCTTGGACCTGGGGCTGGGCTTGGAGTTGGTCTTAGGGTTATTTTTGATGGTCATCTAATTAAGGTTCTTCTGGCTATATTAAGAGCAGTGCCCTGGAGGTTAGGAAACGCACAGGCATACAATGTTGGAAATTGCATAATTAATAAGATATTATTATTAAAATTATCGATCCTATTGCTTTAAAATGGTCAAATGCTATGGATAATCTTTTACCTATACGAAAATGTTTCTAATAATGAGGTTCTTGTAAGACAGCAGTTGTGTTAAGGATTGATCTTGCGTGGGGAATTTGAATGATAGTAAAATTTAATTATAGAACACTTATTTTTATTGCAAATGTCATAATTAAAAATCCTCAGTGAGTTATAAAAAAATACTGACATTCGGGTCTAATGAAACAAATCTTTTATTAAGTTAATTAATTACATAACAGTTATTACAATATTGTCTTCTAAAACGAATATTAAAACTGATTGTTTTACCTGCATTGAAATATGTTTAATATCCATCCGATCGTTAAAATTTTGTACGCCTTAATATATTTTTTTAAAGATACTTGTTACGTAAAGCTTAGATGTGTTTTATAACTGTAATTAAAAATCTGTAAATAAATAAAGGGTTAACAGCACACTTACTAGCTCTGTACTTAAAGAACGTTTTTGAGGCACAGCTTCACGAGTGATAGTCACTGCTTTGTGTTGCTTGTCTAATCAAACTAAAAAAAACAACTTTCTACGTTGATGTAAAAACTAGCTATTGATTTCCCATAATTAATTTTTAGAGTGTAAATATACAAACAACCTTATTATCTTTATCACACTTACTGCAAATCGTATTTACCTTTCTCTTAAAATAATTAATAACAAATCGGTTTGAAAAATATTCATATTGCACATACGAGCACACAAATTGTTTTTATAAAAAACCATATTAAGAGTTTTTTTACGTGTTTTAAATTCCACAATATGTAGTAAGAAATCACTGTTCATGTTTTTTTACTTTTAGCTAATTACCGTGTAATTACATAACTCTTAATTAATAATCTAAAAAATTGATTACCAATAAAATGGTTAACATAATTTCTTTTAAAAAACACTAAATCATAAATTTTATAACACGATTTTTAAAAACACACATGCTGAATTAAAAAGAAAGAAAAACAGTAGGTATCACGCAATTCTTAATTAAAAAAGTAAGGTACTAAAAAATCTCTTTTATTTATCAGAATAGAATGGTTGGGTAACAGGCGTTAAACAATAATCTGATTATCACGTCATTTACAATTAAACATGTACTAAAATAGTTTTTTACAAAATCATACATAGGTAAATTATGTAATCTAAAATATAGAAACATTAAGGTATAAAGTCCACACACATCCGAATGGTAGTCTTGCAGTATTGTTTTATTGTATACGAAGCATCAGGAATTTTTCTCTAGGAAACTTAAATGATATCCTTGCGGTGCTCGTACTCTCCGTTACCATTCTCGTCAATGTAGATAGCGGTCCAATGCTGACCTGGTTTTTTTGCGGGCTCCGTGTTTACGATAATTGCACATGGTCGAGGTGCGTGTCTCGGTAGTTGATTAGAAGCACATACAAGCCGAAACACATTCTTTTTGTGGCTGGGGATCGATTTCAAGGATCTGAACACTTGCACCGCATACATCTCTGGAATTGGTATGCGTCCAGTCTTGCAGTAGTAAGACGTTTTCCAGTGCACACATAGGGTCAGTGATGTTATGGTTTAAACAGCTATATGATTCTGCTTCCTTTTTCAACTGTTTAATCGACGAGCTGCCATTCTCCTCCAGGTTTACTATTGGTTTGTCGAGAAACCTTAAAAACTGCTGTTTTTCACGGCTTTTAACGTGAATTTTGTTAAATGGACGCAACACTCTCATCAACTCCTCACGGAAATTGTTGTAATGTACATGACCTCACCACCATTTTAGCCCATGATAATTATCCTCCATAAATGTTATCTGTCGTGACATGGATCCTGATATAAAGTAGCCTCGAGGTGGTTTTATTAGCATCAACGATAACGACCGTGATCTGTAACCACGGCAATTTATTTCGGTATGAATTCGTTGTTAACACCACTAAACCCTTGTACGTCCAAGTATGCGTCCATCTTCTATCGGCTTCTGCTGTACACTGAAGCTTGCAGGTTAGAGCTACCACTTTTAACAGCTAAAATCCACAACGAGATTCCGATGTTTATCGATCTCGATCACGTTATCGAATTCTGCATACATCAAACAGTTAACGGTTACGGTGAGCGCTTCTTCAAACCCGACTTCCAGCCGAAGGGAGCCGTTTCTAACTAAATTCCAGTGCGTACTAGCGTTTGCGGACAGGTCAGGTGTTAGGTCAAAGGCCATTAAACAGTAGTCGTTGGGGTAATCACTTCTCGTTATATCGTTACCTTCATTCAAAAAATGAATACCCATATCAGAGAATAAGGTGTGGTACGCTCTTACATATAATCCATTAGCTGTAAAGTCTGGTTGTAAGGCCTTCGACGGAATTTGTTGTCCGTCAATATATAACGATATGTAGTTAATATTGCAGTGATGAAAATTGTACGGATTTGAGGGGTAATCACCGTTGAAGGCTTTATTTGCTACAAACCCTACGATGCATCGTTTAGGTAACTGACCCATGAAAACATTATCCAGTGATTTTCGCTGTATGCCTGCAGGTATAGTTAACACTTTTACGTCGGTCCTTGTAACAGAGTATTTTGCGGCTGTTGTTTCTAAAGCTTTAGCGTGCGCAATTAGAATAGTTGGATTGATTCGCATACGTCTCACCAGTAAACTAGCGTCTATAATTCGCGTCTTGTAATTTGAAGCGAGTGTCGCCATTAGGCTAAAGGTATCTCTTGATCGTACAAATTTATCCTTAGCTCAACACCACTTATGTAAAACTTTTCTTGATTAAACGAATCCGAGTGCACGTGACCAATCATCTCTATCTATTTCCCTGTAGCCGCAAGTGCTTGACGTTTTGAGAAACCGTTATTTGCGTTTCCCAGTGTATTCATCTGTCCGGCTGTATCATTGTGCAATAAGGTACATCCTAGATGTGAACTCTTGGCCTCCTTTCCATAATTTAGCAGCGTTTCGATGTATGAACGGTAAGCGTAGGTATTGTTTGGTTGTGACACCATCTTCTGATTTAAGTAAATCTCCACCTGTGAGAAAAGCGAATGCATCCAATTGTTTACCGGTGCTACAACATCACTGTCTGTAAGTGCTGTATCATCATGCTTTAGAACTTTAGCTGTAATCTACAACATGGTCTGACTTAAATCAATATAATTGTTTCCATTTCCGGGAACTACAAATTCTATTGGGACGTCATCACTCAGAGCTGATAAGGGCTTGCAAAATATCCATACTTGTCTGCGTCGATGGTAAAGTGAACAAATCCAATTCGGACTAGACGCATTCACACGATTGAGCATGTAGAAAAGCCATTATCTTGAAAATATATCGTCGTAAGCAGGCTTCTTCTTAGCAACAGCTCTCAGTGGAGACTGATTATTATCGGTCAGACGTACTCTTTTATAACCCAAACCTTCCATCATTTTATCGATTTTCTCGTCGGCTTTACGCTTAAGGTTTCTACCAGCCTCGTGAAATCTTTCTTGAAACGAATCATTAATAGGTCGACCCTCTATGACATCACCAAGAATATTAGCACCCGTCCTAAGAGCTTCTTTTCCAATAGCCTTTGCGCCAGATTTAAATAACGGTATTACACTTCTAAATATACTACCTAACTAGCTCCCTATTCCATGACCACGTTGATATGGCGCACCTCTGTAGATAGAGCCGATACCGTTACCGGCCTGATTCATGTAATATTGCTGATAAGGGCAAACCATTATTGTACTTTCTTAAAGTGTAGCTTCAGACACGACGTTCCAAACTCAAATGGCATTGCTGCACCCGTATCTGTTTTTATATTAAACTCGATGTTTTCAAATTCCCGTGTCATTACCGGTATGTAGTGTGCAGGCGAAAAAAACACATCTTTATGACCCCTGTAAGCATAGTTTTCTGAAGTAATGTTTATTATACGTATAAGCGGAGATATAACATCACCCACAATTCTATCAATATACTAGCGGGGTGAGGGGTTATTGGCTATGTTCTGATACGGTCGATAACCCAATTGTAAGGCTAGAGGTTGTGAGAATCCGAATAGCGAGAGCTGAGTTTTTAATTTCGTAGTGACGCGCTTAGTTAGATTATGATATTCGATTGTTAGCAATTTACTTATTAGTACATGGTTATTTAGCTCGCTGATAATTTCTTCTATGCTGGCGTAATTTCCCGAAGCGAATCGTATTACGTACCAGCCATCTTCAATATAAATGATCTTCTCGTTGTCGAGTTGAAAATATTCTGCGGCCTTTTTAATATCGTTTCTAACACGTTCTCGCCAGGTGGCTCTGTTCTATAATAAATTAAATTATCTGTTGCACTTACAGCGGCAAAAGAACATGAGTACTAAATTTCCGATACCCTTACAACCCACGAGCCCGTTGATCTTATTCGTTTTGGCAGTTGCGTAATAAAACTTGACGTCATATTACCTGGAAAATACGTCATAGAGCTATTTCTCAATAAGGTAAGATAAAACTCCATTTTTTATATATCTCTCAGCTGCGAAGCTAACACCCAGCTATTAAATTTGTCACTGTATCCACGCCACTTGACCAGGTATTGTTTATTTCGCCCACGGCCCTTCTCTGCTAGAATCTTATCGACTTTGAATAGAGTATCTTTATCAACCGTAACAACTTGCAATTCTTCTTCGTAAAAGGTGCTCTCAACAAGATCGTTATTAAGATCGATTATTCCATAAACTGGTGGTTTTCTTTTTATCGCCGCACTAATTGTAAAAACTTCCTCGCTCCAATTCGTTTCATATCCCTTCTCAAAGGTGTACTTAGTTCTGGCGATTCTGACATGCTCACCGACTTTATATTTAGGATGGCGTACTGGACCTAAACCTTTCACGTACAGGTTATTCCACACTTCCAAAATGTTTTTATCGTTTACAACGGCAAGGGCCATCTTTATACTTGAATGAGGGCTATTGTTGTAAGCAGTCACAAGTCTTTCGAGTACGTCAATATACCTGTAGGAACTTTTGTTAAGTGAAATAACGCCACATCTTTGTTTCAATATTTTATTAAATCTTTCAACTACAGATGCTCTTATATCAGGGTTATTTGTTAAAATAGAATAGAAATTGATATTTTGTTTCTTGAAAAAGTTTTGTACACTGCACGCCACAAACTCTTTGCCTTTATCCGTCTGTAGATTTGTGGAGTATTGTCGCAATCCTTAAGAATAGCCGCGAATGCTTCATTAAAGATGAGGCTGTCTTCGTTTTAAGTGCCCTCGCCCATGCCCTCTTGCTAAATACATCAATTACCGTTAGTATGTAGTTGTATCCCACTATTGTGTTTACTTAAAGTTCGCATATCACAAAGATCCGCTTGCCGTAACTCGTAAAGGTTACTGACAATATATTTATTTTGTGGAAGCTTTTTTCTGACTGGTTTATGTACCGTATAAGCTTCCTGTTCCTGTAGCCAGTTTTTTACTTCACCATATCTACCCTTTACAGCATTAGTTAAAGGTGTTATATCAGCGAACCCTGCTGGGTGAGAGGGATCACAGTATCCATGTTATGACCGCCACGAATGCCAATCTAGTGAAAGTCCTCTTCTTCTTCTTAGAGAGATTCTTCTCGGTGTTTCCCGCGTTTCACTATCAGCATCGTAATTCTCACCTATAGCTGTTGTGAGGGTCCGTTCAACGCTGGGTGATACAGAAACGTCATACCTTTGCGTATTTCCGATAAACTCTCGTGGTATACTATCTCTTTAATGTACGTCGCAAACTGACGCAAATCGCGCGGGTTTGTGGTTTTTCGTTTTCTTAACGTCTCGTGAACCAGATCGATAATGTTGGAATGTGGTATGATCTCGCCTTTTATCCCAAAAAACATCGCTGCTCGTATTCAGTATACGTAACAAATTCGCGCCTTTTCTCTTATATGAAGGCGGAAGCGTTGATACTATCTCGTCGTCTGTCAGACCTTTGCGTTTAGTTAAATCATCAGCAACAGCATCACCGCTGATTGTTATACTGGTGGGCTGACGTAACTGATTGGAAAAGTGTAGATACCTTTGAAGAACTTGGTTGTACTGCTGCCATTTGTCATGGTCGGTAATTTTAGTTTTTAAATCTTTATCCATATCGTTACCCAGCTGCGTTAAAATGTTGTTTTGTGTAACATCTGGTGCATGTAAGCGCTGTATAAAGTCCATCGGTAGAATAATCATCTTCTTCAGAATGTGGTCCATGGTTATTGAAACGGATTACCCAGAATTACGCCGAGTAATGGTCCTAACAGGAGTGGTAGAAATGCACCACCTTTCTGTACAAGAAACTGTTTCTTCTTTTTTATAGATTCGCCTCTCTGTGCCAAACGTCTTAAAGTGTGCTTATGTTGAGAGAGTCGTTGCTTCTGATCAGCTGACAGAGGTACACGACCTTTTAAAATGTTATGTGCACACTCGCAAATACACTCTACCTGCTTACTATCCAAACATTTCAATAAAGCGTCACGTTGACTTTTACTTAATCTGGCTAATGCACGCAGGATATCAGTGTTCTCGCTTAAAACGTCAGCCATCATATATGATGTAATCTTTATGGCTGTGAGACTTAAACCCTTTTTTCGCTATATATACCTGGCAGATACCTTGAGGCCCGAATGTGTTTGTTCTATAACGTAGCACATCCGGTGTATTCTGTTTTAAATCGAACAATAAATATCCGTGCGGGCTTAAAGTAGCATCTTGGTACGCGGCTTTTAAAAATTTTGGGTTGTCCTGCGAAATCTGTCTTGCTAAATGCTGTATCTGAGCTCTGTCACGGGGGTTCTTAAACAAAATTATGTAATGTGCGTTGAGAGAAATATGCCGCTGTCCACGTCCTTGATGAAATATGTTCTGTGTTAAGAAAAACACACTTAGATTTCGATGATGACAGCCCTTTGTAAAAATATCAACCACAGAGCCGTTAGTTTCGCGCATTAGATCGTCAATTATTATTAAGATAGGTTTTCCCCGTCAAACTGTTTCCATATCAGGTAAACCATTTTGAAACTTCACAGAGATCTTTGAATAAAGGCTGCCACTCACTGTAAAACCAGATAATTTTTCAAAAGCTGTAGCGCAGGCGATTTCGATATTTTTAGAAAATCAACGATACTAACAGATACTCTATCAGCAACTTCGTTTAAATAGACTAAATAAAAATCTTTTTCAAACAGAATACGTGCAATTGCCTAACCTCCAGGGGCACTGCTCTTAATATAGCCAGAAGAACCTTAATTAGATGACCATCAAAAATAACCCTAAGACCAACTCCAAGCCCAGCCCCAGGTCCAAGACCAATCCCCCAAGACCAGCTCCAGCCCCCAGCCCCAAGATCTAGCCCAAGGCCTACATCTGCCCCTCACGTGTGCAAGTACAGAAAGGCTCTAATTAGGGCTGACCCTCGAAAAGAAACCATAGGGTAGAATATACGCGTCCTATACGTGAGCTGTCATAAAATAGGGGTGAAAAAACACGTCCTACACGTGCGCAAGTAAAACATAATTAAGTATAAAAAAGGGTTGAAAATACGGTCTCACACGTAGGTGTGTAAAAATTAGGGTTGAAAAAGGCCTCTGAAAAGAAACCATAGGGGTGAAAAACGCGTCCCCACGTGGGCATATAAAAATAATTAGGGATGAAAATTCCGCAGGGGTTGAAATACGGTCTCACACATGGGTGTGTGAAAAATTAGGGTTGAAAAAGGCCTCTGAAAAGAAACCATAAAAAATAAGGGTGGAAAATATGGTCTCCCACGTGGGCGGTCTTGTGACGTCAAAATGCAAGATGGCGGCGCAAGTGTCTGTCTTCTACTGTTTAATGAGTATAAATGAATTGTTAACCTGGTGTTTTTGAACAAAGCTTCTTCAAAGTTGATGTGGTCACTAAAACGTGTGAAGTCGTACTGTCACATGGTACAAACATTCCAGTGTTGTAATTTTTAAATATATTAGGATCCTACAAAAACGATTTTGAGTTTCGATATTTTAAGGACTATCTAAAAAGTATTGTGTTTTTATCTAAGCGCCTTCAATGGTCAGTATAGATATACTTTAGGGCAAACTTGGCTTAAAGTAATTATGTTTTAAGTATGGATGGTACTGAGTACTATTTTTTCGTTCTGAAAAGTTTCAAGTCAGAGATATCAAAATTTAGTAGGACCAACATACACTGATTTAAGGAATAACTGATGTACTAATAACCAAGCATTTAAATGTATCGTTTTGGTTACTGAAAAAAGTCGGAATTTGCCTCAAAATTTCGAGAAAGCAAGATTAGCATTAAATTTATTCAAACGCGCAGAAATGCTCATAAAAAGGGAGTTATCCTCCATACATTCTTATCTACCTTGCATGGCTAAAATATTTTCATCCTATAGTTATCTTATTTGCTCCTACTATTTTTTTCAATTAACTAGTTTTAAATCGGATAAATGGATAATCACGCCCGGTTGGGATGCAACCCAGTTAAGTCTGTATTGAAACAAACTGGTAGACTCTATAATTTCTATAACACAATATTTGGGTTTTCTATCCTAATAGTGTTTAACATATTTTGGCCAAAACCATAATTAAATAAACGCGACCTAAGCATAAAACTATAAAACTACTAAACTCTAGAGCGAGTTTTAATCGCAAAAGGACACAACAGAATAGGACTGCTCAGTGCATTACGATAATACTGAACCAACATTTTGTTTCAAACTTAGCTAAAATAACGCAATACTTTGTTGCCACTCTTTCTTACGATTTACAAATTTTACCTTTTCGTAAACAGCAACTGAAGCTGCATGTAGAAAGGCCAATTTTTCTATAACGAGCAAAGAGTGCTGTAATTCGAAGCCTTCCTTAGGTTTGTTATAAGATTTATAGCCAAGTGGTTTTAGATCCTCCAATAATAAAAGCGGTGTTGGTTCCGACAAAATGGTGATTAGCGAAGGGGATATCTTCTGACGATAATCTAAAATAAAAAATGCAAGGAATATTAGTAAGAACTTGTAGGTAGCGCACCGCGAAAATTTTATTATTATAATCAATATGTTCAAATCACAATTGTTATCGCGATAGAAGAGTTAATTAAGTCGTAATTCGAGAATGTTTTTCGGGATATTTTATTTTTTGTAACTAATAGTGGGCTGAAAAACACATGTTAGTGCAGAAACAAGCTGGTGTATGCTCGACAATACTTTATTGCCGGGGACCGTAACGAATATTTGAAATTTGCTGTATACACATTGTTGTGGTAAAACTTCATAAATGTAGTAATTAATTACGTCAGAAGCTAGCGCAAATCCAAAGGGAACCTCCACACCTAAAGATAAGGTTTGTTACAGACGAATCCATATTTTTAAAATTAAGATTTCGTTCAATAATTAATATGAAACCGTTCCAACGTAATGTTTCTTGTTTTTTATTACTGTTAAAAACGGGATGGTTATTCGGGAGTAGATATAGTTAATTTGAAAGCGGAGGGGAAGCCGGTTGCGTTTTAAGGTTCGATTGACCCGGATCGCTTTAATTTGTTTTAGTTAGAAACTCACATTGTAAACCGTTACGTCTATAAATATGTTTGTCTTGCAAATTTGAAAAAACTACAAACGCTAATTCATTCCTTTCTTTTAGTGTATGCTTTAATGCAAATTTGTCCAAAAATTAATCTATAATTAATCGTCGCGGCGCCGAGCTTTAAACCGCGTATCCTAACTTGTCGTGTTGGTTGTAAAGTGTTAGTGGTAAAGTGTTTAACTGAAGAGAATGTATTTTTAATGTAATTCAAGCTCGCAGCAAACAATTCTACGAGCCTATGTAACGTATTAAAAATCAAACATTGCCTTGTAATGGTATCCGATTCGCACGTGGGCTCATTGTGCAGAAATCTGCTAAAGTAAAAGAAAGTGCAGGGCTCCCTCACTCATGTATTTGGGTGAACTAGCGTTGTTGTTTATATTTATATTTGTGTAGAGGTGGGCGTGGACGAAGGGGTACAGGATAAAGCTTGGTTATAATTGTAAAAAAGGCAATTGCCGAGTGTTTACATACTCTCGGGTCTAGATGACCAATAAATACGTCACATTTCAGTTTTTATTGTTTTTATTATTGTGTAGATGAATGTATAACCTGAGAAAGGGACGCTGTATTTTTCTAACCCACTCAAACTTATATATCGGTCACGATGTTATGATCTATTTAAAACTTACCTTTGTAAGGTTTTGTTTAATGAGTTTCTTTGTCTTAATTTAGTCTCGTTAATCCGAGGTGTAATTAGAATTTGGGTATGTATGCTGTGTTTTATTAGTCCCTAAACAATTGTGTATGTGTAAATTTCTCAACTGCTTTTTGTCCTTGTGTTTACCTTATTATCACCTGTGCAACTTTGTTGTTGTTGTATTTTATATGTACCGTAGTTTGCCTTATTGTTTTATTTGCTTATTTATTTAAAGACCAGGGTGATTGGTTTTAGAGGGCCACATGTTTGTTGTTACAATTTTTATTCTGATTTATTTATGACACAATTGTGGGTGTGACTACATGGGATTTTCTTTACTGTGTTTATGTGTAGTCAAACTGATTTTTACTTGTTTTTTCTTAATGTTATAATTTGTACGCACTTTAACCCGATTTAATGGTGTTTTGTTATACATTTAACCCTTTAATTGTTTTTTGTGGTATTTGATTTATGGATGTACTTGTGCAATTACTTATTTATGAATAAAATGGGTTTTATTGGTGGTTTTTTCCCACAGTAGTACATTAACTGATCGAACCATCATTGCGCAAAGCTTGTTAGTTTTAATTTGAGTAGTTTACCTGTCCCACATAATGCAACACTTAACCTCATCCAGCCTATCTAATTCAAACAGCACAACGTACCTACCACTAGACGGCCAATTCTTTTGATCAGGTTAGAGGTTTGCGACTAATTAAGTATCAGACTTGTAAATAAATTCTAATGTTTTAATTATTGCCTGAAAAGGCAATGTAAGGCAAGCAATTAATTTGAGTAATAGTAAAGTCAAGATAAATCACTTAGCGATTTTGTTCTTGATTTGCATTATTGCGAATCAGTTCAAATTACACTGACCAAGATAGGATACCTGGGGGACGCTACAAACTAGCCTTGAATAAAAAAAATTACATCATATTATGAACTCGGTGCACTGTGATAGGTTGAGACCTTAAGGGTTTGGAAAATATGTAATTATATTATATAATACTATATTATATGTGATTGTCAAGACTACATACTCTAACAGACTAAACACGTGTTCTCAAATGCCTACATTTTTTAACTTTCTCACCGAAAGAGTGTCATTTCAATCGATCGAAGTATTCGAAATGGAACTGAGGCTGGAAATATCTATAATTCTGAGGTTCCCAGATATCGAAAAAAGGGTTTTAGAAAAATGTCATAAATGTGTATGTGTGTGTACATTCGTACTTGCATGTCAGAGTCCATGAGATTATGAGTGCGTATGTGTATCCTCCTCAGTAAAAGTATTAAAAGTATAGTGTTAATAAATTGTTCGTGCACAATTACAGGCAATATTCTGATGAAGCCCTAATCTAGCCTTTAAGAGTTTCTCTATCACTTATTTAAACTCAAGCTATTCGTAATTGTTTTAAAACTCTATTAGGAAATAAATCACTGATTGTATCCCAATGATGCTCTAAACCTTTGAAAGAAAAATTACAATAACGTGATTAAATAAAAAGAGAATTAACTTGACAGCTACTGTAAGATGTCGGCTGGGTCTCTTACTGCAAGGAAATCTTGAGACCCATAAAGTTAGCGGGCACAAACGGTGAAGTTCCTTGCATTGGTTAACGTTGCGTTTGTGCCGGTTAGTGTTGCTAAAAACTTTTTGGCACAGATGGAAGCATTTGACCATTTCTGGGAGTTTTACTTAACGACACAAACGTCGAAACTAGGTGCAACGGTTATTGTCGCGCTTGTGTCGTTATAAACTTTTTGCCATAATAAACTCTAACTTCACATTATTTGCCGAGGAAAACGTTAAGCGCATCGGTTAATGTCGCGTTTGGCCGGCTAGTGAGCTAAAACTGTTTAGGTATGACAATTTCTACTTGTTTAGCAAAATAATCCTTTTTAGATGTTCTGGTAAGTTCGTACCTTTTTGAAGGAACAAACGTTCAAAATAGATGCATAATTTGATGTTGAGCGCATCCGTTAGTGCCGTTAGAAGTGTGGAACACACTACTAGGAAAGTATGACAATTCCGAGATGTTCTACCAACTTCAAATTTTTTGACGGTACAAACGTCCCTGCTTGTGCTTATCGACTAGCGTCTCGTTTACACTGGTTAGTCCCGGCAAATTCTTTTTACCAAAACAAACGATTGTTGACATATTTTAAAGAACAAAAGTTGAAATTCGTTGCATAAGTTAATGTAACGTTCGTGCCACAGTATGCCTATTTTAAGGTATTCTGATAACTTCACACTTTTTACTCCAAAAACGTTGAAATTCGGCGCATCGGATAGTGGCGAGTTTGTGTCGGTTAAATTCGTTAAAAATTTATGGAAGACACACACAGCTGGAGAAGTATAACAATTTCTAGGTATTCTGGCAACTTCACATTTTTGCCTTCACAAACGTTGAGACCTATATACTAGTACCCCGGTTGTGTAGGGTTAGTGTCGTTACAATATTTTTAGCAAAGAAAATAGCTGGCGAAGTATGGTGTTCTGCTAACTTCACTGTGTGACAGCACAAGCTTTTAAATTGGACGCATCGGTTAGTACTGCGTTTTTACCGGTTAGTTCCGTTGAAAATTTGTTGGAAAAATATACAGTTGTCGAAATATAGTCAATTTTAGGTGTTCGGTTCCTTTTGAAGGAATACTCGTTAAAATTAGTTGCGTAAATTAATATTGCGTTTGGCCTAGTAAAGTTGTGTTAAAAAACTTTTGCCCTAGCAAACCGCTGCCATACTTTGGTCATTTTTAGGTATTCTGATGACTTCACACTTTTTTGACGTCACAGAAATTGAGCGCATCTATTAGTGACGCGTTTGTGTAAGTTATTACCGTTAAAAGTTATTACACATAAAATTCCGACGTACATATCTTTGAAAGGATTCCTAATTTTCCGTATATTCGATCCACAATTTTACATTACCATTTGTTTATGAAGTATTTAAATAATTGTAGTTTATTTCTCTAACAGGATTTCTGAAATTGAAAGGTTAAATGGGAGTTGCGCGTGAATTACGCTTTCCAAATTCAATTTCATTTACGTTTCGTTTTGAAGTAAAATAATCTTCTAATGAATGAAAGAATAATGCCAATATTGTCAAAGCTTAATTAATGAATGGAGGTTGCTTCATCTTTCTGGGTTTTATTCTATTATTTACTTTAAAATTTGATTTCAATTATAGATTTAATATTGAATTTGGATTAATTTTTTTCTACTATTTGGGGCCATAGTCATGTTTATCCCTTTTCCTTTAATTTGATAAATATAATTATTTAGTAGACCGCATTGTGTTTTCTTGGTTATTGTGCTTTACTGATATATATATATATATATATATATATAGTACAAAAGACTGGCCCTATATTAATTTACCGATTGGGACAAAGGCATTATTTGTGGTGAATGGTTAGTATCTCCAGTTAGTTTAACGATTTGTGTTTAGGAGAATTTTGGAGAACTTATTTCTCTATTTCTTTATTACATTTATACCTCTTACCATTTACACCACATACATTATATTATACTTCACTTTTTTATTATTTTGCTTATTCTTTTTGGGGAATTAACGTTATTCTGCTGTTTTGATACATTATTCTTAAACTACTGATACATCAAGTGACCAAATGAGAGCCAAATAGGTACAGGCTTAAAACTGTCAAAAATTAAAAAAAAAATGTCAGTGTGTACAAAAACGTTACGTCACCGGTACGACAAGCGAACGATTTAGGCGTGATCCAAGAAGCAAACAAGCAAGTTGTAATAAAAAAGGTGTAACGTAAGTGTGTGTATCGTATACAAAATTTTAAATAATAAAAAGTAAGTTATAAAGTAATGAAATAATAAGTTCTCCAAAAATACAAACCTTACACCACTTATAGTTGTGCCTTTGACTCAATCGGTTGATTAATAGGGTGGGTTCAAATAAATTGATTTGCTTGATTACCACTAGATCTGTTCGATTATTTTCACTTACCATCAATAATAAAAAATGTAAAACTAATGAAATTATCTCGGGCGCCCAATTGTTTTTTATAATATCGAAACGATTAAACCGAGTTTATAAAAATGTAAAAAAATAACAATATACAGACTATGTTTATTGAATATCAAATGTAGTGATGAAATAATGAAGGCCTCAAAATTATGCTTAAAGTACTAAATAAATCACTACATAAATACCTGAGAAATTTTTGTACACAAACTTTTCCTTTTGACAACCTCTGGTCTCTAAATATGATTACGAAGCGGTTAACCTGCATGAAATCATTGTGCAATCTTGATATAATGTTATCATCCGCACCCCAAACTGAATTTATCTTTAAAAAATCCGTATAAATTTCTTCTTAAAATTTCTAAATCCACTTCTTATTGCATTGTTTGGAAGTTTTCCATTCAACAAAAATTGCAATCATAAAACGAAAAATGTACGCAACAATAAAATCAAATGCGTACTTAAAAGGTAATTACGTTGTAAATTGAAGTAATGATATGTGCAATTAAAGTGAAAAATGGTATAAAAAATACATAAAGAAAGCGCCTAAAAAGAACCAGTGCTTTAATTTTATGTAACCACCAATTTGATGGCACTTTCACATAAATTAAGGTAAAAATCAAAAAGAAGCAGCTTCCTGCTTCGACATTAAACAGGAAGTGAAAAAAATGGAGGCTTTCAAAATAGATGATGCGGTTCTGCGCACAAGATATGAGCAGAATAATTTAACGCAGACGCGTTGCTTATAAGATAAGAAATGAATAAAAATTGAAAGTAGGAATATAAATCTTTACGAAAGTATGCACTATGAAGATATGCAAATTAAGTTGCCTACCTCATAACCATATTTCAATAATTAAAATTTTCTCGTATTTAGAACTAAATGAAGGAAAGATCCTAAATTGAGGTATATTTTATACAACACAAAAAAGAGTTGTTACAAAGTGCTAGAACTATGTTAACAAAAGTTGTAGATTTTTGAATTATGAAGACCATGCCGTAAATAAAATTAAAGCATTCGATTTGAAAAACCACTGCCAAATTATCTACCATATTGCTTTCTCATATATGTAAATAAATAACTGCATAGCCCACAATACCTGACTTTGAGTCATATCGGTTTTTAAGCACAATAATTCCCCATTTTTAATCCGCCACATTGAATTTTTTAATTTTGACAAATGATTTATAGTTAGCGATCTTAGAAACCCCCAATACCCCACTTCGGTATGTAAATTAAGAAATACACAATTTTATATCCTAAAAACCACTGGTTATTATATATTAAAAGTCGAGAACTGTAAAATAATGTTTGAAAATTTCAACGGATTACATAGCTTTCTGTTTATACGCTAGTATATGAGCAAGCAATATGTATCATACAAATCTCACAAACAAGAAAACTATGTAAATAGGTATATAATAAAATTCCTTTACTGTTACTTTATGAATAAGGAATTTTATACACACACATACACACACACACACACACACACACACACACACACACATGTATATATATATATATATATATATATATATATATATATATATATATATTGAAACTCGGTTCCTGTGGCACCGTGAAACTAATCGTCGAAGTAGCACCCGAAATTTTGTATAGATAAAGTTACGTTTAGGCACAAGTGTATAGAAAAACATGTATATGCGATCCGGCACCTTATATATACTGACTGGCTTGGAGGTCTGTTGTGCACTGACGTCAGACACAACTTTTGTACAAGAACGCAGGTAACGGAGTTTCTTAACACATGCATTTGCATACAATCATATAATAGATTTTGTGCCTTTGTAAAATATTCGACAACCTTTTCCCGTTGTTGTAAGAATTGATTTAAACCTATACTTTTTTTGATAAACTCGCGGGTTGAAAAAAAATTAAACTATTTCATTGTTAATAAATAAATTACGCTTTTTCGGAAAATCCTTTTCAGCAGTTTACTAGTGTAAATCAATAATTTATAATTTCACGAAAATGTAAATTTTCACCATATTCTCACATATTAAAATACTTATCTTTTTGTTTTTTATGGTGTATTTGTATTATAAGTTATACAATCTAAACGTTTCGATAACACTTACAGTTATCTTCGTCAGTAGCAGTATTATTTATTAAAATTGTTGGTCAGTCGCTTTTACAAGATGAAGCAGCGTCATTTTAGGTCGTAATAAGAGACAGGCAGAATTGATAATACTGAATAATTAATTTATTGTTACCGTTCTTACTATTACTATTGAACCATAAAAAATATCTAAAATGCTGAACTGTTTATTATGTTCAAACATTAACACACTAAAATACATTCAATAATATAAAATTCCTATCACTAAAAAGTTTGAGTCATCGGTTTATTTTTTTTTAATGTTGAACTTTGCTTTTTAGGTAAGCAAAAAAATTTCTAAAAACTGTTTCATTTCATTCGTATTTGGATATGATGATTTTAAATCCATAATTTCAAAATTAGCAAAAATATAGACTTATTATTTCTCATGGTTACAAAAAAAGTCACCAAATGAATATATTTCATATTCAATTTTTTAGAATATGTTAACAATTCGCAATATACGATACTTTGAAAAGTCGAAAAAGGTCAAACGTCCTATCTACGTCCTAGTTACTCTCATAATTTTCTATGATGGAAAATTGAAGTTAATAATCATATCTCTCATTTCTTTGCTTATACTTTTAAATGTTAAAATGTTAAATACATAAAAAAATTTAAAAAATCAAATTTTTCTTGTATTTTCAATAGTGAGTTTCTCGAAAACTATGGCACATAGGAAAAATTCTAGGATACATCTTTTTAAGAAATTAATCAAGCTTTCTTTTTTATAACAAGTAATTTTTCGATATCTTCGACGGTTAACGAGTTATTAGCGAAATAAAGCTATTCCTGAAAAGGGGCGGTTGTGGGGGGTCGCACCACCATCAGAACTGATTTTTATGGTTTTATGATTTATCACCCTCCACTAACAGATTCTGAAGAAAAATCTCAGAAAATATGTTTTGCGATCTTCCTACCGACTGGACTAAATGTAGGTTTAGTAAAATTAGATAAAATTTTCGATAAAAAACTTAGCTATCTAGATTTGCGCGGGATGCTACAATAGGTCTAAGTGGTTTAGTTTGTTTGTGTAATTTATGTAATCCACCCATTTTAGGTGTAGCACGTGTGAGTGGATGTAATTTAGATTTCATTAAATATTGAATTTCAAACGATTTAGCGACTATGACTATTGAACATGTTTGAAACAAAATTAAAAAATTTTACTAATTCCCTAATTAATTCAGTAGCGGGTTAGCAATTATTTTAAATGCTATTCAGGTATAACTGACTTTATTATTATTTCAGTACGTAAAAATCAAACTGAACAAAGTGGATCTTAAACTTAAATTTACAATTCAACAGGAAAAATAATTTTCCTTTACAATTTATTAGTAAAACGGTTTGACAACGTGTCCAAAAATTTAAATTCCGCGTTAAGCAGTATTACTTTAGATGTCAACATTCGTCAGATTATCTTGGTAGTCTTTCAATAATTTAGATTGTGCAGAAATACACTAATTTTGTAACTGTACCTTTCATATCTAAACTTTCACAATCGGTGCAAAAGTAACCATAAAATAAAAATTACTGTAATACACTTTAACAATACTCCAACACAAATGACAAAACATAACAAATCAAATGTCGTTTAGAAAGTTGACTGTCAGAATTGTTACAAGTTTTATGTAGGGAGTACACAAGACATTTCAAATAAACTAAAATGCTTTTAAGCTTTAAAAATTCACTAAACGCGAGCGTACGGTGAACAGTAAATTATCGAATGTGTATGGTTCTCACGGTTAACTCAAGTTTCGATGTATGTTTCGTTAATATTTATGGTATACTTGTTAATTAAGACACAGAACCTCCCCTTGGAGGGGATTGTTGTGCGTCTTGTATTACGATTAAGTCCAGAAATTTTGTTGGTAGGAGATTCATAATTGTTTCGCTGTGATAGATTGTTAACAAATCAAAATTTCAGTAATGTACTAGTGTGGGTTTTTAAATCCATGGAGAAAAAAGCAGATACATTGTCCTATCATACTGTCCAAATGGCTTCATAAAAACTGATGGTTAAATCATACCACTGGTAAATGGTTCGACGTTCCAAAACAATAAATTTAAAAAAATACATTTTGAAACAGTAAATCTTATACGTTGCTTAATTTTCTTATGTAGTTTAGCAATTAAGGTATGGTCTATCGTTTCCATTTTCAAGTGTTTTATACAAAATTCTTTAAAACGTACACTACAAAGAGATTTTGGAACCGGTATACGCTTCTTTCTCATGCCATTCTTAAAAATGTTTTGCGTTCCTAGATGTGCTCCATTTGCAGTAACTACAACGGCGATTCTTACTACGCCGCATCCCAATAAACGCCTTTACTAATAAAAATTCTGTGCTGTAAATTAAATGCTAAAACTTCCAATTCTGTATTACGCTTAGGGAGGTAAAGATGGATTTACACAGAAAATGTGCTTAATTATATTCAAATATTTAACTAATTCTAGAATTGTGAAGAACAAGTTGTAGTGATAACGCACATTGGTTTTGGGTTCAAAAGCTGATAATAATAAAATTTGCACGACTGTGTAGAACTATCAGCAATCTAATAATAACAAAACAATCATAGATAAGAAAACAGATGAGTCATAGAACATGTCTAGTAAATTCTTCAGTTGAACTACACTGTCATTAAGCACATACACAACTGAAATACTCTTTTACTCACACGATCTAACGTTGGCGAATAACATTATAAACAACTTAGGATGTAAGTCCAGAAAACATAATTTTAGCTTAAATCCTTCTAAATCTATCTATATTATTTTTTCAAAGTAAAAATAGGAATGACTAAAAATATTAGTTAGTGATGTAAATCTTAAATGTTCACAAGTGGTACGAAACTTGGGTTTAGAAATGGACAACAACCTACGATTTCAAGAACATGTTACTAAATGTGTTAAGAAATCGTGCTCTAGTTTAAAAATGTTATTTTCTCATCGCCATATACTTTCGCAAGCATTAAGGGGTAAGGAAGTCAGGGACTTTTACATGTATTTATTATGGCACACAAATGACCCAATATTTCTAAAATGGCTTGGCCGATCTTAACGAAATTTTTCATTTACTTATTTTAAACCATTTTACAAAGTTATGGTGAAGTATTTTAAGATTAACTCATAGTTGACGTATTACTGACTATTTCTTCTTTTTTTCAACTTTTTTTTACTAACACCATTCACCATAAACAAAAAAGAACGTTGAATTCTAAAATTCTCTCCACAGGGTAGATACCCAGTGGTTTTTCCAACAAAATAAAAAAGTATCTTTGGAGATAATGGGGCAAATGTAAAAAAGCATACATTTCAGGAGACGCAAAAAACTAAAAGTGCACTTTTTTTGTTACTGTAACACATAACAAATTTTTAAATTTATTTTTGTGTATTTTTTCGTTGCTCTCTGGCAACACTGCCCTATCATTTATAATAATAAAGATACCTTTCCTAAATAAAAAGAATTTGGTTATTCCTGCACGGTTTTTGAACTTGAAGTGAAAGTGCACAGTTTTTAGTTTTTGTTTTTTTTTCATTAGCTGTTTTGTTTAGTAAGCAAAAATAATTACTTATTGCAATTTTTATAAAAATATAATAATTCATACAATATATAAATAATATAAGTATATAAAATAAAATAATGAATTGAATGACTTAGGAGATGGGACACAGTGGGGTCGTGTGCAAGACAGCACGGCGCTCGGCCTCATTTGCGGTCTTATGAAGTTATGAGGTAACCCCCCACTTTGATTCAATCTTTCAACCACTTCCATGCATCATAAAAAAATGCGGTTTAGGACATTCTGCACCATATTGGGTCTATTTTAAAAGTGAAACAAAAAGACATCGTTTTTTGGACCCCTCTGACTTCCTTGTCCCCTTAAAATTAGAATTAACTGAGTCACTCGTATTAAGTAATTTTAATTTTTGTGACGTAGTATACGGTCTATGCCTTGCAAGTTCAGAACAAGGTCGCATTCAAAGAGTACAAAAATCATTTTACGCTTTGTTTATGGAATAAGGAAATATCATCCCATTACTGGCAAATTAAACTACGCTAATTGGCTAAGCATGGATAACAGAAGGGTACTTTATGCCGCTGTACTTTACCATTCAATCATTTATAATTAAGTTCCAACATATTTGCACCAAAAAATCAGACACCGAAGGGACGTTCACAACGTAAACCTTAGACTTAAAGACTAATTTCGGCTCCATCTTTTCGAACACATATGTTTCATCGATCATTTACGTATAACATCTATTCCTTACATAATAAACTGATGCCGTCTCTCAAAAGCCAATCACTATCCAAATCTAGATTTTGTACAAACAACTGTTGTTAACATCGCAAGCATAATTCACCATATTAATGTAATTCAAATTTAAATTCCATATCTGTAAAATTATTCGTTTTTCACAAAGCTATCCTTAATTTTTATCTCTTTTTGTTATGCTACAACTCAGGGTTGAAACTTAGATCAGTTTTACTGCCTTTTAACCCTTTTTTTTTGCAATTCTAATTTATAATTTAAACGCAAGTTAATAGTAGTATTACTTTCCTATTTTGTTATTGCAAAAAATAAACATCATTGTTATATCTCATTAAGTACATTTGGCTCATTAAAATACTTTAAACTTGTTAAAAGTACCTAATTATGCAAATTACAAGAATTTGGCAATCTTTCAATATTTGTTGACAGTTATTTAAAAGGTCTGTCCTTTTGTTTACTCTAATGACTCTGTGACAAGCAAGCAATAATGGAACAAAAGACAGGAAATTATTAATCTCGCATGTTTATTGAAATTTATTTAATTCTGCAGTTAAGGATTTAAGGATAAGAATCTTGTCGACCAGTTTCAAACGTTAGGCATAGATATCTGAGGTAATTAAACAGTAAAAATAACATAAACGATAACTACTTTAATGTTGTCTTGAAGTTCATAAAATTGTATTTATACAAGCAACAAATGACACAAATTAGTGATTTTTTAATATTTATTGCTAACTAAAAGTTCATATTTCTTTTACCCCAATGATTGAAATGAAAGCAATAATAAAAAGTTAAAGTTTCATTAAGACTGATAGGATTAATGAAACAAAAGAAAGGAAATTAATAGTCTTTAATATTAATATAAATTTATTTCATACTATGGTTAAAGGTAAGAGAACAAATTAAATAGTAAAATATTATAAAAGATATCTATTCAAATTTAATTTTATCTTAAAAGTTGTAAAATTATATATAAGAAAATTAAGATTGCCGGAAAGTCGTAAACAAAGCCAGAGAATGATTAATTTCTAACATCTACTAAAATTTACGTAATACTTTAGTTAATGATAAGAAAGCATTACGGATCTATTTAAAATTTAGGAATACATAAAAAAGTGAATTACATAGTAGAAATAATGTAACCGATAGGTATTTACATTTAACTTAATCTTGAAGTTTAATATTTATTGAAAACCACCTAAAATCCATATTGTTTGATTTCTCCAATGATAATACTAAAATGAAAGCAAATCATAATAGAAAGGAAAGGTTTTACTAAAACGGATAACAGAATGAAACAGGAAAGAAATTAATCACCTTTAACATTTATTTAATACTATAGCTAAATGTAAGAGAATTTCAAATTTTAGGTATAAATTATTAAACAGATAATTAAAAAGTGAAATAACGTAAAAGATAGCTATTACAATTTAATTTTATCTTAAAAACTGCAAAATTCTATGCATGCAAATTTAAAAAGTGACACAAAAAACAGGAAATCATTAATTTCTAAAATCTATTGAAACCTACTTAATAATTTTGTTAGTGATAAGATAATTTTGCCGCCATTAAATTAATTAATTAAATGTTAAAAATAGCATAAACGACGTGTAATTAAATTTAATTTTATTAAGGTCCTCAAATTGTATGCATGCAAATTACAATTACCGAAAATTAAAAAGAATTTAAAAATTCTGTTCTCATGTTTACTACAATTTCAATAGTCAACAAGTTATAATACAATGTAAAGGTTTTGTTAAAACTGGTAACACAGGTAGAATAAAGAAACAAAATTAATGGTCTCTGACATTTATTGAAATCCTGATATTTTACTTGATTATAAACGTGTTTTGTTGATCAACATCAAATTTTAGGCGTCCACAAATAAGTTACTTCAATATAAATAGAAAAATAACGTTACGTATTAAAATATAATTATTTAATGCTCTGAATAGTAAGGGATGTTATCACATTTATTAAAATAACGCATTTATTTCCTCTCGTCTGAACTTTTGTTACAAAGGGTGTAATTAACTGGTTGCCCTTGTATCGCACGAGGTTTCAAGTGTGTGGTGCGACAACGTAAATGGTACTAATAAAACCATTCTCTTATGCTTCCCTGTGGAAGCGTCGTCTTCAGATCTACAGCGTCAACTAAAATCGAGATTTTATAGGTATAACTTCGTTGTAGCACCCTCACCAAATTTAGTACATGTAGTATGGTAGTACCCAAATACTATATATATATATATATATATATATATATATATATATATATATATATATATATATATATATACGTATGTCCGATTTATCAACGCTTTCAACAATTTCAAGGTGCACTGCTTAACTTGAAATAACTTCTAAATTAGTTATAATTTATTAAAAATATAATTATTGCGTTTGCAGTACTAATAATTAGAATCACGGCTGAGGCTATATTCCCGTGAAAATGAATTTTCAGAATAGTTGTAAAAATCTGGAAACGGCATGATTAATTAGCAACATAATGTAGTATATCATAACAATTTCGATGGACACCGGCATCAAAAACACGATAAAAACCAAAAATTTCTGAATGTGCTATATTGTATTGTGTTGTGTTGTGTTCTTTTGTGTTTTGTTGTGCTGTATTGTATTGTATTATATTGTGGTGTATTGTATTATATGGTATTGTATTGTATTGTAATGTATTGTAATGTATTGTATTGTATTGTATTGTATTGTATTGTATTGTATTGTATTGCATTGTACTGTACTGTACTGTACTGCACTGCACTGTACTGTACCGTACCGTACCATATTGCACTGCACTGCATTGCATTGCATTGCATTGCATTGTACTGTACTGTACTATACCGTACTATACTGTACTGTACTATACTTACTTGTACTGCACTGCACTGTACTGTACGTACCGTACTACGTACTTGCACTGCACTGCATTGCATTGCATTGCGTTGCATAGCATTGTACTGTACTGTACTATACTGTACTGTACTGTACTGTACTGTACTGTACTGATACTGTACTGTACTGTACGTAGTGTATGTACTGTACTGTACTTCATTGCACTGAACTGTACTGTACTGTACTGTATTGTATGTGTATGTATTGTATTATTATTGTATTGTATGTATGTATTGTATTGTATTGTATTGTATTGTATTGTATTGTATTGTATTGTATTGTATTGTATTGTATTGTATTGTATTGTATTGTATTGTATATTGTATTATATTGTATTTATTGTATTTATTGTATTGTATTGTATTGTATTGTATTGTATTGTATTGTATATGTATTGTATTGTATTGTATTGTATTGTATTGTATTGTATTGTATTTATTGTATTTATTGTATTGTATTGTATTGTATTGTATTGATATTGTATTATATTGTATTTATTATATTTATTTATTGTATTGTATTGTATTGATATTGTATTGTATTGAATTGTATTGTATTGTATTGTATTGTATTGTATTGTATGGTATTGTATTATATTGTATTATATTGTATTGTATTGTGTTGTATTCTATTGTATTGTATTATATTGTATTGTATTGTATTGCATTGTATTGTATTGTATTGTATTGTATTGTATTGTATTGTATTGTATTGTATTGTATTGTATTGTATTGTATTGTATTGTATTGTATTGTACTGTATAGTATTGTTTTGTATTGGATTGTATTGTATTACATCGCACCGCATCGCATGACATCGGGTCGCATCCAATCGTATCGCATCGTATCGTATCGAATCGTTTCGTATTGTATTGCGTCGTATTTTATTGTATTATGTTGTATTGTAGTATTTTGCGTTGCATTGTATTGTATTATATTGTGTTGCATTCCAAATCTCGTTTCTCTGTGCATGGGGTTAACTGCTCAACAATTGTTACTTACCTACTAATTTGCCATTTACTGTATTTTATCACCTTGTGTGTAAATTTTAAGGATCATACGGTAGATAGTTGGTTTTGTTCTATTTTTTATTTTGAATTTCGCATTTAAGAGTTTACATTTTTGCGAGATTTTATTTGATCACTTTTTCTGGTTTGGAGACATCTATGAATGGAGTTTTTAATTGTAAAGTTACGTTTCACTCGCATGTGATACTTCAATTATAGTAGTGTCAGAAGAGGTTTATTTAAATAGGTATTCTCGTTATTTTAAAATTTTGGAATGGGGTTAGTTGAAAGAGAGAAATTGCGTTTTTTAAGAATTAAAAAATTGACGTAAAATCAATTTCTTTGATGGAATTCTAGTTAGTTGAAACTGTAATTGTATAAATTTTCCAAGGTTTGTAATTGAAAAGTATTGTGTTTCTGATAACGTCCACGTGTAGTGTGGTTGGATGTGGTGCGGTAGATATTTCTGAATGTAGTATATCACATCAAGTTTGCTAAGTTTTGTCATTGTAGAATGGGAATGATTTCTTTGAGCTACGATAAGTACTAAAGAAAGTATTAAGCGATATCATTTAGTGTCGGTTGCTGCATAAGGTAATTTTTTTCTCTCGATTGTTTTCGTATGTGAGGATCGTTTTTACCGCGCTTAAAATTCAAGCGATTTTTTTTATGATGATTCGTTTCCATTAAATGGGATAATATATAGGTTCACCACATCCCGAATTATTTTCTATTGTGTATCGTTTTTCTATATTGTCAAGTTTTGGACATAGAAGGGGTTTCCGTGTTTTGTTAAGTTCTTAACCTCTGTTCTGTGGACCGGCCATCACGCATATTGCTTGTGCGGAGTAATTTATCGAGTTCCTGTTGAAGAGGCAGTCTCACGTATATCACCTTGTTCAAACAAATGAAATACAAACTTGTTGTGAGTAGTGCCGCTTTAATTAACTGCAGAGTGAGTTAATTAACGTTAACGAACGCTTTGTAAATAACGCAATGCTCGCAAGTATGGTTAATTATTTGTGCATGTATGATAAGTAAGATGAAAAATTAGTCATTTGTGTGCGTTTGGTTGAAGTGGCTGTCGTAAATTTGGTTCGAGCAAATATGAATAGGAATGAAATATTGTTTGGAGAATGTTACCGTAAAAATTCAGCTATCGCAGTCAGTCCCTGGTGGAATCGTTATACGATCGATTATATTATAGTCCAGAGAAAGAAGAAGATTCTCTTGTTGGTGCTACGCAAGGTAAACTTTTGTTTTTCTTTTTTTTTGTTGGTGACAATAGCAAAGTGTGTGTTTTTTTCGTGTTTATGCATTCGCTTGCTTTCATGTAAATTATTGTACGAAAGTCCTTCAGGCAATTTAGAAACAAGCGTATTAATTCACACGATTCATTTGTTATCTTTAATTTTTGTATTTGTGTGGTGTGCATTTCATGTTCAAAATTTATGTTAACGATATCTTTATTATTTCCGTTATATTGATTAAAAGGTAGTTATTGTTAAAATGACCTTGTGACTTCATCCTTTTGGCCTACAATTTACATAAAATAGTAAATTGAAAGGTTAGATATTTTGAATATTTGGAGTAATTGAATTATTTTATGAGAAGTAGCAAGATTAATAATTTTACAGCGACGACCTCCATTTATCGTTTAATTAGGATGTGATCAAATTTTATTGAAGTTATACAACTTTTCTTTAAATAAGCTTTTGAAGTTTCATTAAGGTTTAACGTAAGGACCAATAAGAATTCCTCGAATAAAGCGTTTGATTTTTGATTTTGGTGATAAGACACTTTAAAAGAAGTATCACATTATAAAGTAGCGTAATCATGAAGTAAGTTGGTCGTTGACCCAGCAGCTGTTTGATTTTTCATACGAGGGTTTTGCGAGAAGTCGTAAATATTTTTGGAGCAACTTTTCATAGAAATCAACATACTAATTGCAGACAGGGCTGATGTTGCCAAAAGGTAAGAACTTTGTTATTTGTTTGAAAATGGGCTGTATTTTTCGAAAATTAGATATTACAGTCCCGATATAGACGTTTCGTAAATTTTTAGGACTTGATTTTGTTGTAGTGAGGTATTTCGGTGTTTTAAGTTGAAGAGTTAATTATCGTATTTTCATTTATCTTTCGTTGTTAGAAATAATAATTTTTGCGTTAAAGTTTGGCGAGATTTTAGGGAGTTTTCAATTATATTATCGCGATTTTGCGGACTTTATATAAAGCTTGTAATTTCATTGGAATTTAGAACTTCGCGTCAAGAATTTTTGGAATAGAATTTTTTTGTAGTAGAGTAGTTTATCTTCGAATCACAATAACAAGGTTAAGCTCATAGGCATCAAAGGTAAAGCAAATTTCAGTTTTCGTGAATGTTATACCGGATGTGATTGGAACAAAAGGTTGAGTAATCACTACAAAAGCGCCAGTTATTCTAAAATAGTTTTCTTAATAATTTTAATATAGGGGCGAGGTATCCACCTTCTACTAAATTTATTCATCAACTATGTTTCAATGAAACCAGTTTTAACAGTGGTTCCAAGGACATTAATTTCTTATTAAATTTGTTAGGATCTCGGTGTTCAATAGAAATATAATTTCTTAGAAGAATTATTTTGGGTCAAGAAAGACATTATAAAAAAGTTCTTTGTATAACTCGTTTACAGTTAGGTTTGCAGTATCTCCGAATCACAATAAGTACCAAAGGCAGTTTTAGAATAATGAGTCCAACATTATGAAATGGTTTTTTATAACCTCATAACCTTTACTATGAATTTTGTACTTTACCTAAGCTATACATAGCAGGCAGGACGTCACGGTACATTCCTAGTTCACTCTCAAAACACTTCATTGCAGAAACATACTTTGCTACAGTTTCATCTTCTGGTAAAGTTTTGCCAATTATAAAAAATTGACTAGTTTCATCACTGTAAACATTGCCTTTCATACTAAATTAATATGTATTACTTTACATACCTTTCGCTTATCCGGTAACTAATCACAATATTTATTAGCTGACTGTTGTAATGATGATCGATATTATTTATTGTAGTATCAATATTTTCAATACTAATATCATTTCTAAAGTATTTTTTTAATGTATCTTCTAAAAAATCTGTGCTAATAGATGTTTTTAAAGTTGTCATTACGGAAATTAGAATCTATGTTCTATCAAAGGTTTTAGAGCATAAGTAGGAAATATCAATTTTGAATAACTTTATAGGTATACAGGAAATCTCTGCAACCACTATTTTTTTCTTTGATAAATTAATGGTTTTAATTGCATATTTCCTTTTGACCTTATTCGTTCATAACAAAACTTATAATATTATTTATCAAATTTCTTTCAAATTACATTTTAATAGAAAGATATGTTAATTCACAGGAGCATAATTAATTTACTTGAAATATTTTTAATTATATTCATCTCTAAAGACAAAGGCAGATAGGTAGGCATAGTACTGTAATCATTTAGCGTCTTAATTCACTTTTAATGTTACCAATTTTATATTTTATTTTGCTTGGAGTATATTGCAGAAACTTTCTAAATTATGTAAAAAAATCAGCTTCACCAATGTTACGTGCAGAAACGGGAAGCGGAGAAAAAAAAAGGAAGAGGGGATGGGTCACTACTTACCTGCCGATGTAAGGGATCGCCGGAGTCTGTCGGTTCGGGCGGAATCAAGAAAGTTCCGGTAGAGATAAAAAGGGCACCAGGAGCCGCTCCCCAAAAGAAGAACTCACGGTTATCCCAGCTCCTGAATAACGATGTCAGAAAGAGGCGAGTAGGTAAACGTAGGAAAAGAGACAGGAGAAACTAATAAGGGAAAAGAAAAGTGGTATGGGATAAAATAAAGCCTATAATTATTGAAACACATAAAAAGAATATATATAAAAATAAAACCCGTTTCAAAATAAATAAATTCTAACAAAAGACAAATAAATACGCAGTTGTTCAAAATTAGGTAAGTACGCAATTAAACAAAAGTAAATTTATGACTGTATAACGTAGATACGTTGGTTAATTTAAATATTTAAAGAAAACAAAATAAAAAGAAAGTATTCACAACACATTTAAAGTAAGTTATAATTGTAAATATGTAGGAACATGATTAATTTCGAAAGACCCTTCTATGGTAAGGCAGGTTTTTTTGAATCGTGAAAAGTGATTATGCTAAATCATAATTTAAATTCAGAATACTTGTTATGTCCTAAAAAAAATTTAATTTAAGATATTTGGAAGAGAACGTTAAGAAAAAATAAAATGTAGTAAATTACCAATATCAAATTAAAATTTAAAACATGTGGAAGATATCTAAAACCAAACTACTGTGCGCATGTTTGTTTGATAGTTACTACGTCACAAACTTTAAAGGATAAAATTATGGCCGACAGCTGTTTACGAAGCGGTCGTTGTTAAAAGAACGATTTACACAAAAATTAAATTAAAGATCTAGTATAAGGGTAAGAAATTTAGTGATGCAGTAATACACTATTTTTAACAATTATAATTCTAGATTGCGAACGAAAAAACAAAGAGAAAGGAGGAAGGAAAAGGGATTTCCGATAAGGTTAAAGGTACATAATATGTTAGTAAAGGCAAGGAGTTGTTCTAGTAGTTTTTCTTATTTCAGTATTAAGGAAAGGAGCAGAAAGGAAATGAGGTTATAGGTTATAGCTGTGACAATTATGATCATCTACGATGATGGATGATATTCTACTTAAGTCACTTTTCTACGAGATGAACCTAAGATGTATGAAGATGGAACTTCTAGATAAGTTATAACATATAAGTACAGATGGTATACTCTTAAATTTCATTTAGTTGTAAAAAAATATGGAACAGTAACGACAATAACCAGGAAAAATAAATAGGAAAAATAGGAAAGTGCAACGGCAAGGTCAAAGGAAGTTAAAGCTGAAAATTGTAATGAGTCATTAGAAAAGGCCACAGAATAATATATTCACATACCTCTAAATGGAAGGCGAGCTGTTTGTGATAAATTGTATGAATGGTATACTTCAAAACCGCAATATGCAAAGAAACCAGTGAATACTCAACACTATTTTCTTTGTGAAATAATTTGTTTTGAAATATCCTTCTAGTAAAGATTTAAAATTAATTCAGAAACTTGTTTAGGAATGCTTCAGCAACCAAACATCAAAGTTAACTTAACTCAAAAAACCTTTATGTAAGAAGTAAGAGTGTTATCTATAAACTAGTCAAATCGAATGTAGTCTTGAGTTGTACATCATTAGTAAGAGCATAATCTACTATTTGCTTTAGGTGACCTCCTGGACAGAATTCTGAAGAATCTTAGTCCAAAAAATCTTGCTACAGTGTCCTAGAATTTCCTCTACACATTCATCAGTTTGGGTGTTCTATGTCTAACGGTGCCCTTTCTAATAGGTTAAAATTAGTGATGCTAATCACGTAATCAGGTAGGAGTACGGCAGGCCAAAAGAATCTCGAAGGAGGGGCTCCTAATTTTGGTACTTAGAACTTTGTCTATAATTAAATTCAAAGTTTGAAGTCAACCATCCTAGTTCACTTAGCAATTTGTTGACAGGTCAGATGTGGATCCAATTGCTCCATAGAATAAACTAAAAATAATTACGTCTGATTTACATAACAGCAAGTATTTAATTTTTTTTAATTCGTTTGCTTCTTTCTTGGGATTCTTCTTGGTTCCATAGCAGGTCTTTATCTTCGGGTAGTTTAGGGATCTTCTCCCTCTTCAGCCCTGGGTTTATGTGTTTGTATTGTGTTTTATTTGTGTATTGTAGAACGTAGGTGGTAACAATTTTGATATTTTTGTTTTGTGGAAAAAAAGTATATATTGAATGTTTAATATACTATTGGTTAGTGTATATTGGTTAATATCGTAGGATAGGTATAGTTGCTTGTTTTCGTTGCGATGGTCGTCATCTTTCGATCTCGATGATTGGTATTATCATCTTAAGATGTAAGGGTATTGTCGAAAAGTTTGTCGAACTGCTCTGGTAGGATGTCTATTCGTTGTAGTAGGAGTGCTGGGAGATGTTTAAATATGGTTTTGGGTTTTCGTGGTTTGTTGGAGAATGGAATTTGTAATATTTGTTTAGTATGGATCGCGTTACCGTTTATTCTACGATTTGTGTATTTGGTTTGTAGTGTTTTTAGTCAGTCGGTTATTGTTTGGATGTTGGCGTGTTATATGGTTAATTGGTTGGAGTGTCTATGGTGTAGTTTGTATATGGTGCGTAGTATTTTCCTTTCGCAGGAGGCGAGGGATTGGAGTTGGTTGGTTTTTAAGATTGCGTACAATGGAGTGCGGTAGTCGAGTATTGGTCGGATGTAAGTTTTGTTTGTATATTGTAGGATTTTGGGGTAACAACCTCTGACGTTTCCTAGCAGTATTCATTAATAGTGATGCGCGGTAGCGTATCTTATTGAGAGTGCTGCTAGCGTCGAATTGCCAGTGTGAGGTTCGGGAATACGTGATGCCTAGGTATACCATTTTGTCTTGTAGTTGTAGTCTTTGTCCGCGTAGGGTCAAGTTGATGTTGCCTAGCGAAGTTGGATAATTTAAGGTGCCTAATAGTATTGTTTAAATTTTGTTTCGGTTGATTGTTAATCTCCACCGGTTGGACCAGTTGGAGAAGTGGGTAAGTTGTTGCGTTATTAGTCTATTTGTCCCGTTACTGCCCCTACTGGTCGCCCATAGGGCAGTGTTGTCAGAAAATTGGGCTATAGTTTTGTTCAGATTGGTACCTTGGGAAATACCGTAGACATAGATGGTGCATAAAGTAGGTGCCAATAATGATCCTTGCGTAAGTCCGGCGTTGGGATGAAAATTTGGGGAAGTGGTGAACCTACTCGTACCATCACACATCTGTCAATCAAATATAAGAGGAGTCGGACGAATGCGGTCGGAAAGCCCAACTGTCGCAGTTTATGTATTAATCCTGCATGCCATACCTTGTCGAAGGTTTGTTCAATGTCAAGGAAGACTGCGAAACAACAGTAACCGTGGTTAAAGGCTTTGAAATATTCCGTATATAGCTTCACTAGGGGGTCTTGGAAAGAACGGCTCGGTCTGAAGCCAAACTGGCTGTTTGGTATGATATCGTTGGTTTCGAGATGATCGCTTAGCCTCTGGGTCAAGATGGTCTCTAGACATTTGCCCATACAGCTTAAAAGGGAAACAGGTCAGTAAGATGAAGGTTGAGAAGCGTCAAATCTAGGTTTGGGTAAGCTGACGGTTGAAGCGGGCTTCCATTCCGTCGGGAAATAGGATAGGGTAAGGCATCTGTTGTACATTTGGGCTAACCGTATAATGACGTTTTGTGGTAGGTTCTTGAGTATTAGGCGGTTAATTCCGTTTCGTTTTGGAAGGGAATTTCTCCCTAAGGGAGCAATATTTGATTGGGTGAAATGGGACTAAGGAAGGGGTTGTTGTCGGATAGTTCCTGCGGTCTCAGGTTTTGGTTATGGAAGTCCTCAAGATTTTGCTCGATCTGAGCTTTGATGTCGTTGTCAAACGATGGATCATCGGGGGTGCCTGGTTTCAGAAATCGGCGGTACATACGTAGCTTTTCCTTAATCAGGAGAGCGATGCGGGGGGAAAGTGGTTTCTGGGTGATGTCTATTACTTTTGTGGGGATTACTGCATTGGCTGGGTCAATCCGTGTACGGCTCTGTCTAAGTCGTCGGTTGTGTTAAGGGTTAGATCTGGGAGTGTTCTTGAAACGCATTCTAATCGACATTATGAAAGTTTGTACGTGTGAAAGTCGTTTATGTTGGGGGAAGTAGGGGCCTAGGGATGTCTTGACTAGCAGAGGAAGGTGATATTATTGTTGTGTCGAGGTAGTAGTTGTCGAAATATTGTGTTATTTGTTCGGAGTACATTATGTGGTCGGGTATGGATCAGCCGTTATATCCGATAAACGTGGGGTGGATGTTCCTTATTTTTAGTATTGGTAGGCTGAGTAGTTTCTCCGTTAGTATTTGTTCGTTTAGGTGGTCTGTCGTGTCGTGAAGTTGTTGGTGTCTAGCATTAAGGTCTCCGAGTAGTACTTCACTGGGGGTGTTGGCTACATAGTGTAGTAGTGGAGAGGAAAGGGTGTGAGGGCTATAATGGGGATGAGGGAGGTGCACCATTGCAACTACACATTCGAGGTGTGGAAGGTGTGGCGGTAAGGTGTAGGGCGCGGGTGGGTATCGATAGTGTTAACGCCACCAGCGTTAACAGTTCCTATCGTTAGGTCCATTGCTGCTGAAAGTAAGGAGGGGAAGTTAGGTGGTGCAGGAAAGGAGTTTAGGGGTTTACTCCTGTCGGTAGTAGGGAGTGCTAAAACCGACATTTGTGTCGCTCTAAGCGCAGTACAATCGCCTGTCTAAGAACTCCCTGGCTACGTAGTCCAGCTTCTTCGTGATAAAATCACGTCTATCGGGGAAGATAGTGAACAGAGTAAAGGTTAGGGCTCGTAGGAAGGAAGGAAGGAAGTGCTTGTGGCTCTTATCGTCAATCTCGGTAGAGGTGGTAGAAGCTGTTTCCAGATTGGAAGGGGTGGCTTGGTAGAAGAGGATGAGATCTTCCGCCGTTTCTCACAGTCGAAACTGTAAGTAGGGTGGGAGCCGCCGCAGTAGTTACACTTTGGCGAGGATATGGAAGGGCAGCCTTGGAACTTGTGACTTCCGCTACAGGAGGAGTACTTGAGGGATCGGGCAGGACACTCGACTGATAGATGACCCACCTGGGTACAAGTGGAGCAGTACTTGGGAACGGGGTTGGGGTGTGTGGAGGTTTGCTTTGGTATCGCCTGCCGAACATACAGATGCCGTTATGCAAGAGCAAGTCGATTGAGGATTAGGAGTGGGTGAAGATACGAACAAAGGAAGCGGGACGGTTGGTGGCTCTGAAGACTATACGGACGGCCTTGATAACGTGGGGTAGGTCGATGGACTGTACAATATACTCGGGGGTTTCTGACGGCTAACCTCTCGGATGACGCATGGCAGGGAGAGGGGTTTGGTGCGGGTCGGGTGTAGGTTGGGCCGAACAGCTGGGATAGGGTAACGGATGGGGTTCCAAAAGTTGCTTGCATGAATTTCGCCTCTTCAGCGGTCAGGATGGGTTCTTATTCTCGTATTGCTTGTTGTAGTCCTTGTTGGTGCTACCGGTAGCGATGCTACGTCAGCGTAGGTCACAGTCGGTGTCGTCGTGGTCATTGTTGGGATAGGACAAGGGAAAGGGGACTGAGAGTTGTAGGTTTTGCCATGTTTTACCATGGAGGTTAGTACTTAGTTCTTTTTTGTAGTGGTGTGCTTGGTAGTGACCACTACTGTTCGTGAAAGCGGCGAAGAACTCGTGAAACCCGGCACGCGGTTAATTGACTAATTAGAAGTAATTAGTGGGAATCACCCTACAACTTGTCGATTCGAAAGTAAGACAAGAAGTGTAATTTATTAATACACTTGGATTACAGATAATCACAAACATAAGACGTACAATGCGATTTCTAAATAAACAAGGTGTTATTAGTGTTGCCTGCATAAAATAAATTATAGCGACATTCCTTACAGTAAATTTGAACCATTAGCATGTAGACCCATTCACGCCTCCATTAAGCTTATATGCAATTTACTCATGGACGCACACTCTTAAGGCAATCGGCAAAGTAGAACGATAGAAAATAGATCGTGATTATTTTTATCAAATGAGACACGTTTTTCGTTTTATTAATACAATATTTATTTATTTGGTACATTTATATAAATAGGTTGTTTAAATAACGGGTTTAGTTTATTTCAAGCACCTCTAATTCACAAACGAAGGAACTTGAAATGTATGATCATCTAAATAATAAATTGTAATTTGTATATTCTTGGTCGTTCGAAGCCTAACTGTTCAGATTTGTTTGAAAACTTCTTTAGTAGCTTAAGTCCATCAGTAAAAGTTTTGGTACACCGTCATTTCTCCCATAACACAGTTTGAAGGATCTGTAATTGCTGACTCTGCAGACAAAGCCAATCTCTTTGTGAACCTATTTGCATCATACTTGTGTCTTACTGATTCTGAAAAAAATGTCTTCTTCATACGCTACACAACCAATTAATTTTTGGTATGCTCAAAGAATCGATTAACAGTAGACTTGATCTGAATAAGGCGCTTGGCTTAGACGATATGCTAGTTACTGTCAAGAGGTGTTCTCCCGAACTAGTACCGGTCCTATCTAAGCTCTGTTTGATCTGTATGTCTTCTGGAAAATATCCTTAATCAAGGAAGTTACCAAACGTTCAACCCATTACCAAAAAAGGCTAATCAGTTGCCATCACTTCCATTTTGTCTAATATCATGGAGAAAGCCATCAATCAGCAAATGATACCTTTCCTTGAAACTAATAAACTCCTTCGTGACCACCAATAAGGTTTTAGGCAGGGTAGTTCGACAGATGATTTTATTTTATATGTGGCCCTAGTTTGAAATAATACACTAGGAAATCCGTTGAAACAGTTGTAGTTGCTTTAGATATCTCAAAGGCATTTGACCAGGATTGTCATAAGTGGTTACTTGCCAAACTCACCTAGTTTGGGTTAAATGATATGCTCATTAACTTGGTTCCTAGTTTCCTTGATAAGACAAATGCGTGTCGTAGTCGATGGCTTTTTTCAAAAGAGGTGAACATTAACGCAAGCTTACCACACGGATCAGTTATAACAGTTGTACACTTTTCCCGGTACACATGTATGATCTTATTTCTTCAACGACTAACCCGACCCATCCCTTTGCTGACGACAGCACTCTTCATTGTAGCTCATCTCAAATTACTCATAATAGCAACCTACCTTCTATCTCAAATCAAGAAATTAAAGCTAAATGGCAGTTTCAACCAACAAAGACATTCAACGTATTCTTGGGTGGGGAAAGAATAATCTAGTTAGATTTAAAGGTAATGAAGCAAATTCGACCTCATATAGAATATAATGAGGTGGTGGTCCCCAATACGCTCTCATTATCGTTGATCACATTCAAGAAAGAGCCAATAAATGTATGATATTCTAAGCTATAAAGGGACGTTTACTTACCAAGCACCATCTAAATTAATTTGAGAAACTGATATCCGATCCCTATTGATAATTGCAATGTGAGTACATAAAAATTAATGCAACAACGAATACCATATCACTAAAATGTACCATCACAATCTACGTAATATCCAAAAAAAGTTTAAGATGACAAAAATAGGAATTTCACTTACCCTGGTAGTAAAATTAATAAAATTATTACGTTTAACAAATATAACACTTTATTAAAATGTTGTTTTGTGATAGGAAACTGATATCCGGTTCCATTCAGATCATTTTTGCAATACAACTACCATATCACTAAAATGCAGCATTACAATCTCTGTAATATCTTAAAATAAAGTTTAAAATGACCAGAATATAGGAATCTCACTTACCCTGATAGTAAAATTAATAAAATTATTACATTTAACAAATATAGCACTTTATTAGGATGTTGTTTTGTACCAGAAAACTGACATCCGGTTCCATCCAGGTCATTTTTGCAATACACTAGAATATCGTTATAATGCAACATCACAAACTCTGTAATATCTAAAAGTAAATAAACTTTAAGAAAATAAATACACAATACATTCATGTAATTCTTTTTAGTAAAAATATTGCTAAACACTGTATAAAGATAACATATCAAAAATTGGGCAACACAATGATTAAAACATTGAGGCAGGAAGCTGATATCCGACCCATACTGATAATTACACTGTAAGTAACGAATACCATATGGTTAAAATGCAACGTCACAATCTATTTCTACAATATCTAAAATAAAGTTTAAGAAAATAAATACACTTACCAACATAGATTCATGCAATATATTTCGTTTTTAGGAAACTCTTTTTCATTACCTTTATAAAGATGTTATGTCAAGAGTTGAGGATAGAATGATTAAAACAAGAACAGTCGAGTGCCATCACACAAAGCCACAAGATCCGGTAATAAAAAAACCAGAACTTGCTATTTTCATATATAATCATAATACGTCACAATCGAAAGTTCTAGAACATTGACGCAAATTAAATTGAAGTAAAAATTATAAAATGGACCTAACGATAGGAACTGTTAACGCGGGTGGCGTTCGACGAAAACGCCACCTGATCAAAAAAATGCTTGACACAGACCACATACAAATATTAGCCCTAATAAAGACAAAGCTAACCAACTGAGGCACCCTCAACATAACCCATTACAACACCTACCTTCGCAACAACCCGACAGAGGCATGCGAGGTACTACACTCCTGATACACCATCGATACCCATCCGCGCCCTACACCTTACCGCCGCACCTTCAACACCTCGAATGTGCAGTTGCAATGGTGTACCCTCCCTCATCCCGTATAATAGTACTTTTCTATTATAATCCCCCCCCGCATACAACACCCTTTCCTCTCCACTACTACATTATATAGCCAACATCCCCAGTAAAGGAGACCTTAACGCTAGACACCAACAACTTCAAGACATGACAGACCACCTGAACGAACAAATACTAATGGACAAACTACTCAGCCTACCAATACTAAGAATAAGGAACATCTACCCCATGTTCATCGGATATAACGGCTGTTCCATACCCGACCACATAATGTGCTCCGAACAAGTAACACAATATTTCGACGACAACTGCCACCTCGGCACAACAATGCTTAATGTAGCTTATCCCCCACCACGCATGCAACCATATAAATACATCCCTTATGCTGGCATGCTTATTGCGCATGCGTAATCTTGGTCACGTGACCCCCATCGACCAAAAATGACCAGAGCGAACCTTGGAAAACTCCCATAAGAAATGCAAGGGATTTTTGAACAACATGTGCAGAACCCATGCAGCTTACTACTCATGGCTACAACTTTTAGCTGCTTAACAGTTTGGGTAATAACTAGAAGATTCGGTGCCTTATGCTCAGTCGTGGGTTAAAGTGGGCCAGGTTCATAAAGTTATCGATTTGCCTTTTTAACCAAAAAATATTTATATGTACTTAGATATGTTCGCTTTAAAATCTGGGTTGCTTCTTCCTGAAACTAATAGTTAAATACTCGCACGCCAACTTGTTTTTAAATATGAAATAAATAAGTAAACCATTATACAATTTTTAAAAGAAATTTCTACAATAACAAATCTTATTACACAACCTACATTTAATTAAAACTGAAATACTTAAACCTAATGTTAGTAATGTTATAACCTACTGAATACTTAATATTGCGAGTAATTAATGTAATCAGTATACCTTTTCCTTGGTCACACTGTAGATAACGAAATGGCTGCATGCTGGGTCAGCGTTATCGAAATTGTTGCCTAATATTACCTCAATGTTGAAATAAATTTCGATTTGTATGCTTAATAATTCCCAAATGACTAAATTTGCAGGATTAAAGTGTTTCAGAACTCCACTTCCCATTAACTCTTGGTTGAATCGTAATCAGTAAAGGTGAAGTTAACGTAAAAAATAAAAAGTAAACGTGAAAGTAAAAAAAAGTGCCTGAAATTCTAATGTCTCAAACATTGTAAAATAACTTGAAATAACTCACCATAAAATTTATAGCACTTTTAATAAAAAATATTTAACAGAGCAGAAACGGATGCTCTACCTTTCAGAATCGCACATAAAACGATGCTCTCAAAAGGTCTTTGCGCATGAACCTGTCTGAAACTGAATGTGCAAACGAAATGCGTACGAGTTCTAATTAAAAAATTAAATGCATGTCTATATGCAACTAGATATGCAACACACGCTGCACGAAATGCACGTTAAGTTGCCTACATAGGGGTGAATTATTAACAACACGTTCGAAGTTTATTACAACCTCCCCCTTAAAAGTTGGAATCGTCGATTTTAAACACCAATAATAATAATAATAATAAGGGTATTTTATCAAAATATGATGACATACATAAAAAATTTTAAGCTAATTAAAATTCAAGCAAAATTGTAAATGGTAATACCTAAATTCTAAATAAATGCCCAAACAACAAAATACCACCCTAAATGTACGAAGAATTGCGTAAAATGCGGTGATGTTGGTCGCAATACCAAAAACAAACTTCTACAGTCACGTCCCGTTAAATAAGTCAAAATGGGTATATCAAAGTCTTTACCAGGGCACGGTGTATACATGGATTGGATTGTGCACTCTATGCCGAACACATTCATAACCCCACCCAAAAGTACTCCGGTGTCATAATCTGGAAGTCATGGTTAGGAAGTGAACTGTTGACCAGGTTAACACGATGTGAACCAAAGTACACAAAGCACCGTCTAAGTCTAGAACACTGAACAAATTATGAATCACCAAACGCTAGAACTTTGAAGGTAGCTTTTGGATAACAAAAATAAATTAATTCCAATAAAAACAGTATATAAGTGTATTACTCAAGGTCATCACATTGCCTACGTCTAAGTACATGGTTTTCAAGGTCACTCACATTGCCTACCTATCGTTAAAGGTCATCGTAGACATTACCTGCGTACCCGGTCACTTTACCTATGTTAAGGCTTTCAAAGCGCCCACGCTGCCTGTGTATATTCTTCAAGGTATAGGGACTCACATTCCCTACGTCGTATTCAACGGGTATCAAGGTCATCATATACATTGCTTACATCAAGGTATACTCCTCAAGGTCATTGAAGTAACCAGATTGAAAAAAGTCACCAGCTTGGTTTTCAAGGTCAAGGTCACATACACATTTCAAAGATCAAAGTGAATTAGAATTTTGAAGGTCAAGGTCATTCACATTGCTTACATATTCTTCAAGGTAATCCTTGCACGTACGCGCCTTTAAGGTCGTATCGTCCAAGTACATTTTTTTCAAGATCAAGGTCATCGTACACATTGCCTGCTTCAAAGTATATTCCTCAAGGTTACAAGGTTATTGAAGTAACTAGATATGAAAAAGGCGCTAGAAGTAACTAGATTAGTTTTCAAGGTCATTGACGCTTCCCTACAGATTGTCCATTTTAAGGTCACGCGATAGAAAATGGTCGCTCTCATTGCCAAGATTCTTAACGTACACACACCCCGCTTCAAGGTCAAGGATTTCAACGTTACGTGTAGGGATCAACCTTCTCGTTTTGTCAAGGTCGCACGTTCAGGGTTCAATTGAGGGTATATAGGAGGATGCTCTTCCACCAAGAAATTAAGGTCGATTCTAAATCAAATTTTGATGGGAAATTTAAACGTCCCTTAATCTTTTCAAGGTCACACCCCCATCAATTAATTCATTGATCTGTATCAAGCCTTGAGGTGTTATTATAATTCTCAAGGGGTATCGTACAGATGGTTGTTTATGCTAAGCATGTTTCAAGGTCATCAAGCAATTCTTGGAAGTTTACTTTTCAAGGTCGCGCCCCCAGCAAAGTTTATTGACCTCCGTTGACTCCGTTTCCGAAATACCGATAGATGTTTCCCAAAGACAGATAGCCATTTCTCAAAACAGGGGAGCCGTTTCCCAAAACAGGTAGCTGTTTCGCCACACAGGTACCCGTTTCACCCCCATTTCAAGGTCACACCTCTGAGAAAAGAATAAACGCAATTCATTGTTCTGTCCGAGTTAGGGTCATAATTCCTAAAAATAGATTGTTATCGAGCTACCCCCACCAGTTCAGGCTCAATCTGAGAAATCAGTTTTCAAGAACAAAGGCGATCCATTGTTCAGGCCGACGCTTCAAAGTCTATACTTACAATTTTCAAGGTCACACCTCTGAGAAAAGAACAAAGTCGATCCATTGGTTTGGCTGAGTTATGGTCATAATTCCTAAAAATATATTGTTATCCAGATACCCCCACCATTTCAGGCTGAACTCTGAGAAATCAATTTTCAAAAGTAAAGGCGATGTTCAAGAAATTCAGCCAACGCTTCAAGGTCAAGGTCACAGTCACACCTCTGAGAAAAAACAGAGGCGATCCATTGTTCTGTTCGAGTTAGGGTCATAATTTCTAAAAATAGATTGTGACCTAGATACCTCCACCATTTCAGGCTCAATTCTAAGAAATCAATTTTCAAGAACAAAGGCGATCTTCAAGTAATTCAACCAACGCCTCAAGGTCATCCAACGAATAAAATACTTTTATAAAACTTGTAATTTATTAACCACGATATTTATTTATGTACAAATAAAAAATCGATTTAGGTCAATATACATATTGCGAGAAGTTTGATGTACTGTCACTTAACATTTTGTAATACCTTTGTTGGATCATATCTATTTTATTTATTATTTGTTTCTCACACTCAATTTCCTTCAACTGTTCCTTGTTTAATGTGGTCCACGACACATCATCATCTTTCCTAATAGGTATTTTCAACGCTTCATTATATTGTATATTAGCCATACCTTTAGCTTTCCTTAAAACCTTCATATCAGGATCTGAGATCCTTTTACTTTGAGACATTGTTCAAGACTTATTGCAAACCTATACCTCTTAAAGTTATATGCAAAAACACAAATTAAAATCTTTTAAATGTGCAGTTACGCAAACCCAAATTTCAAGGTCAAAGAACAACATATTCACAACGCTTACAGTCTTTATTTTTTAATTATACAATACAGTTCCTTAAACCTGATACATATAATTATGAGATACTTATAACTTCATTTTACATACTCTTTGTACAGTTCTGTAAAATGATTCTAGTTAAAGCATGGTTGGGCACTATTAAATGTTATTATTATAAGTTTTTGTTGTGAACGAATAAGTTCAAAGATAAATATGTAATTAAAAATTAAAAATTAAAAATTTTTTATTAAATGTTATGTTTGTTGTTTTTCCGATTGCACCCAAACCACTCATGAACACATCCTTTGTGTTTAGCAGCGTTTTAAATTCGATTTTCTTCCTTAAAATAATTGTAAAAGCGCTGAGGTAATATGCATTTAAACTCCGTTTCCAACATTGTACGTTCCTCATACTTCTCAGCCTTTCATGATTCTACTTTACTATACCATTTTTACATATTCCTCATTGCCAATACACAGCTTCTACATTTTTATTTTCAGTATTTAACATTTCAAATCGAGTTTTAGTTCTTTTACTTTCTTTAACAACGTCTCCTCCACACTTACCGCCTATTCTTTACTTTCTCTTTCTATCATACGTACTATTACTTTCGTCATTTCTGCTAATCAAAAGTATACTGATTCTTGCACACACACATCTGCTAATTTAATGAATTAGCATATAATTTGGCAAAAGAAGCAACAAATTTAAGTGAAAATTATGTTACATACGATAAAATTCCTAAAATTTCAATAGTAAATTATTTCAAAAATTTAAGCGTAGACAAATGGCAAAATTTGTGGAATAATTCTTTAAAAGGTTTAGAAACTAAATTATTTCATCAATTGAAGAACGTTTAAAAATCAATATTTCATTAAAACCAATTATTACAATGATTCTAACAGGTCATGGTAAATTAAAAAATTATCTTTACAAATATAAAATTATTAATGACCCAAAATGTTTATGTGGTATTGAAGAAAATCAAACAATTGACCATTTAATATATAATTGTAAATATCTAAATACTATACGCAAACAATTAAAACATGAAATTCTACTTAAAGGCGATTTATGGCCTGTTGATAAAAAAGAATTAATTCACAAACATCTGAATGCCTTTTTAAGATACATAAATAATATTAACTTAGAGATATTATGAATTAGATGTGCATCATTGTATTAATGTTATTTCTGGCATTTAGTAGTAATATAATTTTAGTGTGTACTGCTATATTAACGTTATGTTAGACATTACCATTTAATAGAATTATAATATTTAGTTAATCTCAACCTTAGCATTTAAAAGTTAATTTATATTCAATTCTTTTCTTTTTCTTCTTAACCTAAAATTTAATTGAAATAGTACTATCCTAAGAAGTTTTAAAGTTATAACATTTATGTTACATACATGTAGTATTACATTTTTGTAATGGAGCATGTGCGAAATAAATTGTTCAAAGTAAAAAAAAAACACACACACACACACGCACACACGCGCACACGCGCACACGCGCACACGCGCACACGCGCACACGCGCACACGCGCACACGCGCACACGCGCACACGCGCACACGCGCACACGCGCACACGCGCACACGCGCACACGCGCACGCGCGCACGCGCGCACGCGCGCACGCGCGCACACGCGCACACGCGCACACGCGCACACGCGCACACGCGCACACGCGCACACGCGCACACGCGCACACGCGCACACGCGCACACGCGCACACGCGCACACGCGCACACGCGCACACGCGCACACGCGCACACGCGCACACGCGCACACGCGCACACGCGCACACGCGCACCGCACGCGCACACGCGCACACGCGCACACGCACACGCGCACACGCGCACACGCGCACAGCGCACACACGCACACACGCACACGCACACGCCACACGCCACACGCGCACACGCGCACACGCGCACACGCGCACACGCGCACACGCCGCACACGCGCACACGCGCACGCCCGCACCGCACACGCACGCACACGCCACACACGCACACACGCACACGCACACGCACACGCACACACGCACACACGCACACGCACCGCACACGCACACACGCACACGCACACACGCACACCCACCACACGCACACGCACACGCACACGCACACGCACACGCACACGCACACGCACACGCACACGCACACGCACACGCACACGACACGCACACGCACACGCACACGCACACGCACACGCACACGCACACGCACACGCACACGCACACGCACACGCACACGCACACGCACACGCACACGCACACGCACACGCACACGCACACGCACACGCACACGCACACGCACACGCACACGCACACGCACACGCACACGCACACGCACACGCACACGCACACGCACACGCACACGCACACGCACACGCACACGCACACGCACACGCACACGCACACGCACACGCACACGCACACGCACACGCACACGCACACGCACACGCACACGCACACGCACACGCACACGCACACGCACACGCACACGCACACGCACACGCACACGCACACGCACACGCACACGCACACGCACACGCACACGCACACGCACACGCACACGCACACGCACACGCACACGCACACGCACACGCACACGCACACGCACACGCACACGCACACGCACACGCACACGCACACGCACACGCACACGCACACGCACACGCACACGCACACGCACACGCACACGCACACGCACACACACACACACACACACACACGACACACACAGTTTTGTCGTGGTAAGACGTGTTTTTGTCCGCTCTCTGTGTTTGTCGTTTTCCGTTAATTATTCAAGTATTTAAAAGAAAATTTAACGCTAATGTGTTTCTTTTAATATAGAAGTGTTTGGTTATTGGTTTTTCAGTGTTAAAATATAAAATGCCTTAGTTTTCAGAATAAATATATACGTTATTATTATGAACATGCAGTGACATTTGACAGTGACAGTTACAATAATAATATAATAATAATAATAATCTTTATTGTGTTAAAAACGTGTTCAAGCACATACACTCGTCTGTTTAAAACAAAAATAACTATAAAATATAAAAATAGATCACAAAAAAACAAAAATATAAGTATAATACTAACAAATTAACTAATTAACTAACATGACATAACACTGACAAACTAATTTACTGCACTTTATTCCGGTCAATACATGCTTCAACGAATTCATCCACCGAGTAAAATGCATGGTGCATTAGAAAATTTTTATACTTAGTTTAAATACAGTAATTGGTTGACATTTAAAATTATCCGGTAGGCAATTGTATAGCTTTTGTGATTGGTATACAATACCTTTCTGAGATTTTGACAACCTACAAAAATTGACTCGAATATTTTCTTTTTTCCTCGTGTCATATTCATGTATTTCCGATTGCCGCAACATTAAAGATATATTTTTCTTTGCATAACATAACGCTTCCAAAATATATAAACAGGGAAACGTAAGAATTTTCAAATTTACAAATTCATGGCGACACTCTTCATTAAAGTGAAGATTAGCTAATACTCTAATGACCTTGCGTTGTAATTTAAATATTCTATGCCAATTGGAACTGCACCCCCACACTAGAATAGCGTAAAGAAGTGTACTTTGAACTAGAGCAAAATAAGAAGATTTCATTATGTTTGTTGAAGCATTATTTTGTAATTTCCTAAACAAAAAGATGAATTTATTCATTTTTTTTGCAACAATATCACAGTGCCCATCAAAATTTAAACGTGAGTCAATAACACAACCCAAAAAAGGTATTTCTTTTGAAATTAAGTCCGTTTTGCCTATTCTCAATGACAGAGGCATGACTATTGTTTTTGCTGTATTTAATTTTAACTTATTACTTTTGCACCAACTAGATACAAATTCCACTCCCTCCAGAGCTTTAGAAATAGCGATTTCGTAATTTGAGCTAGTTGAAATTATAGTGGCGTCATCCGCATACAGAATGCAATTAAGTTCCGCGGGAATTGACGCTGGCATGTCATTAACATATATTAAAAATAACAAAGGATCCAAGATAGATCCTTGTGGAACACCATTTTTAATATGTAACTTCTCGGACAAGGCGTTATTAAAGAGAACGCACTGATACCTATCACATAAAAAAGATGATATTAAAGAAGCGCTTAAAACGCTAAAGTTATAAATCGAGGTTAATTTGTTTATTAATATTTTGTGCGAAACACAGTCGAACGCCTTAGAAAAGTCCACAAAAAGCCGCTACAACATGATTGCCCTTTTCAAAATTTTCTAAGGTATTACTTACAAACGTAGTTATTGCATCAGAGGTTCCTCGTCCTTTTCGAAAACCATATTGCTGTTTATAGAAAACATTATTACTTTCAAAGAAATTCACTGCTTGTTTGTATAGTACTTTTTCTATTATTTTACTAAATATAGGCAAAATCGAAATTGGTCGATAATTGTTTAAATCGTTTTTATCATTACCCTTTTTGAAAAAAGGCAGCACAAGTCCCACTTTAATACATTTAGGAAAGATTCCAGTTTTAATAATAATGTTCACCAACTTTGTTAATGGTTTTATGAAGACACTTATGTTACGCTTTACAAAATTGGCACTGAAACCGAACACATCTCTGGTACCGCCATTATTCAAGCTCTTAATGACATCACGTAACTCCACCTGAGAAACACACTTAAAATTAAAGGTAGGTAAATTAGTGTTATTAATGACAAAATTATTTGCTTGATTATTATTGTTTGGCATGTCAGATATAATTTCATCTATAATTTTAACAAAATAAACATTAAAATCATTAGAAGTTAAATCAGAGTTAATTTCTATATTTAAATGTCTGTGTGAATTTATAATAGACCACATTGTTTTTGTTGGATTATTAGAGTTTTTTATAAGGTTGTCATTAGCTTTAATCTTAGCAACTTTAATTTCCTCTTGTAAACCCTGGATAAGGCTTTTTCATTGCATATAGGTTTTGGAAGCGGTATGTATTATACAAGTTACTAATCATAATCACTTTCTCTTAATTCTCTAAGGTCATCATTGAACCATTTTAATTGTATATCACGACGTTTCTCCGTAATTTTGGCAATAGGAAAACAATTCAAAAACACATTAAGAATTACATCAAAAAAACTACCAAAACATTTGTCGCAGTCATCTAAACTGTTATTTAAAATGGTATCCCAATCATAGTCACATAATTCGTTAAAAAATAGTTGTAAACTTGCCCTAGTAATAGGACGATACATCTTAATTTCCTGATTACTGTTCATTATTTTAAAATTATTTATTTCAAGTTGTTGACCTAAATGATCTGATAAACCTGAATCAAATGTGATAGCACTAAACTCGGTAAATGAAAAATTAATAATATATTATCCAAACAATTATTCTTGCGAGTTGCCGAAAAATTGTTTGCTCAAACCATTGCTCTCTAAGAAGTCACATAATATACGAGATCTCTTGTCATCGCCAAAGTGTACATTAAAGTCTCCTAATATAACAATATTATATTTCAATAATTTGGCGAGTATCTGTTCTAATTGGGAACAAAAAACATTGAAATCACCAAGGGGAGGTCTGTATAAGCAAATAATTACCGTATTTGATTGTAACAGAACACAACAAAATTCAATGTGTGTTTCTATAATTAAATTATTAACAACTGTTAGTGGTTTCACTGTGACGTCTGACCTACAAAAAATTGCAACCCCACCATGAGATTTTGACACTCTGCAGTAGTGAGATTGCAGACACAAGGGTCCTATGCTAATAGATTCAATAATATCTGAATTTGTAATCCAATGTTCACTAAAGCAAAATACATCAACTTTTTTGTCAACAATAAAAGATTCCAGTTCATTAACCTTATTTTTCAATGATTGAATGTTCATATGAAAAATTGTGAGGCTGTTTGAGTGTTTATTGGTCACGTGAGCGCTGATGGTTTTGTGCTTCGGAGAAAAAACCTATTGATACACGCACCACTTGGCCAAACATCAGCATTCATAATTTTTTTTAAGTTCGATAAATCTACAGTTACCTTAAAGGATGCATAATATTCAGGATGTTTCGATTTTAATTGCTCACATTGAACCTCTGAAAACATTGGCTCAAGAAATTTCTGCAGCATATCAACAGTTGTGGACGGATCTAATTTATATACGTGAAGATACGCTCTCGCATTTACGGCTTTAATTTCACACACAGCATTATTTTTGTTATTATTTCCTATAATTGGAAGATTTCTTCTGTTTTTCTTATTGACAACAGTTGTCCATTGATCAGCAATTGCATTATCCGTTAGAGAACCGGCATACGTTTTAGAAATAGTGAGTACTTCTGATTTCATTCTATTGTTTACATTATCTACGCTAACGCTATCTACTTTCGATGAGGAAGCAGTCGGTCCCATGTCTGGTTTTGTAGACGGATTATTTTCAGTAGTTTTCACAGATGACGAATTTTTATTATTCAACAGTTTATTTATTTTCTTATCCGAGAAAGCAACAGGGTCAAGCGTGTAGATTCTTTATCACCAGAGTTCACTTTCACATTTTGTAATTTATTTAGAAGCACAATTTGATTCTGTAATGAATTAATAGTGATCCCTTGATTATTAATAAGTCTATCTTTATCCAATAGTGATTCCTTTAAAATTTGATCTCTATTTCCAATAATTTAATAGTCATTAAGGGATTTTCATTGTATACACATTCGTCAATTTGATTTGCACTTTCACAACATTCTAAAAGCTTGTCATCAATTACCTTAATATTTTTATATGCTTTGCACACCCAGGGTGATACACTGCACTACACTTCACACATTTGAGGAATATTTGGGGAATTTTTCCACACCTTTTGCACGTTTTATTAAGAATCGGCGCTGTCACATCCGTACCGGCCGCCATGCTTAATTTTGTCATCATTTTTTGTGCGGGAAAAGACGCTGAACGGAATGAACTCTAGTTTCAATAGAAATATTAGGCACACAATTATTTTATAATGTCTAATATTTTAGCAAATTTTGGGGTTTCTGATGTCAGGGATCCTGAACAAACTTTCACGCAAGTTATAGAAGGATCTACTAGCGTAAATAATCACCCAAGTTTATTTTCGAATGTTGTTAAAAATAGTATGTTCCCAAAAAAGGACCAAGCAATAATTCTACCAGCTGTTGAGAAAATTTTAGTTAAAGAATTTGTGATTGGTATTGGTTCATTAATAGGTCCGAAAAATGTATTATTTGCTTCACGAATTTCCAATAACAGAATTTGCATTTACTTGTCATCAAAAGAACTCGCGGACCTGTTTTATTCAGAACCATTCTGGTATAACGATTGGAGGGATTTTCATAAGCGCGAGAAAATATATAACACCAGCTCAAAGGATAATTCTATCTAATGTTTGCCCTTCCATTCTTCATAGTGTTATAGAAGATAATTTGAAAGCGAGGAACTTTAAACTTGTATCACCAGTTTCATTTATAGGAGCTGGTATCGGGTTAGGAGAGTACAGCCATGTATACAGTTTCAGAAGACAAGTGTACATTTTACCGGATGACACAGATGCTATATCAGGTTCTATAGTAATAAAATTTGAAGGAGACGATTACAGAATATTTTTAACTAATGACCAAATTAAATGCTGTAGTTGTAAAGAAATAGGACACATTGCCAATAAATGTACAAAAAATCTAACTACTACGGATGCACAATCTATTAGTGACATGGAATATGAGATTACAGTGTATCCAAGCACAACTCATATGCAACAGAAAGTACCTTACAAAGCGTTTTAGTATCACAGCACGCGAATAATGAAATAAGCAAAAAATGACCAGCATCATCCACTGTGACGTCTTGTCTTCCAGGGGACTCAAAAAAACTAAATTTTGAAAATGGTTCTCAAGTTTTACACCTGAACAAAACAGAGAAGAGAATAACAAAAAAGCCGAAGATATGTTCTGCTGCAGATGATACAGAGGAGCTCGAAAAAATTAAATACTTGTGGCCCAATGACGATTTCATATTATCGTATGAAGACTTCAAACATTTCTTACTTAATGTAAAAAATAACGAAACTCCAATCGAAGGAGCAAATGAATACAGTTTGGGTACCCAAGGTATGATAAAAATGATCACAGAAACAACTCCGTTTCTCACGACAAGGGCATTAAAAGAAAGATGCAAGCGGCTTGTTAAAAGTTTAAGCAAAGCAACAGACTGCGCAACGAGGTATTCAGACTCTGAATCTGAAATCTTTGTCTCGTCGCATTCACATTTATCCACAGAAGATTCCAGCACAGGATACTTTTAAATAAACAAAACAAAAATGGCTGATTATATTAAAATAATTACTTTAAACGTTAAAAGTATTCTTAGCAGCATTAAGTTTCAAAGTTTAGTTATTTTCTTGCAAAAGCATTCCCCAGATATTATGTTACTTCAGGAAACCAATATCACCACGGATATTTTTAATCACATGTCGATAAACAGCCAATATAAAATTATATACAACTCTAAAGTATCTGAATACACAGGAACGGCAATAATCATAAAAAAAACAATCGCATGTTAAACTTATCAGTACTGAAGTTATTCAGAATGGTTTTCTGCAAAAGGCCATAATCTCAATCAACACAGACATGTTTCATGTTTTCTCTATATATATACCGCACGAGACAAATACAGCCTTTCGAATCTTAAACGTTTTAAGAAGTCAGCTTAGTAAAATTCACCACCTCAATTGCAATATAATAATTTGGGGAGATTTCAACACAACATTAGATTCTACCCTAGACCGTCTTAATTCTAGCGAAAGATCTAAAACTCTTGCAGAATCCTTAAAAAAAAATAGTTGCAGAATACAACATGATTGATGCATATAGGATGCTACACCCCACAACACCAGGGTATACCTTTTACACCAGTAATTCTGCTTCTCGGCTCGACAAATTACTATATAATGTAATTTTTGCTCAGCGACTAAAAACTGCAAATAATCTAATTTCGTTTTCGGATCATTTGGCTATACAAGTAAGCTGTTGTAAACACATAACCCAAAGTGCTCCATATTGGCGATTTGACAACTTACTTTAATGACAACCAATTTACGGAATGTATAAATAACGTAATTGATTACATCATTAAAGAGAAAATCAAAAACAGGCTTCCTGGGACTGGTGGAATAAGTTGAAAATGAAATTAAAACGACAGTACTCATGTATAAAAAGCACAAAATCAAGCAAAATATATGGAACTAAATGCACTTCAAAACAGGTATTACCACGCTCAAGGATCAGCAAATCAGCAAACCCACGACGTGAACATATTAACAAAACAAAGCAGACAGGTTTTTAAAAATGGCTTATTCTTCTGAGCTAAACAGAAAGTACATGGAAATTGTAAATGACGATGTAACGAGTGCAAGTGATGTCAGTGAAATAAAACGCAATTCATTTTCGAAACTGAATGTAAATGGTACACTGGTAACAAACCCAAGAGAGCTTTGTAGAGAGGTTAAAAATTTTTACTTATGTAAACAACAAGCAGTACCAATCACTATTGAAGAGAACTCTACCATTTTTCAAAACCTCGCTCAACTATCGGAAGAAGATAAAAAAAATTTAGAATCCGATTTAACTCAGGAAGAATTCACTTTGGCTTTGAAATCCTTAAACAAAAACAAATCTCCAGGCATTGATGGATTTACAGCAGAATTCTACATGCATTTTTGGGGAAAACTTGGAAAATATTTTTCTGAAATTATGAACAAATCCTTGAGAGAAGATAAATGTATTAATGAACTAGCTAAAACTTCGGTGGTGACATTAATAGAAAAAAAGGAAAAATATTATTAGACCTAAAAAATTGGAGACCAATATCGTTACTAAATATAGACTACAAAATTTTAGCAAAAGTTTGGCTAATCGACTCATGAATATAATTAGCAAATTGGTACATGCAGATCAATCCTACAGTGTACCAGAAAGATCAATATACGATAGTCTTCATTTACATAGAGATATAATATCGTACGCAAACCTTCAAAACAAGGCGCTGGGGATATTATCCTCGATTTAGAAAGTGCGTACGATAATATAGATCACAATTATCTGTTTAAAGTTTTAAACGAAATGAACTTTCCGCCTTATTTCATAGTAGCCACTCAGTTACTATATACTAATGCAAGATTTCATGTTAGGGTAGGACACTTCCTAACAGAACCAATTGATATTCAAAAAAGAAATAGACAAGGATGCCCTTTATCTGGTCCCTTAGTTTGCCTCGCGTTGGAACCCTTTTTGAATATATGTCGAAGACAACTTTT
>JARFJB010000512.1:7157500-7190000 GCA_036346205.1 Vesta saturnalis | reverse complement strand
CTGCTCGTGACTTTGATTAGGAATGCTACTAAATCTAACCTTGTACATTTTTCTACACATGGTCTCAACCAGTTTGGTGACCTAGCCCTGAAAATTAAAATCCCCACACCTTGAAAAGTCTATTTGAATACCCCCCGCACGCAATTTCTAGAAATTATAACCCTGACCCAACCAGAATTGCTTGAACAATGGATCGCCTTTGTTCTTTTCTCAGAGGTGTTACCTTTTAGAATATGTAGGGAAAGTGTACGTCACCTTGACCTAATGCACTTGCGGGTTTTTCTTAATAAATTACTAAGTAGATCATTATACGTGGTCTTGAAGAATATACGCATGCAATGTTGTGAACGTAATGGCCTTGAAAACGAGAAAGTGGATCCTATAGTTTACGCGACCTTGAAGAGCATCCTCCTATATACATTTACCGGCCATATATCGGGATACCCCTGTAGGTTGTTTTCTAGGACTTATGCCCTTGAAAACTGATACCAATACATTTTAGCCATTGACAATCTATTTGATAGCCTTACATGTGGTTGGGTAAGGTTGGATCAGATCGGATCACCTTTAACCTTGAAAATAGATTTCTAGGAATTGACCTTAAAATTTGGGTTTACGTAACTGTATAATTAAAAGATTTTAATTTGTGTTTTTGGATATAAGTTTAAGAGAATAAGTCTTGAACAATGCCTCAAAGTAAAAGGATCTCAGATCCTGATATAAAGGCTTTAAGGAAAGCTGAATGTACGGCTAATATACAATATAATGAAGCGATGAAAATACCTATTAGGAAAGATGATGATGTGTCGTGGATCACATTAAACAAAAAACAGTTGAAGGAACTTGAATGTGAGAAATAAATAATAAATAAAATAGATATGATCCAACAAAGGTATTACAAAATGTTAAGTGACAGTACATCAGCCTTCCCGTAATATTCATATTGCCCTAAATCGATTTTTTATTTGTACATAGATAAATATCGTGGTTAATAAATTACAAGTTTAATAAAAGTGTTTTATTTGTTAGATGATCTTGAAGCGTCGGTTGAATTGCTAGAACATCGCCTTTGTTCTGGAAAATTGATTTCTCATAATTGAGCCTGAAATGGTGGAGGTATCTAGATAACAACCTATTTTTAGAAATTATGACCCTAACTCGGACAGAACAATGGATCGCCTCTGTTTTTTCTCAGAGGTGTGACGTTGACCTTGACCTTGAAGCGTTGGCTGAATTTCTTGAACATCGTCTTTGTTTTTGAAAATTGATTTCTCAGAGTTCAGCTTGAGCTGGTGGGGGTATCTAGACAACAATCTATTTTCAGGAATTATGACCCCAACTTAGCCAAAACAATGGATCGCCTTTGTTCTTTTCTCAAAGGTATGACCTTGAAAATTGTAAGTATAAACTTTGAAGCGTCGGCCTGAACAATGGCTCACCTTTGTTTTTGAAAATTGATTTCCTAGAATTGAGCCTGAACTGGTGGGGGTAGCTGGATAACAATGTATTTTTAGGAATTATGACCCTAACTCGGCCAGAACAATGAATTGCGTTTATACTTTTCTCAGAGTTGTGAGCTTGAAATGGGGGGGCTATCTGTGTTGCGAAACATCTACCTGTATTTGGGAAACGGAGTCACTTGAGGTCAATGAACTTTGCTGGGGGCGCGACCTTGTAAGGTAAACTTCCAAGAATTGTTTGATGACGTTGAAACATGGTTAGCATAGACAACCATCTGTACGATACCCCTTGAGAATTGTAATAACACCTCAAGGCTTGAGACAGATCAATGAATCAATTTAAGGGGTATGACCTTGAAAAGATTAAGAGACGTTTAAATTTCCCATCAAAATTTGATTTAGAATCGACCTTGATTTATTGGTGGTAGAGCATCCTACTATATACCCTCAATTGAACCCTGGACGTGTGACGACAAAACGAGAAGGTTGATCCCTATACGTAACGATGAAATCCTTGACCTTGAAGGGTGGGTGTACGTTAAGAACCTTGGCAATGAGGGTGACTATTTCCTACCACGTTACCTTGAAATGGACAATCTGCACGGAAAGCGTCAATGACCTTTAAAACTAATCTAGTAACTTCTAGTGCCTTTTTCATATCTAGTTACTTCAATCACCTTGAGGAATATACTTTGATGCAGGCAATGTGTACGATGACCTTGACCTTGAAAGACAATGTACTTGGACGCTTCGACCTTGAACCCTTGAGCGCGAACGTGCAAGGACGACCTTAAAGAATATGCAAGCCATGTGACCTTGACCTTGGGAACCAATCTGGTGACTTTTCTAGTGACTTTTTTCAAATCTGGTTACTTAAATGACCTTGAGGGATATACTTTGATGTAGGCAATGTATATGATGACTTTTAAACCCGTTGAATTCGACGTAGGGAATGTGAATCACACCTTGAAGAATATACACAGGCAACGTGGGCCCTTTGAAAGCCTTGACATAGGTAAAGTCACCGGGTGCGCAGGTAATTTCTAAGATGATCTTGAAGGTTAAGTGGGCAATGTGTGTGATCTTGAAAACCATGTATTTAGACGTAGGCAATGTGATGACCTTGAGGAATATACTTGTGTACGATGACCTTGACCTTGAAAACCATTGATCTTGGTGCGGAGACTCTGTATGAGAGCTTCAATGGTCTCAACCTTGAAAACCTTGTACTTGGACTTAGACAATCTGGGCCTTAACCTTGAGGAATATACTTCGATGCAGGCAATGTGTACAATGACCTTGACGTTGAAAACCATTGACCTTGATGTGCACAATCTGTACGGGAAGGTGTATTATTATTATCAAAAGTGGATCAGGATCGGCCTAGTATATCTACTTCAGTTGTACAGTGTGATATAAATATCAACAACCGTGCTAAACATTTGTAGCAAACACAAATTAAATGGTGTGCGAAATCAGAACAAAATAAAATTAAACTACTTTTGAATAATAATCAAAGTAATTAAAATGTAAGAAATTATAATGTAACAGTCTCAAAAATACGATTGAATAAAAATAATTTCGATTTAATGTGGTTTTAAATATTTAACATGAAAAATACCTAAAGGTTCTGTTCCCTGTTTTTAATTTCATTCAGCAAATTTCATCATGCCCTTCGGGTAAAAAGTCACTTTTTAATTTAGGAATAATCTCATCCCATGAATTCATTTGAGGCCTAATGGCTCTAAACCACGTCAAACCCCTTCCTATGAATAGATCAACTCCGGATAATAACATATTCGTCTTTGAACTATTACGTGCAAGCATCAATTCTTCACACCTTTGTATAAATGAGAAAACTTCTTTTTCACTACCATTAAATGTAAGGTTTCATTTATAAACAGGAACAGAATTTCTACAAATATTTAAATTCCTAATTAGATTTGAAAAATCTTCACTTGGAATGCTTACTGAAGTACTAATCGGTTCATTACTTGCCATTGAAATGTTAGAATTATCAAGATATTGTGAGTCATTACTTAATTCTAACTTATCATTAATTGATCCGATTAATTGAATGTTATCATTACATAGTGAAAGTCATTATTGATCATAAGTGCACATGTTCATCGACAAGCACAGTATAAGTTATTCGCTTCAAAATATGCAAAGGCGAGTATACAGTTTGAAATATTCTCTTTTCGTTGGATTAATTTTGTAGCGTTATCAGTGATTGAATACTAGTAAGTTTTTCTTTTATACAAGCTAATTCTTCATTTTGATTTATTTCAACTTTTGTATAAGAATCAAATAATTTTGAATCGACCTTTTCCAAATTCAGTTTACGTCGTAACAATTTGCGCTTTTCATCAACCGGTAAATATTCCGCTCCGTGAATATTACGGTATCACAGTTCCATTAATAACTCATCACTTCTAAGAGCATCTACTACATAATTCGACATAATAGTAAATGACATACAAATAGACACAAAATATAATAAGATTATAACAATCGTCAACACAAAATATTACAATACCTTTACACGGTTGTCATTAATATTCGGAATTGCAACAAACATAAGCGAAGATATCTGGCGTTAATGATTGGACATCGATGTCCCACGCTCGGACTTCAGTGTATAAATCCTTATGTTTTATAAATATTTCTACACCCATGGATACAAATCCTAGATACTTCACAGTTTGGGTAATAACTAGAACATTTGGTGCCTTATGTTCAGTCGTAGATTAACGTGGGGCAGGTTCATAAAACTATCGATTTGTCTGTTTAACCAAAAAATATTTACATGTACCTAAATATGTTCGCTTTAAAATCGCGGTTGCTTCTTTCTGAAACTAATAGTTAAATGCTCGGACGCTAACTTGTTTTTAAATATGGAATAAACAAGCAAACTATTATGCAATAAAGTTAAAAGAAATTTCTACAATAACAAATTTTATTACACAACCTGCATTTAATTAAAACTGAAATACTTAATGCTAACGTTAGTAACGTTATAACCTAATGAATACTTAGTATGGTAAGTAATTAATGGAATCAAAGTACCTTATTCTTGGTCACACTGTAGATAACAAAATGGCTGCATGCTGGGTCTGCATTATCGAAATTGTTTCGTAATATTACCTCAAGGCTGAAATAAATCAGGTTTTGTATGCTTAATAATCCCCAAATGACTAAATTTCCTGGATTAAAGTGTTTTAGAATGCCACTTCTCATTAACGCAGGTGATTATCTCACTCTTAATTAATCTTAATCAGTAAAGGTGAAGTTAAGGTGAAAAATAAAGGTAAACGTGAAAGTAAAAAAAAGTGCCTGAAATGCTAATGTCTCAAACATTGTAAAATAGCTTTAAATAACTCACGATAAAATTTATAGCACTTTTAATAAAAAATATTTAACAGAGCAAAAATGGATGCTCTACCTTTCAGTATCGCACATAAAACGACGCTCTCAAAAGGTCTTTGCGCATGAACCTGTCTGAAACTGAATGTACAAACGAAATGCGTACGAGTTCTAATTAAAATAATTAAATGCATGTTTATATGCAACTAGATATGCAACACACGCTGCACGAAATTCACATTAAGTTGCCTACATAGAGATGAATTGTTAACAACACGTGCGAAGTTTGTTACAATACAATAGACAATTGTAGTGTGTCTATCATTTTACGGACCCCGGTCTTTCTACATTTTCAAGAAATGCTTATTTAACATTACCATTATGCTATTCTTTGCATTTCCGCTTTTACCTGGAATTAAAGGGATTGTATTGTCTGTAACTGACCAGGTTCCCAGACGGTGATTAACTATAGGGTGTGTTTGGCGGTACGTCTAAAAACGTGCTTTGACAATTGCAAATTTATTATTATGCAAAAAAAATTTCATTACGTTAAAGTACCAACATGCATTTTCAAAACATCTTTATAAAACAAATTATGAACAGTATTAGGTTATATTCTCATACACAGTGTATGATTCGATTTTAAAAAATAATACGTAACAATGATTATTTATAATTTCTAATGACGCAGTACTTCTAGGGTATTCCAAAGAAGTAAAAACGATTATAATAATAGGCTTAGGATTTTGTGGAAAAGACATATTGTTTATTATAAAGAATATCATTTTTATTGTTAATATGTGGACGAATTACATTAAAATAAAGCATATGAGATAAGACAAAAATCGCATAAAATGCATATTTTTTAATATTTCCTCATTTAAAACACATTGTGGCTTCTATTAGCATAAAAAGCATACTTTAGTTCTTTTGTGAATTTATCTAATCCGTCCTAGAATATATTTTAGAGTATATACAATATTTATTTAGGCAAAATTCTTAAAAGGGCGCTAGATCTATTTCTCGGAATTAATCGCATTTGACACACTAGTCTCTGTGAATTTTGGCTCGACGGTAATCTTTGGCTTCAATTTCCAAGAAGTACCTACCTAAATAGGTGAGGGCGGGACTGGTTCGGACATGTGGCACTTTCGGACAGTTCAAATTTACGACTTTTGAAATCGATTTAAAATGTCACGTCCGGTAAAAATATCGTAGCCCGCGCCACTAGTTTACATGTGATTTCCCGCGTCCCTATGTACAGTTGTTGTGTGATAATATTTAAAATATTATTTTAAAGCGATACAGTAAGTATTTTCAATTTTCATTCATAAGCATGTACAGGTTGTCCCATTTTCGTATGTTTTACGAGGTATCTCGCTTATTTTTTAGGTTAGAACCTTGCGGTTTTCGGGACACCGTGCTACTTTTTAATGAAACCAAAGATGCACTAATCAAATTTGCCATAGCCATCTTAGTTTTTGTGTGACAGGGTGATTTTGGAAAAATTGCATTTTCAGTCATCCCCTGTAACTCTGTTATTGTCAGACACTAAAAAAGTAAAAACTGATGTTTGTAGACTTTTTACGTAGAATCCAGTGGCGTAGTTAGATTTTCTTTAGAGGTCACAGTTTTTGAGATATTGACATAACCTACTTTTTTTTTATGGGACATCTTATATATTTTTTAAAAATCTTTTTCCCCTTGCCAAGAGCTTTTCAAAGATATAGCATAGTCTATATTTATTTTTATAAATAACGTAACAAAATGGTTTTTTTTCTATAATTTACATTGATAAAAATCAAAATAATTAATTAATCACAAATATTGTTCAAATCGCAGACCATTATGTCTCCTACAAGTTTCATAAAGTTTATAAATTCTTTTAATAGCATTTTCCAAAATAAATGATTGTCTTCGTAATTCTGCCAAAGCATTTTCCGTTGCAATTCTTAATTGTTGCATGTTGGCATATTGCCTTGTATAAGTTTTATTCTTTAAATACCCCCACAAAAAAAATCCAAAACCGAGAGATCCGGTGATCGTGGTGGCCATCGAACATGTCCATTTGTTCCAATCCATCTCCTGGGAAAACGTTCATTTAGCCAGTTTTGTATCATTCTAGCATTGTGGGATGGAGCCCCATCCTGCTGGAAGAATATATCGTTCAGTTAAGCCAGTGGAATATCTTCTAAAATGTTCATAGTTTTTTCTTGTAGAATTAGGTTTTCTTCATAAATTTTGTAAACTATTTTTCGGTTAAAAATAAACCAGGAGACATTAAATCCAAACCTGCCATGACGCTCTCTAGGAAAAATCACGTGGGTGTTTTCTTGGCTCCAAAACCGCGAGTGGTGTCTATTAAGAATTCCCGAACTTGTGAAACGTGCCTCCTCTGACCAAATTATTTTTTTTTCAAAATTATTGTCCTGAGTTTTCATATTTATAAACCAATTGCAGAACTCCAATCTACGTTCACCATCACCAGGGTGCAGATGATGAACAAGTTTATACTTGTAGGGTTTGAATTTATGTTTTTTTTAAATCCTTTGCACTGTTGTTTTAGACACACCGGTCTCTTCATCTATTTTCCTGCACGAGGTTTGAGGAGTGACTTGAACAACTGCTAAAACGTTGATCTCTGATATCTATATGACAAAATAGGTATATAAAATAAATACAAATTCTAAGGCAAAGATTAACTGACCTGCTCAGATAGAGTTCTAAAGCCTGGTCTGCGTTTTCATTAGATAATATGATGCAGTATTCATATCATATTTCTCAAAGTTTTCAAATTTTTGGTTTCGAGCCATATTAAAAAATAATTAAACAACAAAAACAACAACAAGAACAAGAACGATAACAATAAACAAAAACAACGAATAACAATAAATATCAGCACGAAATTTGGGAAAATGTAACCAGGAATAATTTGAGAGAAGCGGAAACTTAAAAAATCAAATACCTAAGTAATGGCAGAACGTTAATTATTTTGTTTTGCGAAAAAAATCATTTTGTCACGTTAGTTATAAAAATAAATATAGACTATGCTACATTTTTGAAAAGCTCTTGGCAAGGGGAAAAAGATTTAAAAAAAATATATAAGGAGTCCCAGAAAAAAAAAGTAGGTTGTGTCAATATCTCAAAAACTGTGACCTCTACAGAAAATCTGAGTACGCCACTGGATTTTACGTAAAAAAATCTACAAATATCAGTTTTTACTATTTTAATATGTTTGACAATAACAGAGTTACAGGGGATAACTGAAAATGCAATTTTTCCAAAATCACCATGTAGCACACAAACTAAGATGGCTATGGCAAATTTGATTAGTGTATCTTTGGTTTCATTAAAAAATAGCACGGTGTCGCGCAAACCGCAAGGTTCGAACCTAAAAAATAAGCGAGATACTCCGTAAAACATACGAAAATGGGACAACCTGTACATTGCTTAGTATAACTGTCATGGATGTTCCACAAACATTACCTAAAAATCACATTATTTAGCAGTAATGTGAATTTCAAAAAGCTTATATACCTAATTCAGCTAAATTCTATTTGAAATGAATGAGTCCGTATGCACGCCACCATTAACCAAAACTACCCCACTAGTGGGGCATATTCGAACAAACGAAACTTATTGAAAAACTTCAATTTCTAAAAAAAATGGAGATTAAGGAAACACTCTTATATACATTAAAACTGCACATGTACATGTTTGTAATCGATCAGGTGTCATTTCTTGAATGTTATACTTGATACTGAATGACCACTTGACAAAAAGCGTCCGAACTAGCAACGCCCTCACCTACTTAAATGTCAACATAAAATCTTGAAACTCAAATAGTCCGAACCTCGGTTACGAACGTAAGCCCCTATCCAGCGTAAGCGCTTTGTGATTTTTATTACAATCGCTTAACTTCACAAAAAAGAACTTAGCGTTTTCGCTCATCGTTCCGGCATCGTGATTTTTGCCGCTTCGGAGTTAGATCTATCACTGCTTGCATGCAGATAATACGAAGAAGCGGTCATCAGTAGAAGAGCCACAGCCTAGCCGCAAGCAGGAGCCGCCGGAATATAGCAGCAGCAGCGAAGAATTCCAGAAGCATCCAGGACACCGCCAACACCGGACCGACGTCGTAGGTTACCGTTTAATAAAAAATAATTTTTAATTAATTTTAATTTATTATTTGTTTTATTTTAACACTTGTTTTCCTCCTTTTCTATTTGGGTCTCCGATTTTCAAGTCTTTATTCCTCGGGGTGTGAGACTGCACCTCGGCGGAGACCCGGTCTTTCTCTAAACCATTTTTAATTTTATTTAACCTGTTTCACTTTTAATCCTACTAACAACAACCGCGATGGTTAGACACGGTCGCCACCGTGCTACCCTAACGGTTGTGTTCACCAACCCCCGAAGCCGTCCGTCCACCCACACCACCACACACCTCACACACCACACACACCACACAATCCTACGCACACACACCCGGTGCACCTCCACCTTCCTCAGGTACACACTCCCATTCAAACGCCTCATCCATATCCACTCACTCCTCCATTTCCACACGTTCCACTGCCTCCACAAAACCACACACACACACACACACACACACACACACACACACAATCCCGCACACACAAACCCGCTCTCTTACCTACACCAGCTCAACCACCTGCACCCGCCGTTGACCCCAATGCTAATCCTCGAAATATTGCGTCCGCAATATCCCAAAATCCAATATAAGCCAAAAATCCATTTTTAATTCCCTCAAACCCCTTAACCTTCCCTGGTTGAATTTGACATTTAACCACAATCGTACCTGTCTCTTAGAGACCTCCTCTCCCTTGCCGGATCGTACGCAGCTTAGGCTGCGACACCATTTCGGTGATCCTCAGTAACCCTTTCCCAACTGTCTGGTCCCCGTCCATCCAACTCCAATCTTAGACCTCTCTCCTTTTCCTGCGTGATTTGTCACGTAGATAAGGATATCCTAGTCGAAGAGTTCTTGGGTGCGATCAATCTTCCGCATGTGAGGAAGGCCGTTCGCATCACCTCTAAGGCGACTAACACCCCTACATTCCTCATCCGAATCATTACCTCTTCCCAAGCCACCATTGAATACCTCCTCGCACGCGGTGTCGTCATGTTCGGGCGACATTAACGTTGCGAAACCTTATCCCGCAACCCCTCCTGCAGGTGGGATATACTTCTGAGGACTGTCCTTCCCGTATCATCCGCTGCCCTAACTGTGGCGAAAGTCACAGATCCTCGTCATGCAAATCCGCCGCCAACCCAAAGTGTAACAACTGCGGGCAAGCGCATCCCACCTATTCCTTCCAATGCCGGAAGTGACGGGAACCTCCCAGTTCTCCGTCGATGATGGCATCGCTCCATCCTATCCTGTCTTACGAAGAGTCCGACTCGGAAGACACAGCCCACCTCAAATCTTCTTCCGATACCCAATCCTTATCCATTAAGGACTTCTTGCAAGGTTGCCGTAATCCGCAATCCCACTACTTAACTCCTTTCCAATGGCTATCATAGCAGGGACCATTAATGCCAGGGGCGTTCGTCGGAAACGCCCCTTACTTAAACACTTTCTACACACACACAATATATACATCCTTTCCATCACGGAAACAAAGCTCACACCCCGATGCTCACTCAATTTCAACACGTATCACTCATTCCTAAACAATAGCCACCACGGAACCGCCGCCTTAATTAAAAACTGCTTTTCATCCACTCCTTTTCAACTTCCTGCGCACCTACTGCATTTCGAATGCGTTCCTGTGACGGTGGCACGTCAGGCCACAATTCCCTATCCGATGCTCTTCTAATCTACACCTCTAGTCTCCCCAACGCAGTAATCCAGGTGATTTCAATGCTCGCCACACCCAATTTGGTGACACCGCAACGAATGGCAACGGTAACAGACTATCATCTGCTTTATTGCAGTTGCCGCTCCTGCGAATCGCCAACACACAGCCAACCTACTTCGAGCACTTAGATGCCTCAATAATAGACCACATCATAGTCTCCGAACCCAAAGCTCACTATTTCGATCGTGAGTGCTTTTTAGGCACCACGATCACATCAGATCACATTTCCCTACTGGTCAAAACTTCATTTTGTCCAGCCCCTTCAGATTTTTCAGAAGTAGACTGGAATGTGTTCGGAGAACACATCTCCAACAACCTTCCCACACCTAATATTCAAACGACCCAAGATCTCGATAGAACCATTAGAGACCTAACTTCCGTTATTGCGGAAGCGGTTGATAACTCTGTCCCATAAAAAAACTTCGACATTTCTAGAAAACCGCTCCCACGGCACATTGTGAACTGGATCACAGAGAAAAGACGAATGTATCGTCAATTCTTGCGATCAAGGGACCCGGCTCTCAAGACCGAATACAATCGCCTTAACGCCTTAAACAGGCGATAAACCAATAAACACTCTGAAGACTCCTGGATCAAAGCCACCTCCCAGCTCAATTATGGAAATGGTAAAGTCTTCTGGCAACAGTTTGATAGACTGACTAGAAGAAAAGTAAGCCCCAAATCCCACCTAACCGACCTTCAGGGTAACCTAATCTCGACCAAGGAAAGGCCGATTTCTTTGGTCGCCACCTCTAATCCATTTTCTGATCCCCAGATAATCCCCAATTTGATAACCAATTCAAGACACTCCTTGAGAGTCGCCTTGAAGATTTCCGTACCCTTAACCTTACCGAAACCTTACTCGATAACGAGAGTCCTTTTTACGCCCCTATCACGTGCGACCAGGTCAGCTCATATTTTAAAAAAGGTAAAAACTCTCCCCCAGGTCATGACGGCCTAAACCGCAAAATTCTCCGCTACCTACCTGACCTAGCCCTCCGTTTACTTTCCACTATTTACAATAAATGCCTTACCTATCGTACTTCCCGACGGACTGGAAATCGGCCTCCTTCGTCATGATACCTAAACCCCACGCTGATCTTACCTCGGCCTCCTCCTACAGACCAATCTCCCTCCTGGGCTGCTTCGGAAAATGATTTGAGCAAATTCTAGCCAGGCGACTCAGGGACCACCTAGAATACAACGACCTCCTTCCCAACAGCCATTTGGGCTTCCGTCCTAACCGAACGTGTCACGATCCCTTGTTGAAGCCGCTTACAGAGACCACCAGAGCATTCAGTCACAAGCAATGCAATCTGGCTGTGTTTCTGGACTTTAAGCAGGCATTTGACAGTGTCTGGCACGCCGGTCTCCTGCAAAAGATCCGAAATCTTAACATACCCGACCCCTTCGCCAAACTCCTACTCTCGTACCTGACCAATCGGTCAGTTCGGGTCAAAGTAGGGAAAACCTTCTCCGATCCTTTTCAATCTACAGCAGGCGTTCCGCAAGGTTCTGCCTTAGACCTTATCCTTTACACCATTTTTGCATCCGACATTCCCGAAGTTACCCAACCCGGAGTAGCCGTTGCGCAGTTCGCGGATGACACCGCCTTCTGGGCGGTTAATCGGAACAGCGAAACGGCCTCCCGCCTCATATCCAAAACCCTACGGAACTTCTCTAACTGGACGAACCAGTGGAGAGTTTCCGTCAATCCCACCAAAACCCAAACAATCCTTTTCCGACATCCTCATTACGCAGAAGATAGGTTCCCCAATCTGGCCTCAAAAAACGTCTCCCTCGCCATCAACCAAGAAAGGCTCACATTCCAAGATGAAATCACCTACCTAGGAATCCTCTTCACTAGAACCCTCAATTGGCTCCCCAATGTAAAAAGAACACTAAACAGAATTAGAAACCGCGCAAACCTACTGGGCGCCCTTCGGGGTAAAATCAGAGGTTGTCACCCCAAAACACTTCTACACACATAAAACATACATCCGCCCTGTTATGGATTTCCGAGCTCCTATATACACAAACATGAACCCGAATCACCTTTCCTCAATCGCCTCCTGTGAACGCCGAATTTTTAGACGGATACACAGGTTACCCCTCAGACACCCTAATGACCTCATCCTAAACCACGCCAATATACTCCCAATCACAAACCGTATCTAAAAACTCCGGGAAAACTTTGCCTATAAAAGAATTTTCGGCAACACTATCCCAACCAAAGAAATACTTACTACTCCCTACAACTACCGCTTTCCCAAATTCCCTCGAAAAAAACCCAAATTAAAATTCAAACATCCTCCCGCAATCCTCACACAACGCCTCGACGAACTCCCCGAACTGGTAGAAGTATACCTCGATAATACCCCATATGCCCTCCGCATCCCCCGTCTATTCGATGACGACCCAGCTTGGCGCCGGCCAACGATCTAATTAATCACACTGCACACCACACCACACTAACCCACACGCACACTTAAACCGAACCACACACTACTCAAAATTCAAATTCAAATAAATTTAAACACTTTTTTTTTCTTTTTTTATTACCAAAAATTACCACACCTCATGATTGTAAACAATACAATAATATAAAACAGCGCAATACCAACAACAAGGGAATGACCAAGGCTGAAGAGGAGAAGGACTCCTGAACAGTCCACAATAAGAGATATGTATATATATATATATATATATATATATATATATATATATATATATATATAAGCTAAAATAAGTAATTACTAACCATAAGCATGAGCATACTAATAAAAAAAAAATAGAATTTTTCATTTGCTGTTCAACTGCCGCGAAAGCAAGTTCAAATATGCCGAAAGTAAAAAGTGGTGTTGTATCCTCTTGGATATTTCAAATTTATTTTTCATGCTTGCCATTATATTAAAACTAAAAAAATTGAAGTTTTTTCAATTTAAGTATTGAGAAATAAGCTTTATACAACAATAAATTCAAATTGCTTAAAGAATGTGATTTTAAAACTACATTCAGTTAACGAAAATATTATGTTTAAAGTCCTTTGTGAAAAGAAATCACAAGTAGAGCAGCATGTGAAAGCTATAAGACATCAAGCAAAATGTAAGAAAATTAAAGATACAAAAGTTGGGCAACGCAAAATTCTCTGCAACAATCACCCCTAACCTCATCAAAATCATCAGAAAAAAAAATTTAATATGCAATTATGTGAAGCGTTAGTAAGTGCAAATATTCCCTTAAATAAGCAAAAAAATAAAAAATTTTTAATTTTTTAGAAATTTTTTGTAACAAAACTATACCACACGAAAGTACGTTACGAAAAAACTATTTGACTCCACTGTACAATAATGTAATAGGTGAAATCAAAAGACATGTTAAAAATAATTTTCTTTATATCATTGTAGACGAAACAACTGATGTCTGCGGAAGGATTGCCACCTCCTGGTTTTTTGATTCAGGGAGATAACAATAATAATTAATTACTAGACAGAGTGCCTTACCTTTACCACTATACCACCGACCACCTAGCCAACGACCCAAAAAAAGAACACTCAAAATACAACAAATACATATATTTAATTTTATTTCAAACTTACATTTTCATTGGACAGTAGTGAGAAAATTTTTATTCACATTTTATTTGATTTTAAATTTACAGTTTTCATTAGAGCCAACACATTTCAGACTGTCAGGCCTTGAACTCACAATTAAAAAAAATTCTTTACATTCCATCTGAAAGTTTACAAATGTCTGTATCTCTGCCTGTACATGTCGTTCATTCAAACGATTTCCTTCTTTAATATACTAAAGGCCATACTAAAAACTCGTTGACATCTGGCGTTCGATACAGGTACAGATAAAACAAAACAAGCCAGTTTTTTTAACAAAGCTCCAACACCGACTTCAACAGTTGAAAAAAAAATTGCCCACCTTAGCTCCATTCTTTCAACTGATTTAGCAATAGTATCTACCTCCCTGAAAACGCAAAAATTGTCATAAAGTTTGTTCTGGTCTATGTTTATCTTTAGATAATTTGCCAAATCTCTTAAATTATCCCAAGGGATTGGATTCTTCATAGAAAGCATGCTCATTTGACTGTATTCGGAATTGTTATATACATACCATTTACTGAGGTAATCTAAATACCTCTGTACGCCTGTCTGTAAAACGTTGCCTTGTCTGTTTCGTTCAATTTTTAAATGGTCTTTGGCTGAGCTATCAAAATATGCATCCTTCTTCTGTTTGTTATTTTCAGGCGAATGCCAATTATGACACTGTGCAGTTCTGTGCAAGTAACATAACTGCTTTCAAGGATTTTGATGTTGTTATTGAAAATCTGCATTACATTGTGCAAAAAGCAGCAGTAGCAGAAAGGCAATGAGATTTCTTCTTTGAATGCTTCCCAAATAATTGAACTACACTCATCTTCTCCCTCGTCGATAAAGTACGCCCTCAGACTGGCCAATTAAAAAGCAAATGCTCTACTGCTGGCAACAAAGATAGCCACCTGGTTGGAACATGGCGCAAAATCTCGCGATACTCAGCTCTCTGTTCTTTGGCGTATGCTGAAAATTCACTATAAAATCTTAAGACTAATGCTTCGACATCAAATTTAACGCAGATTTTGTGCAGTTGTGGAGTATGTGGCATTTGCAATTAGCTTTTAAAATTTTGTCATTATCTATTTGAAGTTTGTGATACACGGAATTGTTTATACCATAATTGACGGAAGCGTTATCCGGAGCAAACGAAGTAACTCGACAGTGCTGCTCTTTAATGTCACTACTTTTTTCTTGGGGATCACGGTAAAAATCTAGCAATGCTTGTTTTATCCCACATTCTTTATGAAAATATTGCACGACTACTGGGAACATTTTTATGTTACCTTTGTTCGACGTATCGATTCCGACTGAAAAATATTCCGCATCCTTGATCTCATTCAAGAGTATTTCTTGAGCTGCAGGAGCTAGTACACGCTCGCACATACTTGTGCATTTCGTTCTGCCACAGGAGACCTTTTTTGCCAAAGAAGAATCGGGAAATAGGGTGATGATCAGTTTGTTTGTGCACTCCTGGCTATTATAGCTGTGATGGTGTCTAATTCCATGATATTCTCAAGTAGCCTCAATCGCAGATACACTGTCCTGTTCTTTTGAAGCCTTAGGCTTCGTGAAATCGATTGTGATCTTTCTTTATTAGAAACTGTTGACTTGTTTTTCTTACTTTTAGAATGTATAGTTAGAGCACTAATACCTGCTTAATGTTCATTTTAGAACGACAGAGTCTACATTCTCCATTGTAGTCGTCAGTTTTCACAAGGAAATCAAATTCAGTTAACCACTTGTCCTGAAACGCCGTTGAATATTTTCTTTTCTTTTGTGGCACTCGTGGAGGCGTAAGGCACTTACTTGAATTACTGTCAACAGAATCACTATCTTTAATAGACATTTTTAAAAATAAACAACACTTTTATCGAATAAATACTTGCGCAACTTGTGTTTGTTCAACGAACGCAGTAATATCAGCAAACGCGAGAGAAAATCAAGCAATACTAATTGTAATGACTAAAGCCCGATATACGCGACAACGATTTATCGTAGCGATCCGACTGCGCAGTCCGTTTGTGCAGTTTATCGAACGTCCATAGAGTGTCCATACGTCCAAAATATTTGCGTCGATAATCAGTTCTCCGGAGAAACTCAGACAAGAAACATGTCATCCGCGATGGAAGACGATGACGCGCTAGCGCTAGCCTGGCTTATTTTGTGCAAAAAAAAAGAAAATCACGTAGTGTGTGGTGTAAGGACTGGCTTCTTAAAAGGACGTCATACTCTCATATAAATTTATTAAATGAATTGAAATTTGCTCCAAAAGATTGGCACAATTATTTAAGAATGAATGAATAGACTTACTTACACCTTCTGTGTCTAGTTACACCGCTTATACAAAAAAGGGATGCCGTGATGAGAGAAGCAATAAGTTCTCATGAACTTCTGCAACACTGAGGTTCTTAGCTACAGGTCGCTCATACGAATGCATGAAGTTTTCTACGATGATATCAAAACAGGCCCTCAGTCGAATCATTCCTGAAACGTGTGATGCTTTGTACAAAGTTCTACAAAAAGATTACTTAAAGGTAAGTTTTAAATCTATACTAATATTATAAAGAGAAAAGATTTTATTGTTTGTTTATTTGTTTGTTTGCATTGACTAGGCTCCGAAACTACTGGGCTGATTTAGCTTAGAAACGGGTCGAACGAGGTCGAGGGAGGAGTTTGACCGCTTTATTATTTACCATCCTGTCTAGTAGTATCTAGAAAACAATAAGAAAATATTTTTGATGATGATGATGATGCTATAAAGAAAACAAAATTGTGATCGTATTTAATGTTTATTAATTAAATCAATAGAATGAAATAACGAACAGAAATTATTCAACAATGAAAAAATGAAATCTTAATAGTAAAATTCAATAATCATTTACCAGTGAAACTACGTACAAATGAAGCAGCCGTGTGGAGTAGATAATCGTGAGTTTGTGCATGTTGTTGATCATGGTTGGAAAAGTTTTCAGCGTATAGTTGATTAGATGATACGATGTGGGGCTGAGTGGAGACAGTTTGAACGTTTGCTTGATTAGATAATGCTTGAATGTGTGGTTGAGTGGAAAAGGTTTCAGTGTATAGCTGATACGATGTGTGGCTGAGTGGAGACAGTTTGAACGTTTGGTTGATTAGATGATACTTGAATGAGTGGCTGAGTGGAAAAGGGTGTGTTAATAAAATCGCTGGTTTTGACAGTATGTGACATAGTTAAATCACCCATTTCGGCTAAGAACAATGTCTCATTAGTAATTCTTGTAATTTCATGCTTACATTTCGTCCATATACTTCAAAACGATTTTCCGGAATCCTCGGACGTTTAAAATGTTCTTTCACACTTAGCAGTGCCTCTTCGTATGCAGTTTTCGTGGATTTTGAACGATTTGGTCGCAGCATGCCTCTTTCAGAATCAGACCGATTTGGCGTTGATACGTCTCTTTCGATGTCACATCGGTCTGGTGTTGGTGTGTCTCTTTCGATGTCACATCGGTCTGGTGTTGGGGTGTCTCTTTCGAAATCAGATCGGCCTGGTGTTGGGGTGTCTCTTTCGAAAGCAGATCGGCCTGGTGTTAGTGTCTCTCCTTCGTCATCAGATCGCCCTGGGGGTCATATTGCGACGTGGATTGTTCCTGTAAAAAAGAAATATATAGTTGGGTATCCTCATAGTCAATAGGCAAGGCAATAGTCAATAAATTCATAATTTCATAGTACAAATAATTAACATTTGAACATAATAAATATATCATGTCAAAAATACTTATAGTATGTAATATAATAACAGTTGTAGTGTAGTAATAGTTGTAGTAGTTTTTGAAATAAATTGTTATTATTATTATTATCTCCTATTTTTGTTTCAGTTACCACAAACAGAAGATGAATGGAAAACAATTGCAAGGGAATTTCCTCACTGTTTAGGTGCCATTGATGGTAAGCACGTTGAAATCGTGCCTCCACCTAACAGTTGTTCATATTATTTTAACTACAAAAATAGACATAGTATGGTCCTCATGGCAATTGTTGATGCAAAATACAAATTCTTGCTGTTTGATTTTGGCACAAATGGCAGAGTATCAGATGGAGGAGTGTTCTTGAATACGATTTTTTACGAAAAGATGGAAAATAATTCTTTAAATATTCCTAAAGAAGACAGATTGAGTAATAGTTCACGAACGCTGCCGTATGTTTTTGTAGCTGACGACGCGTCTCCTCTTAGAAAAGATATGATGAAACCATTTCGACAAAATGACTTGGATAATAGAGCGAAGAAGATTTATAATAACCGAACATCACGAGTACGCCGCATAGTTGAAAACGCATTTGGCATACTAGCAGCAAGGTTTAGAATTTACAGAACACTAATTAATATGTCAACTGAAAACATAGAAGCAGTTGTTAGAACAACTCGTGTTTTGCATAATTATTTGATGACATCATTTTATTCATATGCCTCGTCATGCCTCTTTGAAGAGGGTACAACGTCGTCAGGACTTACAACAAGAAGATCAACGCTTGAACCATTACAACGTTCTCGTCAAGGAAACTCTGAGATAACAGCAAAACAAATAAGAAATGAATTTATGAGTTATTTTGTAAACGAGGGAAAAGTCCCCTGGCAAGATAATTTTATTCATTAATATGTACCTATACTATACATATTAAACGTTTTAAATATAGCTGCATGTATTATTATTTATTATTGTTATTGTATTAATAAGTAATAAGATAACCTATAAATACCAATAACCTATAAATTAATAAATTCTTACCTCATTTTCATCCTCCATAACATTTGATATAGACCGCCTTGGTATTTCTTCTTCATATAAAAAATTCATCAAGTCGAAATACCACAAATGAGGAACACAGACTTCATCAGTTCCGGCTTCGGATTTTAAGCACTTTTTGGTTTTGTTGAGTTCCTTCTTGTAGGAAGTTCGCAGGTTATTTATTTTCTTCACTACCGTCTCCCTATTGGCATTAGGATCAATAGGTTTGTACTTATGAATTAGCCTATCGTAGGCGGCCCTTTTCTTATTGCGGTCGTGATAATCTTTACTCTTCTTATTCCACAAGCAAACTTTATTTTTATAGCACTGGATAAACTCTTTCAATAACTCACGGGTTCCGCTACAATCTTCTTGCGACATGTTTTAACGTGCACGGACACGCCCGTCTACAGCAAGACTTGTGAACGAACTGAACGATTGACCCGACTTCCATTCACACGCTACGATAAAACTGTGCAACGCGATCGACAACGATTTATCGAAAAGATCGTTTGCACCAATCAATAAAATCTGCGCCAATTTCCGTATACACGTTCGATAAAACTGCACAAACGGACTACGCAGTCGGATCGCTACGATAAATCGTTGTCGTGTATACCGGGCTTTAGTTGACTCAACTTCCCTCCCCGCGCACGTGTGATTCACAGAAAACTGCCCTGCCACTTGCCATGTTACTGTTAACAGATCAGAGGATTTATCCCTAGATCTAGGTAATTTTCTGCCCAACTTCAAATTCCGGGAGAATTTTAATTATTACCAAATACTTCCTGGAGATGGGAGATTTTTATTTTTAGGGCCCAATTCCGGGAGAATCCCGGAAATCCGGGAGAGGTGGCACCCCTAGTCTGCCGAATTTGTGAATTTATTGATCGGTGTCTTAAGTAAAAAAAATGTACCAACATCTTTTTGAATTGGCACAAAAGAACTAGAAAAAACGAATAGTTTAGGAATAGTTCGCTTTGTAAATTAAGAATTAATGACGTTTTTTTCTCCAGAGGTAAATCCAATTGAAAATATTCTTCTGTTAGTTAGTGATGCAGCCGCATACCTGATAAAGACTGGAACAAATTAAAAAATCTAACGCATGTAACATGTTTATCGCATGGCATAAATAGAGTTGCTGAAGAAGTTAGATTACAATTTCCATTGATAAACTTTTAAGTTAACAAGGAAAAAAAATGTATTTGTTAAGGCACCACTTCGGGTTCAACTTTACAAAGAAGGTTTGCCTAATGTTCTACTGCCTCCTCGGCCAGTACTAACCCGATCGGGTACGTGGTTAGAAGCTGCTGTCTTTTATGCTGAAAATTACAACAATATAAAAAATATAATATTAGATTTTAAAATACTGCTGATTCTATAACTGTTTGTGCAAGAGATAGATAAAAGAATATTGTTTTAATAGTGGACTGTATTGAATTATTTACTTTAAAATTGTCAAATCTGTTATCATACAGAACTAAGAAAAAACAAAGCGCTTACCTTGACTTGGTAGTACAGGCTACTTCTGGTGGAAGGGGGCCCCCGTTGATAACCCACTAATAACAACAGCAGGTAAATTATGGATAATAATGATGACTGACCGGTTCACGTACAACAAGCCAGCGAGACGTCCAAAGGCAAACTGGTTCTTAAAATTGATAAGCGCTATAACTTAGAACCTGTATGATTTTTACGGGATTTTACATTGAAAAATGAATTTGATATTTGAGGCTTGCATGTACATTTTCCGCCCACCAAAACCGAAAGTTTTAAAATTCAAAGAAATCGAATTATGTTTCTAAAATGAGACAAGAATAAAACTAAATTAATTATGTAGTATAGACTCCAAATATTTCAATTTACTATCATTAACAACAAAACAGAAAAAAAATAAAAATTAGTTCTCTAGGAGAGTAATGTTTTGGAAATAGTTTATTTTAAATTTTGGTCTGGTAATGGACATAACTTAACAATTGGACGTTTCAACAATCCGTTCTCCGTTTTAAGAGTAACAACTCTAGTATGTCCATCACGACCGGTGTGTAATTCCACAATTCTACCAAGAGCCCATTGTAAAGGGGGTTTATTTTCATTTTTAATTAGAACTAGGGTATTTAGTTTAATTTCCGAGCCCGACTCGTTCCATTTTGATCTTTGCTGTAGAGTGTGGAGATATTCGGTTGACCAACGATTCCAAAAATCCCGGTTAACCCGCTGAATTAGTTGCCAACGAGATAAAGAATTTAATTTTAGATTAGACAAATCGGGATCAGGAGCTGAATTTAGTGGTTCCAGATTTAGAAAATGACCTGGAGTCAAGGGCGATACATCGTTGGGATCGGAGCTAAGTGGGCTCAGAGGCCGAGAGTTTAGCAAAGCTTCGATCTGCGATAACAAAGTGAGAAGTTCCTCATACGTCAAGGTTTGTTCTCCTATGACTCGAATCAAATGGGTTTTAATAGATTTTACGCCTGCTTCCGCTAATCCATTAAAATGAGGAGAGGCAGGTGCGCTAGTCTGCCAAGTGATGTCTAGGGTTTGAGCCGATTGCTTAGCCAGGTTATAGAGTAGGTTTTTTGCGCCAATAAAATTGGTCCCACAATCACTATAAATGTTTGTACATTTCCTCGTCGCGCGATGAAACGACGAAAGGCTGCGAGAAACGCTTCCGATGTCAGGTCCGACACTAATTCAATGTGTATCGCTTTAGTAGCGCAACAAACAAAGGCACAAATGTAGGCCTTTAAAACTTTAGCACCCCGATACCGGCCCATGGTGATAAGTACGGGACCAGCATAATCTATTACCACATGAGAGAAACATTTTAATTGTCTAATCCGGAAAGACGGCAAATCGCCCATGTATGGCTTATAGAACTTGGGCTTGGCTCGAAAACAACGAAGACATTTTGATGCGACCTTCTCGACAGCTCTACGACTAGATAAAATCCAGAACTGTTGTTTAAGAAGATATTGAAGGGTATTCAGACCCGGGTGCAAATGTTGCTTGTGAGCATGTTCAACTATCAAATATGTAAGTCTATGATCTCTTGGTAATAACAAGGGATGTTTAGCGTCCATCGAAAGGGTTGAGTATCTAAGACGACCGCCCACCCTGATCAGTCCTCTTTCATCCAGAAATAACGCCAATTTGCGAAAAGGTTTTGGCAAAAGCAAATTATTTTGAATTTTAGAAATAAGTGAAGAGAAGTGAATACCTTGAACTCCTTTTACTAAGGTGTATAAAGAAATTTGAAGCTCGCTTTCTGATAAAGAACTAGTTAATTTAGACAAATTGGGTTTTGAGTTGTGAATAAATCTAAGGACATAACCAAGAAGGCGTTGAATTTTTCCCAAATATGAAAATCGATCTAACAAGGTATCTACGAAATTGTCACTGATATTGGTATTTAAAACAACAGTTTGCTGTTCCTGTATTACTTCTGGGCTTCTCGAGTTCGGACAACTAAATTCAGAAAGGTTCCAATCAGAACAAGGCAGATTGATCCACGGAGGTCCTTTAAACCACAAGGGATGTTCAATGAGCCTTTTGGGGGTCAGTCCTCGACTTCCACAATCTACAGGATTTTCCGTTGATATGATATGATGCCATCGAACATGTGGGATTTTTTCCTGTATATGACTGACACGATTAGCGACAAACGTTTTCCACTTATGTGGTGAACTACGGACCCAGGATAATACAACACTGGAGTCAGAAAATGCCAGGACTTGGTCAATGGTCACTAAAGATGAATAAGTGTCGAGTACGAATTTCATTAAGTCGGCCAGTAAAGTAGCACCCAGCAGTTCGAGTCTTGGGATAGTGAGAGTTTTCAGGGGAGCTACCTTTCCTTTGCCCATAACTAAAGAGGACTTTATTGAAGCGTCAAACCCCTCGGTACGAAGATACACGCCACATGCATATCCTAATTCTGAGGCGTCACAAAACCCTAATATTTGGCATCTCTGCAATCTTTGTACAAAAATATAACGAGGCAATGCAATTTGAGAGAGATAAGAAAGTTCGGCTTTTAACTGGGACCAAATTTCAATGATTTGCTGCGAAGGAGTGTCATCCCAATCGATGCCGAGACCCAAAGGCGTTGCATAATGTGCTTTGCTAAGAATGAAACAGGGTGATAAAACCTAGAGGATCGAAAATCCTCGCAATGTCGGACAAAATATTTCGTTTTGTGCATGCCTTTTCCGAAGGAGTGAATGCATACGAAAATGTGTCAGAACACGGATTGTAAAGTAGGCCCAGAACCTTAATGACTATGGATTCCTCCTTATCGAACGAAATTGGGATTTGACGTTCGGAAGCGGGGTAGTTCCGAAGTAATTCGGGGCAATTGCTTGCCCACTTTCGTAGCTCAAATCCACCAGATTCTAGCAAGGTAATTAGATCCTGCTGTAAAGACAACGCAGAACTTAGATTGGTACTTCCGGCGCAAATGTCATCCATAAAGGTGTTGTTAAGAATAACTTGTGCCGCTTCGGGATACCTTTTCATCTCTAGATTTGCTAATTCTCTTACGGTTCTAAGTGCTAAATATGGACTTGAAGTTACACCAAAGGATACGGTATTGAGACGATATTGCTGAAGAGGTTCGTTGGGACTGAATCGCCAGAGTAATCTTTGATAATCTCTATGGGCAGGGTTTATCCAAATTTGTAGGTACATTTGTTTAATATCTGCCAAAAAAACTATTGGATGAACTCGAAATTTTAACAAAATTAGGCATATATCCGTTTGGAGTTTGGGTCCGGCAAATAAGGTATCGTTCAAACTGATTCCTTTCGAACCCTTTGCCGAAGCATTGAAAACAACTCTTATTTTCGACGTGGTTTTATCGGATTTCAAAACGCCATGGTGCGGTAGATAACAAAGACCTTTGGGATTTCCCTCAATATTTTTTACTAGGCTCATATGACCGTTTTCTAGGTAATCCTTCATAAACTTGGAGTACAGGAGTCGAAGTTCAAAATTTTTACCAAGTTTTGATTCTAACGATACAAAACATCGATAAGCTAAGGAAAATGTATTCCCGAAATCAGGCTCTCCCTGTTTAAATGGCAATGATACAATAAAACGTCCATCACTGTTGCGTGATGTGGTTTGTCGATATATTCGTTCGCACCTCTCCTCATCTGGTGATAAGGGGGTTTTACACGGAATAGTCTCGCTCTCCCAGAATTTTCTAACAATCGAGTCTAAGGGACCATCTAGAAGGATCGAAAATGATTGCAAGGATCGATGTGAAGTACCAACATCTTGCGTCTTCCCTAAAAGGACCCAACCAAAACCGTTTCTATAACGGTTGGTTTCCCAGGTTGAGTATGAATACGACCTGGTTTCAAAATATCTGCATATATTTCGGCTCCCAGTAGCATATCTACCGGTGCAGGTATATTGAACGTATCATCCCTAGTTTAAGATTAGAGATGTGATCCCAATCTTTTGTGTTAATAGGAAACGCAGGCATATCTGTGCAAAGGTTTGGTAGAACCAAGACATCAAATGAGAGAGTTGGTTCCGTAGCTCCAATCGGACGAACAGTACAACGAGCAATCCCTTGGTAGTCGAAGAGGATTGATTTAATCCCTGGATTGGGATACAGTATCCTCTCTTTTAATCCTAGCCGGTTGAGGCATTTTTGACTAATGAAATTTGCTTGACTTGCCGAATCTAATACAACACGAATTGTTTGGAATTTTCCATTTGCGTCTAAAATCTCTACCTTGGCAGTAGATAGAAGAATAGTAGTATTAAACGTAGAAGTCGAGAATGAAGTACAGTAATTCAAAGATTGGTTAGCTTGTGAACTAAGGGATAGCGAAGTTTGAGGCGAAGAATCGGTCTCGTCTAAACTAAAAGAGTTATTTGTTGATTGTTGAGTATTTTGCTGAACACCACTTGAAGGTGCCCTCGAATTTCGAACAAAGGAAGTACTGGTAATGGGTTGACTTGATTTCTTTGTGCCTGAATTTTGTACCAAATGAAGCATGGTATGATGGCGATAACGACAAATGCGACAATTGTAGGTTGAAGGACAATCTTTCAACAAGTGATTGAATCTAAGGCAGTTTATGCAAGCATTTATTTGTTTAATACAAGCATAACGTTCCGCAGGAGTTTTCGATATAAATTCTGAACACTGAGACAAAGGATGGTAAAAATTTTTGCAAAGTTCACACCTTTGTGAATGAGAACAAGATTGAAAGTTTTTGGATGGTCCTGGTATATTACTGGCAAGCAATGTAGAAAGTGAAGATTTTTTTAAGTAATTTGGAGGGTTGTTCGGCTTAGAGGCACCATAGGCGGGTGCCGACAGCTTCCCAGTTTTATTTCCGGAGACCTCTTGTTGCCCAGGCATATACTGAACTGATTCTAAAGCTTTGCACTGCTTTTCTAAGTATTCACTCAAATCCTTGTAAGAAGGGATTTCTTTTTCAGTGAACGACATTTCAAATGACGTGCGTGTCGTTTTATCTATTTTCTGCAGTAATAAATTAAACAAAATAAAACACCATTGATCTACTGAAAATTCAAGTGCTTCTAAAGCGGACAAATTTTCTGAAAATGTGTCCAAAATATTTCTGAGCTCCTTTGAACAATTATTTTTCATAACCGGAATATTCATGATTGCATTCCAATAAGCGGTAGCTAAAACTCGCTTATTTTGATATCTTTTGACTAATGAATGAAAAGCAATGGGATAATTTGCATCAGTAGTTTGGACAGATTTTATTAAGTTAAGTGGTTCACCCTGTAGGAAAGAAAGCAGATACTGAAACTTCTGTATGTTCACTAACGATCTGTTATTATGGACTAACGAACTGAACAAGTCAAAGAATGTTGGCCATTTTAACATATTTCCATCAAAAATAGGAATTGTTAATTTCGGTAGTCTTATTTTATCCTCAGGACTCGAGTTATTTGGAACCGAAACTACAGTTGGAACAACTAAATTGGTTGCAAAGAGTTTGGAAAAATTTCTTTTATTTTGAAATAAAACGTATCTGTTTCCTTTCTTATTGCGTCTTGGGTTTCAAAATCATCGTCATCGCTAAAGCCGATAATTTCATTATGCAGATTCTTAAATTCAGAATAATTTTGTTCAAGAGATTCATATCGAATTTTAAAAGATCCCTGATGATCTACATCATCTGATGCTCTCATTGCCAAAGCATAAATTTCGGTTATACGCGAAATAGCTACCTTTCTCTGTTGAGAAAGCCTTTTTAAAGCTGCCATAATTAATTACACTAAGATATCACCGACAAGATATATAATAGACATAGCGATTTTATTTTTAACGAACAAAAGTATTTAACGCTCTTAGAATTGTAAAATTACACTTTTATTTTGTCAAATCATGTAACCACCAAGTATTACAATTCACAATAATATTATAAATTACGATAAAACTCCAAGTGCAACAATAACCCAATATTTATATGTATATTTCTACTTACGCGAAGGCCAAGGTTAATCATTTAGAATAAAATGATAGAAAAGAGAAACTAATGCGGAATTCGTTTTGTTGTTATTAATATTTTTAAACGATACAATTTTTAAATTTCAAACGTATAATCCGGCCGATGGATCAAAAATGTTTGTGCAAGAGATAGATAAAAAGAATATTGTTTTAATAGTGGACTGTATTGAATTATTTACTTTAAAAATTGTCAAATCTGTTATCATACAGAACTAAGAAAAAAAACAAAGCGCTTACCTTGACTTGGTAGTACAGGCTACTTCTGGTGGAAGGGGGCCCCCGTTGATAACCCACTAATAACAACAGCAGGTAAATTATGGATAATAATGATGACTGACCGGTTCACGTACAACAAGCCAGCGAGACGTCCAAAGGCAAACTGGTTCTTAAAATTGATAAGCGCTATAACTTAGAACCTGTATGATTTTTACGGGATTTTACATTGAAAAATGAATTTGATATTTGAGGCTTGCATGTACAATAACAAAATGTAAAATTTATTTTAAAAGCACGAAATAAAAGAACTACTGACTTTTATTAAGGCACATTATAGTCTTTTAAGTCTGTGTATACAGGAATTAGAAACTAAACACGTGCCATTGGTAGATGCTATTGACATTGTAAATCGATGAGAATCTGAATTAAAATGTGTTTCTGGTGCAGTGGGAAAGATAATATTGAATAAGTTTAATAGTGTTTAGTGTTTCAAAAAATCATGGATATCAGGTGTTAGTTGAGGGTTTAAAAATTTTAACAGGGGAACATAGTAATAGAGAAACGAATTTTGTTAATACATTAAATCCCCAACAAATAGCTTCATTAAAATTTGCTCCCATAATGTCGGTAGATGTCGAAAGAAGCTTTAAGGCATATAAAGAAATATTGACTGGCTGACTACATAAACGTACTGTCGAAAAATTAGAAAGCATTTAATTATCAAATGGTATTCTACTGTTACAAATAACTAAATAATAAATAAATGCTTTTATAAATTTTAATAAGTAAATTAATTTTTTTTTTATTCGTGCTCTATTTTACCTATTTAAAGCACGTCTTAGCGTGTTTAAATCGAACTTTCAAAAACGCGCATTTTTGAAAGTTACCATGGCAACATCAACAACTCAAGAAACGTGAAGTCTAAATGACAATTTTTTGATTATTGATCTGACGGGACTACCCTGTACTAACAAATTCAAAACCTTTATTTAAACATTATTTAACATTTTTAATTTTATAAATGAAAAGAGAAAGTACAGTTAGTATTGTTAGATATATTAATTTTTATTTACATATTTTACATTATTGGAAAAAAAAGAAAAGGCCACGTATTTCATTCCCTCCCCAAGGGGGAGGGCGGGCTGCTCGAGCTTTCCAAGCTCCTTCAGCAATAATCATGGATTCCCAGCATACATACATACATTACGTATATATGCATGGTGGGATTAAGGATGGGTGTGGTCAGGATAGGATCGGTAGGAACGGAGTTAGGGTTCTGAGGGGGAAAATGCATGGTGTGCATATACCTACGCAGTGACCATGCCGCTACATGTGTATGAGGAAAACCCCCTGAAAAACCTCATACAAGGTAGACGGTAATGGGAATCGAACCCATTACCCCCCGAATGCTAAGCAGATCGTGTCACCACTACGCCACCAGCTCGGTTTACGTTATTAGTTCTTATTTCCATTTCTTAGTGGATAACTGGTCTTTAAAACTCTTACTCTATTTCGAGCACTCCGGCTGCGATCTGTGGTAACACAGTTTGCTTAGCATTCGAGAGGTTTTTAATAAAATTTAAGTAATAAAAGTGACTATATTGAAGATTGTCCTAGTAAGATGATTAAATGTAGACTATAAATATACAACTTTCAAGGGGATTTGAAAATCCATTTTGTGTAGGGCGATGAAAGGGGGAAATTGTTTATAACTAATAAGAGACTGCAGGGCAAATTGGTGGTATGGTACGTCCACTTTAACATTGAGCTTTTTTCTTGTAAAAAGGTCACATAGCCTAAATCCGGCACCCAATGGTGTTAACGTATTTGCGCTAATAGAGCTTGCAGAAAATCCCCTACAATGTATGGTATATGGGCTGCAGCATTGAAATGCTTCCCCGTGAATCAAAATCAATCCTTTTCATTTGTATTACACACAGCTTATCTGTTAATACCTTGCCGAAGGCGGCCTTGCCTGCTACCTTTTTGTAAAGTATTAATTATAGTTAGCATAGAACTAAAAGCAAGTATAAATATGGCAAGTACAGTAAATACAATCTCCAAATACAACTAAATTCAGTTTTTCTGTAAATATGACATCTGTGAATAGCAATTTATTTAATGTTACAATATTCACTGTCACTATTGTCCACTTCGCTATTAAAATCATCATCAGTATCTTTATTGTTTATATTTATAGTAATCGGTTCTATACCATCCATTATATTATCTATTTCCCACATCCGTTCTTCTATTTTTATTAGGTGATTTACGTAGTTTTGCAATTTGGCTGGCGTAATTTGTAAATAGGGTTCTCGAATTAGGTTTCGTACGTCATCTTATCAAAAGTAGCAAACGTTGGACTATTATACATTCCAGTTTATGTAAGTTCCTTATCCTCATAATCACGCTAATTAGAAAATAATTTGTAAGATGTACTGTAATGATCCTAAAAATCCTACCAATTAATATTTCCCTATCCTAGGAAATAAATTCCTATCAAAACTTATTACCTCTTTTCTTCCACAACTGAAAGTAGTATTGTTTAGAAATCCTATCAGTTGCCCACTCCTTTTCCCTCTCCTAGTCTATTACCCTATAAATAACCGCGCTCACATTCACGAGAACCCTAACTCCGTTCCTTTCGATCCTATCCTGACCATACCCATCCTTAATCCCATCATGCATATATACGTAATGTATGTATGCATGCTGGGAATCCATGATTGTGGCTGAAGGAGTTCGGAAAGCTCTAGTATCCCGCCCTCCCCCGTGGGGAGGGAATGAAATACGTGGTCTTTTCCTTTTTCACCAAACAACTAATTATTCTCACTTGATCTCGAACTAACTCTCCTGACTAGTAAGAATCCTGAGAATTACTTGCCTGTTATTAATTTAATTATAACCTGCCTGTTATAACCCTGTCTGACATATTCTTAATTTTAAATACCCTAGTTCCCGAATACCTAAGCATTTATTTAATTTCCTATTGTAACTTCCTCAAAAACAAATAGCTAAATACCTATTTACATATCTCGGCGAACGCACCACGAGGGGTTGTAAATAGTTACCTAGTGACTTTATTTTACTAGTGGAGGTTCACGACCCAACAAGTGAAGCGATTTCACGAACACGTTTCCGCTCCTAATTTTAGTGTACAAGAAGTAATCTCAAGCATATCCATTCGGAGTACGTACCTCGAAGAACGTCTAAAGATTGCTAATAGTGTTACTTTGTTAACGGTGGTTTCGAACCCAATTGTGAAGTAATCCTATACCCTACATTTCCCCTAGCTAATCTTTGCTATCCCTCCCCTTTTATAACATTCATTCGGAGTTTGTACCAACGAAGGAAACATTAATAAATTAACTAATCCAATCTCCTATCATAAACCTTAAACCACCTTCAGCACCTTATGAATCTGTAACTTACCCCTGTATATCCACTCGTTTCCACACACCACCTGTACGCCGCCTGGTATTTACCTAAATTAGAATCCATCGAATTGTCACTTAAATTTCGTTCACCACCCTACTTCACACTTGGATTTATTCACTACATTACACTTTGATTTGGTCCTCGAATCAAGATAATGAAGGTGCAATAATCAGTTTAATTAACAATTTTTTTAATCCTTATCGATGACCAGTTTAATACACTAGACAACATTAATTTATGTTTTGTTATCCTTACGTTACTATTGTTAAAATGGTTTTAGATCTTTGTTGTATAATTTGTTATACTTATTTGAACAATAACCGATAAAATTATATCGTAGAATGTGTAGGTAAAACATGGTAATAACATCTTTAAATGTTATTTTCAGAGAATCGTTTATTAATAAGAATTATTAAGCAACTCCATATCATGCATTAATAGGGTCTATTAATAAACGAGTTAAATGAAGTTGCATTGAATAGTATAAAATATCTAACAATGCATGTATTGCATCGAGGAATGAGAACTGTCAGGCGTTCTGTACTTTCATTACGAGATGGAGCCTGGTCGACATAAAATTTTCACTTTGGAAAAACAGGAAAGTTAAAAAGCGATTCTCTGAAGAAACTTGTAACGAACTCGCGATTAACGATCTCGACTTTTTTAACGCGTTATAACATCTCGTCGTTAATCGCCTTCATTAATACACTTGATGGTTAAATAACTATTAAAAATGCAGTTTGGCGATTCATTTCGATTAAACTTGACAATAGAAGGTTTGAACGTTTATTGTTGCTACTATTTTAATCGAGTCAATTTCATAAGGCCGTAACAATTTAATAAACTGTATTTGATTTTTTGGGTTTTTTTAATGGTGTATTTTAAATTGTACAGTCTGAACGTTTTCGATAACACTTACAGTTATCTTCATCAGTATCTATTAAAATTGTTAAAGATTTTGTAAACAATTTTGCCAAAATTGAAAAATTAAAACATAAACATCAGCCTACTATTGATATTGCAGTTTGAGAAACGTATAAAGCTAACTATAGAATTAAATTTTAGTAAAGAATAACAAGGTCATTAAATACATTGATCATCTTTTTCCAAAGAACATAACCATCCTTTTTCAGCACTATCTTACTACAACTTATTTTCAGTAGAACAGTAAATTTTATGAACAGATTGATGGTGTAACAATGGATAGTCCGCTTAGTCCTGTTATAGCTAATTTTTACGTGGAAAAATTTGAAACATTATCGTTACAAAATACACCTAAAAACCTTGAGTTTGGTATAGATATGTAGATGACACATTTGTTATTTGGAGACATGGAGAGGAGGCACTGCTTGAGTTTTTGGTTTTTATAAATGGTATACACCCTATTATTCAGTTTTCCAAGGCAAAAAAAACTGATGGAAGTTTACCACTTCTTGATATATTAATCTCTAAAAATAATAATTCACTGTCATTTAAGATTTACAGAAAGCCGACACACACTAATAGATACCTGCATAAATTATCCAACCACCATCCACGTCAAAAAATCGGTGTAATTAAATCTTTAGTAGATAGAGCAAAACGAATTTGTGACCCTGAATTTTTGAAGGAGGAATATAAATAAGGTAATGGATATTCACTTATAGATATTAAAAATGTTATTACAACTTCTAGACGTAACCTTAAAGAAAAACCAGTTCTTAATGTTGGTACTACTTTTCTTCCTTTTATAGCTAATGTTACAGATAGAATTGAAAAAATCCTAATTAAATATGGCATTAGGATTATTTTTAAACCTACAAGAAAAGTTAAAGGACATTTAAGATCACATAAAGATGTGTCAAACCTATTACCATCTTCCGGAGTGTATAAGTTCTTGTTCATGTGGAAAAGTATACATTGGAACTACAAAACGTAGCTTTGATACAAGACGTAAAGAACATATGAGATTTTGTAGATAAGGTCAACCAGAGAAGTCTACGGTGGCTGACCATGCCTTGAATAATCTGAATCATGACATTCAATTTGACAATATGGAAATATTGTCAAGACAAACTCATTATTATGTTTCTTTACAACGTGAAGCTATTGAAATAAATAAACACCCTAATAATTTTAATAGACATGAAGAAAATCTCCGGTTAAAAAGGTTTTGGCATCTTATAATTAAAAAAAGGCATAATGATAGGTCTTAATTTTGACTTTTGGTATGTCTAGGTTTTTTGCTGTGATATTCCTAGACCTTGAAGCAAATGTTT
>JARFJB010000512.1:7072500-7152500 GCA_036346205.1 Vesta saturnalis | reverse complement strand
AGCATAATCAAGTAGTTTCTTGAAAAAATGAAAAAATAAGTAATGAAAAGAAATTTGTAAAAAAAATTACTATTAGGCATTAGGCAGAGGGCACAGTTTTAATACTGGTCTTCTAAAACGCCCACTAGCAGTTTGGACAGTTACCACTCGGGTATGTCCGTCATAACCTTTATGTAACTTAACAATTCGCCCAAGTGACCAATGTAAAGGAGGTTTTATGTCGGATTTAGTAAGTACTAGGTCATTTAGGCTTGCTTCGTTAATCGAATTGCTCCATTTTGCACGTTGTTGCAAAGTATGCAAGTATTCTTTGGAGTACCTTTTCCAAAAATCAGCGTGAAGTCGCTGCATAAGCTGCCAGCGGGAGAAGCGCTTCACGGGAATTATGGAGCTTAGAGGCGATAAGGTTAAGAAATGCCTCGGAGTGAGCGACTCCAAATCATTAGGATCCGAACTCTGGGCACACAAGGGGCGCGAATTTAGAACAGATTCTATCTGGCAAAGCAGAGAAGACAATTCCTCGAAGGTTAAGCGTTGTACACCCACTACAGTTAGCAGATGCGACTTGACCATTTTAACACCCGCTTCAGCCAAGCTGTCGAAATGAGGGCCCGAACGGGGGCAAAAATGCCAACGAAAAGTCTCGGCGGCTTGTTTGGCTAATATAAAAAATTGGTTGGTGGCGCCAACAAATTTGGTGCCGTTGTCGCTGTAACAAGCAGAAACGGTACCTCTTCTAGCCAGAAAATGGCGAAAAGCCGTCGATAATTCTTGCGTGAGTTCAAGATGTATGGCCTTTGTGGCTATGCAAACAAAAACGCAAATGTAAGTTTTGAAAACCTTTGCGCTTCGGGATCTGTAAATAGTTATAAAAAATGGTCCACAACAGTCAATGGCCACGTGAGAAAAAGGTTTTAATTGAGAAATTCTAGGCGTAGGCAGTTCTCCCATAATTGGAGAGGCATAAAATTTGGGGCGTGCTTTGAAGCAACGCAAACAGCGTGAAACAACCTTGTGAATGGCCTTACGTGCTGACAGAATCCAGAACTGTTGCAAAATTAAGTTATGTAGAGTTTTCATCCCCGGATGTAAATATTGCTTGTGGGTATGCTCAATAAGGAGCGTGGTGAGTCGATGGGAACTAGGCAAAAACAAAGGATGCTTGGCCGAATAGGCTAAATCGGAATTTCTAAGGCGGCACATCCTGAGGAACCCATCTAGATCCAGGAAAGGTGCGAGCTTCCGGAACGCTTTAGGCAGCAATCGATTGTGAATAATGTTTTTAATTATTTCGGAAAACGCCAACGATTGCACATAGTTTACGAGGCACAGTAAATACCTATGTAGTTCGTCAGGGGTAGGAGAACCAAATAATCGTTCATCAGCATCTCGCCTGAAGTTGCTGGAAACGCGAAAACAGTAAGATAAAATTCTTTGAATTTTTGAAAGTGACGGAAACTTCTCAAGAAGTAGATTAAGAACATTGTCTTCGATACGTAAATTAAAAGCGGACTGTTTTTCTTCTTTAGAGATTTCATCCATATTTAAGGGAGGAATATGAAATGTATCCGCAAGTCTCCATTCCGTACTAGTCATCGAAAGAAAAGATGGCCCATTCCACCACAATTCATTTTTTTAGTAGTTCTGAAGGGACCATCCCTCTAGAAGCGCAGTGTGCAGGGTTCAAAGCTGATGGGATATATCTCCATGTGGTGTAAGGGCAGTATCTTGAATATGATTTACCCTGTGAGTCAGACCATGCAGTAATTTCGTCGAAAATAATTTGTTCTGCATAAAAGTTTTTTATGAAAGAAATAAGGTCCGCTAAAAGTTTAGCGGAAATGAGCTCGAGTTTAGGAATGGTTAGGGATTTTAGAGGTGCAACCTTCCCTTTGGTGCTAATCAGGAAAACAGAAATCTGGTTGTTAGTTTGAACTCGAAAATAAACTACTGCGCCATAGCCAATCATTGATGCGTCGCAAAAACTGTGAAGGTCGCATCTTTGAAAATTATCTAATAATACGCGACGCGGAAGTTTGAGGACGGAAAGCTCTGAAAGTTCATTTTTAAGTTGACTCCATGAGTCAGTAATATTTTGATCGGGTTTATCGTCCCAGTCTGTCTTGGAAGCCCACAAACGTTGCATAATATATTAGGCAGCAAGAAGAATAAGACATAAAAACCCAATGGATCATCAAAAATTCTCCCTATTTCTGAGAGAATGGTGCGCTTTGTTGGGGGCCTATCACCGATTTGGCACTTATAAGAAAATGAATCTGAATGTGGTTGCCATTGAAGACCTAAAACTTTTAAGTAATGCGGTTCCTCTTTGTCAAATGACAGAGTAATTTGGCGATCAGAATTTGGGACAGCCGCTAACAAGTCAGGTAAGTTACTAGCCCACTTACGGAGTTCAAAACACCCTAATTTTAGTAGATTAATTAACTCGTCTTGTAAGGAAAGGGCTTCTGAAACGGAATAGGAAGTTCCTATGATATCATCGCCATAAATTTGATTCTTTATAAGCTTACTAGCTTGTAGAATACGATCTACCTCTAGATCGGCAAGTTTATTCAGAGTGCGCATGGCCAAATACGGGATACAATTCAAACCGAAAGTGACTGTATCTAAAACCCATTCGGACAGAGCATCCTCAGGTGAAAATCGGCAAAGAATTTTTTGGTAATTTCTGTGCGAAGGCGTAATCAAAACCTGACAGAACATTTGTTTGATATCCGCGATAAATACGATAGGATGTATTCGAAAAATAAGTAAAAGAGAAAATATGTCCCTTTGTAGTTTTGGCCATGGAAGTAAGGTGTCATTTAAACTTAAACCCATAGGTCCTTTAGCAGACGCTTCCCATACTACGCGAAGCTTTGTAGTGGTACTTTGTTTTCTTTGTGCGCAGTGGTGGGGTAAATAAAAGGAAGGAGAAGAATTCGTGTTTGGTGGAATAAGCGTCATATGGCCATTCTCTAAATAATCCCTCATAAAATTGGAATAGGCCAGGTATAATTCGGGATTTTTTAGTAATCTGGTTTCTAACATTAGGAATCTTCGTACAGCTTGGGGGTAGGCGTCCCCTAAGTCAGGTTCAGAATTTTTGAAAGGTAAAGATACCGTAAATCTCCCAGATGAGTCTCTGGTAACCGTTTCTTTAAATGTGCGTTCACATTTTATTTTATCTGGGGAAAGGAATGTTTTTGAGGGTAATTGCTCTAATTCCCAGGATTTAGGGATAATAGAATCTAGGTGGAGTTTGGAATGGGTGAAAAAGGTGTTCGTGTGTGTATCAAAGGTTAGCTTGTTAATTTTGCCAACAAGAACCCATCCAAAAGCGGTTTCTAAAGCTGTAGGCTGGCCAATACCTCCAAAAATGCGACCATTTAACAAAATTTGACTGAACACGTCAGCAAATCCACCGGGCTTGAGAGGAAGAATTTATCGTCGGCTAGCTGCAAGCCTTTTATATGATCCCATTCTTTAATTTGTAAGTTAAAGGAAGGTATGTCAGAACAAACACTTTGAACTATAATTGCATCGAAATTAAATTCGGTCCAGAAATATTTTGAGGTTTTATGGTACAATTGGTAATCCCCTTGGAGGAGAACGAAGACATTTGGTTTAGACCAAAAATAGTGGTTAAAACTGGCGTTTTTGTAAATTTAGACGGCGGAAACAGCGTTCACTTATGAAATTTGATTGGCTTCCGGAATCAGTCAAAATACGCACCTTTTGAACATTCCCTCTACTGTCGTGGATGTCTACGACTGACGTTGCCAAAAGGACTGTAGTTAGAGCATTGAAAGTGTTAGCAACGGTCGTAGACTGGTCACTGGAAGAAGTAGATGGTGCAGAGGGGTTGGCGGTCACAATGCTTGCAGCATGATCGTGGGCAGGAATAGAATTGGGAACTGGAACAGGTTTAGAAATATGCAGGGTTGAATGGTGTCTATAATGACATGTACGGAAACGAAAGGAAGAATTACAATGGGGTACTGTATGAGAATGGTGTAAGCAATTGTTACACAATTTGTTGTGGCTCACATATGTGTTTCTCTCATTAGGAGCTTTTTGTAGGAATTCTGGGCATTTGGAAAGAACGCGTGCTTTTTTACACAGGTAGCAAGTTAGGCCAGAATCAGAGTGTGCAACAGACGCGCTGTTACAATGTGAAAATGTAGGCTTATTGTACGTTCTTTGGGAAATCTTTGTATTGGAATTGGTGACTGTAGATATGGATTTCATCGGCTTGGAACTAGTTAAATGTTGAACCGACTCAAGTGCTTTGCAGTTGCTTTCTAAAAATTGATGCAGGTTATCGTACGTCGGGATATCTACTTTACTGTATTGAATTTCGAACTTGGTTCTACTGTTAATATCTAATTTTTCCAAGAGTATGTGGAAAAGTATGAAATCGCTAGATTTTGTATTAAACTCTAGGGGCTTTAAAATTGACAAGGACTGAGGAAATGTATTTAGTAGATTTCGCAAATCCTTTGCAGATTCCGTTCTTACGGTAGCAGATAAGATTGCATTTAAGACATTGGATGCTAAAAGCCGCTTATTCTCGTAGCGAGCAATTAATTTGTTGTAGACACGCGGCTAGGTAAAACCGAAAAATTGCACTTTTCTTGTTAAATGCGAAACGAAGAATGTTCTTATTACGCTGCTTGAGCTATCTCATCCAAACAACGTGTATTTTATTAATTGTAATTGTAAAGAATTTAAACAAATTTAAATCCTAAATGCAGGCAACTTAACTTGCAACAACGCTGACTAGTCGAGATTAAAAAGAAATCCACATCGTGGTAATTAGTAAGATAATTCCTAAAAGAAAACCTGCTCCAAGAAGGATCCTTACAAAATGGCGCTCAACGTAAAGGGCTAGAAATAGTCATCCCTATCCTGTAGACTTAAATATAACTATTAAATAGATAATTATAACCAGGTAGAAAATACATGAAACCGAACTAATTTTTATTTTACAGTTTTCCAGAAGAACGTGTCCAGAACATCACAAATTAATTTATTATTACAGATAAATAACCTGCAGCACCAGGATATCACTGATTACAACACCGTAAACTTAATTTTGTTTTTACAGAAATTAGGTATTCCAGGCAAGATTCCAGATTGGTCGTAAATATCAACCAATATAAATAATAACTATTGATCTATTTCAGAGATTGAATTATTGTTGTAAAAGTAATTTAAACATTAATTCCAGCTTAAAACTAATACAGTTTTGTTTCAGAAACTAAAATAAAATTTACATTTGTTACAGGAAAAACTAAAATTAATAGTTTATACATAAAAAAATATTTCTTTTCCAGTTATTTAAATATTTTTATAAAATTAAACCTGCCAGAAAACATACCACAAAATGAGTACATCAAAAAGGACAGAAGATATTCGTGTCAGTTGGGTGTACGAACTCAGAAAAGATGCACTTATTGAAGAAGCAAGAAAGTATCGCCTGGACCCTTCGGGAAATGTAGAAGAGTTAAGAACTCGTCTAACACACTTCCTACGTACTGGAGAAGGTACCATAATACAACCAGCAGCCGCTCCATTAATTCCTGAAACCTTATTTTCATTACCTTCGAATTCACCACCAGAGATGTTACCTGTTGAACCCATAAACAAAAGTGCAGCGACCTGCGATCGAGTACGCAAATGGGGCCTCAAATATGATGGTGTAGGCGATCCATTATCATTCTTGGAAAGAATACAAGAGTTACAAACATGCTACCAGATACCTGGACAAGAACTGCTGTTAGCCCTTCCTGAGCTGTTTAAAGAAAATGCCCTCTTGTGGTACAGAAACAACCGAATTCACTGGCAAACTTGGGATCAATTTCAATATTCATTTCAGTTACAATTTTTACCACCAAGATATCACAGCCGTCTCGAAGAAGAAATTAGAAATCGCGTGCAATGTCCTAAAGAGAAGGCACTTGATTTCGTAACTGCCATCTCAACCCTGATGCGTAGACATGGAAGGATGTCCGATTCTGCCCAAATGGAAAATATTTATGATAATCTAAGAACAGAATATAAATTCTACATTAGGCAACAAGATTTTAACAACTTATCTGAACTCCTGGCCATGGCGAATCAGTATGGAATGCTGCCTCAACGTACTCACAGCCCTCCTGTAACTCGTAGTCCAAGTCGTGTACATTTCAGCAGCGTGACTATGCAATCAGCCACTACTGCACCGAAAACCAGACCTGAAAGGTTAGAAATTAAACCAGAAACCAGCATCAATAATACTTACCGGAGAGAAGAGGTATGTTGGACCTGCGGAGAGAAAGGCCACTTCAGAGGAAATTGACGTGGGACCTTCAAAGCTTTTTGCTCGAGATGTGGTAAGCAAGGAGTGCTATCCAAAAATTGTCCCTGCTCTAAGTCGGGAAACGGGTCACGCTGGTAAAGGAGATGCAGGCACATTTAGTAACACCGGCCAATAACCAAGAACACTGCAGTCAACTTACAACTCCCCCGAAGGTTGGAATGAGTTGTTGCAACGAATAAAACAATTTCTCAAGAAAGCACCAGCCCAATCACTTCAACCCATGTCCACAGATGATCGACTCTTCATCCTCCTGTACATCTTCCAGAAACCAATGAAGGCCTTGATAGATAAAGACGCTTCTAAGACCTATTTTGGTCCCCAAGTAAAGAATTTACTCGTACGTCACCAAATATATTCCGAATCACTGGCCAATGATGCAGTAAGACTAGTCGATGGATCCATTACAGAATCATTGGGACAATATCGATTTCCTGTAGGAATAGGAACCTGAAAGTACAATATTTTAGCCCATTACTTACCCACTTTATCCACAGACCTAGTGATAGGATTGGATTTCCTCCAGATATCCCAGGCCATCATACAACCAGGAAATAAAAGTATGGAACTCCAGGGCGAGGTAATTCACTTACAATCCGATTGTAAGCCTGGTCTTAATGGAATTCATGGTCCTGAAGAACACCAACTGCCAGAATTAAACCAATTCCTAGAGGAAGAATTAGCCAAGTTTAATCCATCCCCAAGAAGGACGAGTAGCGTTACTCACCGTATTAAATTACTCCCAGGAGCTGAACCAGTCAAGCAACGCTATTATCCACGAAATCCTGCCATACAAGCAATTATCAACCAAGAGGTAGACGAAATGCTTGCCGCAGACATCATAGAACCAGCTCAAAGTCCGTGGAGCTCTCCTGTAGTGTTGGTGAAGCAACCGTCAGGAAAATACCGATTCTGTATAGATTACAGAAAGGTAAATAAAGTAACAGTTAGAGACGCATATCCCTTACCTTATATACAGGGTATCCTGGACCAACTTCGAGAAGCATAGCACCTCAGCACCTTGGACCTTAAGCAGGGTTATTGGCAAGTTCCAATGGCAGCCGACAGCAAACAAATCACTGCATTCACTGTCCCTGGCCGAGGATCGTTCCAATTCAAAGTACTACCATTTGGACTGCACTCAGCTCCTGCAACATTTAAAAGATTGTTAGATATTGTCATTGGACCGGAAATGGTAGGAAAAGCGTTTGTCTACCTGGACGACATCATCGTGCTAGTTAAAACATTCGAAGAGCACCTACAAAATTTAAGGGAAGTGTTTCAACGTCTCCGCACACACGGATTACAACTACAAGTAGACAAATGTCAATTTTGTCGAACACATCTCCGGTATTTAGGACACATCGTCACCGCCTAGGGAATCCTGCCTGATCCCGAAAAAGTCGAGGCCCTCGTCCAGCTCGAGCCGCCCCGCAATACCAGACAACTCAGGAGATTCCTGGGATTAGCCTCCTGGTACCGGAAATATATATCAAAATTTGCTCTACAAACGCAACCGCTAACTCGCCTCCTACGAAAAGGATCAAAATACGAATGGAAAGAAGAACAACAAGAAGCATTTATAGCAATCAAAGAAGCACTCATCTCCCCCCCTGTATTAGCCTGCCCCGATTTTACAACACCCTTTACATTACAGACTGACGCAAGTACCACCGGACTAGGAGCAGTTCTAACTCAAGGCAAAGGACCGGATGAGAGAGTAATTGCTTACATTAGTCGTGTCCTACTCCCGGCCGAGAAAAATTACTCCACCATAGAGCTGGAATGTTTAGCAGTAGTTTATGCGGTACAGAAGCTAAAAGGGTACCTAGAGGGCTATCACTTTACAGTGATGACAGACCACCGGAGCCTAAAGTGGCTACGAACTCTCGAGAAGCCTACCTCCCGTCTGGCCCGCTGGATATTAGAACTTCAACAGTTCGATTTTGAAGTGCAATACCGCAAGGGATTCACCAACCAAGTAGCCGACGCATTATCCCGAATCCATGAACCTGAACCGAAAATCAATACTATGGAAGAGATAACCGAAGACTTGGAGTTCCCCTGGTACAGACGAACGATTGAACTTGTGGAAAAACACCCTGACCAGCATAAACAATACAAAATACAAGGTCGCCAGCTGTACAAGAAATTCCCTTATTCGTCCCCGGAAATAGAAGTAGGAGTACATAATAAATGGAAAATATGCGTTCCTAAACATCGCCGCAAACACATCTTAGAAGAATGCCACGACAAACCAGCCGCTGGACACTTTGGTATCTCGAAAACTATCTCCAGAGTGTACCAACATTATTACTGGCCAGGAATAAAAGGTGACGTGATCCGACACATAAAATTCTGCATAACCTGCAACAAATTTAAAACCCCTACACAAAAACCTGCCGGCGAATTACATTTCACAAAAACCGGACAACCGTGGCAAAACGTCAGTTCCGATATAATAGGACCACTACCCAGGTCCAGGAAAGGTAATAAACTTTTGTTAGTTTTCCAGGACAAACTTACAAAATGGGTGGAGTTGATTCCCCTACGTCATGCCACCAGTGGACCCATCATCCAGGCCATGAAAGATAATATCATTTTTAGGTTTGGAACTCCCCAACAACTTACGACCGACAACAGACCACAGTATATAAGCCGCACCCTTAGTTCCTTCCTGGAAGAATACGGAGTCCAACACCGCCGCACACCCCCCTACTCCCCCCAGGCCAATCCAGTCAAACGGGCCAACAAAGTGATCGGCACCCTGCTAGCCCAGCTGACCGCGAAGGACCAAAAAGACTAGGACCTACACCAGCCGCGTGGCATGCCAAGGATACTCCACCGCCAGATGTTACCGACCTTACAGTCAAAGACCAAAGAATACACATGAAGAGAGTAGAAGTCCTCCGACAGCTGGCTAGGGAAACACTCTCCCAATCGTTTGTCAACCAGAAGCAATATTACGATCTCCGTAGACGACCTTATCGTCCCCTCCAGGGAGAGTTCGTATTCCGGAAAACACATACATTATCCAACAAAGCCCGTGATTTTTCCGCAAAATTGGCCCCAAAATATGAGGGACCGCTAAAAGTAAGTAAAATTATTTCCCCAGTTATTGTGGAATTACAGAACCCCTACAACCGGAAGGTGGAGGGACAAGCACATGTAAAAGACATCAAACCTGCGCACGTAAACCCCACTCTCACCCAGCAACTGGGAGGAATTCTCCCCACCTGTAACCAATTGGAGGGGACGACTCGAGACGACATACAGTCAGTTTTCTAGATGGCACCAGTACCGCTAAAAATCCGACGCTGAAGAGGTAAATTGGTAATCCGCCCATGGCTACCCGAACGTTATAGAAGGCCAGGTACGGAACACCTACCACCGATTTACCTATCCAAATTTAAACCTATTTCTATTAATACCTGCCAACTACCCAAAACTCCCGATATTTCTACTTCCACGCCACCTCCTAATCAATCCTCCCCCTGTTATTTCCTACCGACGACTCCAACTCAAAACCATCCTACCAGTACCTGGGAACTTTCCCCGGAACCAACCACCCCGCCCAAATTACCTATAACACCTCGAACTCCCGAACATCTAAGAGAAATGCTCAAACAGTTAGACAAGCTGGAACTACACCAACCAATGGACACCGGATGTAGTACGAATGACCTGGGAATAACACCCCTAACCGTCCATCCACCGGTACCCGCATTTAAAGAACCGCATCCCCTAACGCAACACCTGTCCTGGCGTAGGAAAAAGAACAGGCATACGACTGCCGTTGGGAGACGGAACGTTCCTGCGAGTGAAACGCAGCCAGGTCCAAGACTTAGGACTCGTAAATATATAGTATAATTCACCCGAAGAGAGGGAGGTATGTAATGAGCCAGAATTTGGGTAAGATAAATTAATTATTATTTTAATAAGAATTATTAAAATAATATTTAAATAATAATTCATTTCATTCCAGTTCTAAATAAATATAAATAATCAGCACTTTTGCGTGCGCACCAGTACCCCCTTTCACGATGTGCAGAATCGTTGCGACATTTCCTACAAAAAACCCCACTCATTAGCAAGGTTTATAAGCGAAATTTCGGCACTTTTAAATCACTTCTATTTGTAGAACGCTTCTCTGCAAATACTCGCCTGCCTTTCCGTTTGTAATTTATTACACCTGAAATTCTCTATTCGAGAAGATAACCGCCTGAACAGCTCTAAAAGCAATAAATAGAAAGACTTCTATTTGTAGAACGCTTCTCTGCAAATACTCTCCTGCCTGCCTGTTTGTAATAATTTATTATTACACCTGAAATTCTCAGTTCGAGAACATAACCGCCTGACCGCTCTTAAAGCAATTTCAATTGAATTAAATAGAATTCAAATACTCCGAAGTATAACCGATTTTTATGAAAATAGTTGTAATACCTAGACATTCCTATCAACAAACCATCTTTAAGAAAGTAATTGACGTCAAAGAGGTTGTGCGTATTATACTGATCTTAGGTAGATTGACTGGTTAACACCGGCGATCACCGGGATTATATAAGGCTTCTTCTAGCAAATGAGGCTTTAAGCAACATCTGGTTGCCCACTGACGCGCTATAACCTCCAAAACGGCAATATACAATTCCCATCCTAAACCCCCTGTATAAAGTTCTATATATTCACAGTGTCCGTTATAACTTTGCATAAGATTCGTTAATTTAGACTATTGAGCCCGCTGGCTTGGCTATTAACGATATCATAAAACAAATCCCATCCTGAATCTCCGGTATAATAGTTCTATGTATTCAAGGTGTCCGATACAGCTTTGAATAACTAGCATCTCTAAGATTCGTTAATTTAGACTATTGAGCCCATTGGCTTGGATATTAACGAAAGTATAAACGAACACCCAATATATCCTGAACCTCCTGTATATAATTCTATATATTCAGAGCGTCCGTTACAACTTTGAATAAATAGAATCTCCAGAATTTGTTGATTTAGCTCGAGCTCCCTGCTTGGCTATCAACACTTATAATTTACTCCCCTGTATATCACAAAAATACACCTGAATATCAAATCCAAATTGTTACCGAAAACCAAACCTGAAATGTATAAAATATTACATTTATACAACTAAAAGTAAATTTTACGTTTTACTTCAAAGTAAAAGAATTGCAAATTTTATAATAAGAAATCAATCAAATTAAAGCAACAAATTACGCTTTAATTATAAAACCCTAAGGTAATACTTCTTAGAGAAACTCCATTTCCATTTCCGCAATTAAGAAATCATATTCAATTGCAGTGTAAAGAATCATCCTCTTTATACAAATAAAACGAAGGTCAACGTTTCATTTAAATAGTTTGAACGAACTCTTATCAAATTTTCAACAACACATGTTGAAAATATACCGGTATCATATGAACCATTACAAACCGTAAATTACGAATTCCAAACGTTGAATAACCCCTTGTAGATATTTTGATTGTATATATTAATTATAGTAATATAGAATTAGTCTTTCCTTAGTCCGTGTGTACAAACCACCACAAATTAAACAGAACAAATACCCCGTTGTATAACCCGACTTTGTATTAACACAAATCGTGTAAATACCAAAACCCCGTGTAGGGCCTGCTTTCTGTAACTTGTTGAATGAATTAATGAATAAGGAAATGTAGGTACCTAGCTGGCCATGGAAAAAAGTTCCCTCTTCTTATCCATGTATGAGGAAAAGTGTTACTCAAAAATTGATGCACGCGTACTGAAAAATGTGCCGGACAGCCGTCATGTTGGAAAAACATCCGCTACTTAGTAAGCAATCTTCTAAAAGTAACGGCAAATCGTTCCGCAAGAAATTAAGGTACGTTTCACCATTAAGTGGTGCGTCAAAAATGTGAGGACCAATAACTCGATCTCCTAAAATACCGCACCAAACATTGACGCTCCACCAGCCCTGATGTTGAATTTCTTGCATCCAACGAAGATTGGTTCTGGACTAATAATGCATATTATGACGATTTACTCCACCATCACTGCGGAATGTAGCCTTGTCAGTCCACAATATTTGCGATAACAGATCCATGAGCATATTCGGCAGTCAATAGCAGTAGTCTAAACGTTGCTCATAATCAGCTGCAGTCAGTGATTGATGAAGGACTACATGGTATGGATGTAATCTAAATTAAAATTGAAGTTATGGTTTTTTAATAGCTATAACTTTACTACTTTTAATAGCTAACTTTTATTTAAAACATACTTATGTTCTTTCACAATACGCTGAACAGTAGTTTGTCTTAGTCCCAAGTCATGAGCTATTCTTCTTGTGCTACTATGTGGATTAATTTCGATATATGCTAGAACGTTTATAACATTTGCTTCCGTTCGGGATCTGCGTGCTCTGTGAATAACTGGGGGATGAATTGTTCCTGTAGCTCTGAATCGTTGTGATAATCAAGTAAAAAGTCTCTTTTCGTAATGCCGTCTTTCTGGAAAACGAGCCGCATACAATCGTGCAGCAACAGTAGAATTCTGCATGCACTCGAAATATACTGCAAGAATATCATATGCTTGCTGGTTAGAGGGCAAAAATAATGTGGCAATAAGTCAAAGAAACTCGTATCACAATACACCCGCATACACCGCAAAACCGGAGGTAATTTTGTGAGGAGATTCAGGGTAATATTTCCTTGACACTGACATTGACAAAATTAATGTTACTATGGATAAATTGTCATTATGCATTGTTGGTCTGGTAGTGTTATTGGATGATCGTGGCACTACAAAATCATTACCATGGATCTGAACTTAAAGTAGGTATAAAATTGAAACCAACAAAGATAGCGACTTGAAATTTTCAGGGTATAGGCGAAATTGTATGCTTTTTCTGACTTAAATACAAAAAGCATACCATTCTATTTAATATTTTGAAGAAAATCGCTAAAATTTCAGCAATATTTAGAAAGCGTCCTCTAGCGGTTTGTTCGTTAATCAAACTTAACTTTTTAATACATCAACGAATAGCGCAAGAAAAGACCTTTCCAACAAAATATTACTTTTTAAGATTCGATGACTGGTTCCGAAGATAATTGCGTGTTTGTATGACAACCTTCGCAACTTCCCCTGTGGAAAACCTGGGAAGTTAGAGAAAAACTTGTTATACAAAAAATGGGTAAAATTGTCCCAAAATTACAACTACGATATTTCGAATATACCTTTTCCTTAAGTTTCTGTTACTTATTAGACATTTTTTAATTTACTACAGCAGTTACGCCACCTAGCGGTCTATTTACAAACTTAAAAATTATTTCCAGCATTTTCTCTTGGCCACATTTACTGAAGAATTTTTTTTTTTGAAGTCGTAACATAAGCGGTACATATACAGATATAGAACTCTAGAAGGTTATGAAATCGGCTTTTTTTTCACTACTGCTAATTCGACTTATTAGCCCATTTTACAACCTTTGGCCAATGTTCATCAAGATCGGCCATGATGTCTGGATGTCTGGGAGTGGGGGATTTATTAGGGTCAGCTTTTGGTTTTTATTAAATATTTCTAAAATAGCTGAATATTTCAAAGATATAAAAATAACCCATATATTTTTTAGTATTTTGCAAGAATGCCCTGTAATGCACTAGCATTCACCTGGTTTTGTATATATTTAAGCAGTGTTGAATTATATATAAAAATCACTATGCAATTAACAGAAAGTTTTGATTGTTTGGTACCTAAGGAATGGCATTCTCTGTAAGTAGGTACTGGTGTATATTGAGGTACAAGGTTCGTGGGTTTAAGAGGGTTAACTACACAATAATAACCTGCAGTGCTTATTCATTTTTGTATTGTGTTACTTACCTAAGTCGACATACGTTACGGCAGTTTTAGTTTGGTAGTACTGTAACGCCCTTACGGAGTGTACAATAATTATATTTTGTAATTGCCCTTGTCTGGCTAGCTCTTTGATCTATAGGGAAGGTTTTTTTTCTATTATCACTACATCGGTGTAGGTTGCGTTGCCTACTGTTGAACGAAATTCACACAGTAAATGTAATTAAATCTGTTGGAGAATAAAATAAAATTAAAAGAATACTCTGTTATCCAACTTTGAATGCCGATCCCTCATGGGGCTGGATCGCGCTGTGTACCTGTGTACATGATAACGCTATATTTACATGTTGCAATTAATCAATATGATGAGAGTTTGGTATGTTAATTATATATACAATGTGTCCAATTAAGTCATTAAGTTATTCCTTATAAAAAGTTTTGCATGGTCTAGAACGTAAAATACAACCATCAGATATACAATTTATTGAGCCGTATACAAGGTTTGCCAAAAAGTATAAATTTTATGCAAGACTAAAGTACCTCTATTTTTGAAAATATCGATAATTGTTATTAAGAAAAGTTGATCATAATTGAAAACTATTGTTAGATATCCAATATTATCCATCCGCCATGAAAAACGATTTTTAATAATTGTCGGTATAAATAAATTATGCAAATTTTGTGAATTGCACATCAGCTATTTTATTGACAAACATGATAACCTTTCGGTTTATTAATAAGTAACAATGTTCTATTGCATTAGAATAGTTTATGCATACATACAGCTCCACTCAGCAAACAAGATAGCCGGAAAATATGTCAACTAAAATAATGTATTTGAAATTTTTGACGCGGCAAATTATTTGACCAATCATATTTGAGAATTGTAAGGTGGTACATTCACAGTTAAAAGTAAATTATTACAGTTTACAGCTGATATTTTCCGCGTGCGTTTTGTTACCTAACCCTTCTATTGTGTTACTCTTGTTTGTTAAAATCAATTTTTTTGAAGATTTCTTTGTGAATTAAAGGTATGTACAAGAATTTTAATAAAAATGTAATGTTAATCTAATTTTTATGTTTTAAGGTTATCCCTATTATGGCTGGAACTTGAAGAAAACTATACAGGCTCGAAACGTTACTATTGCAAAAACATTGCAATGAGGCTTGAGGCATGAGGATCGATTGGCTCAAGAAATGTGGGAGAAAGATGGACTACTTGACGAAGCAGTGGAAAGTTTGAAATTTGTAGTGAATACTGATTTGTCGGAAGATGACACAAGTTCGGAAGTTGAAGATTAAGAAAATAACTTATAAAATAATTTTGCCTTGATATTTTAAACGTTTTGATTTTTATATCATTTCGTTCCGATTGTTTAAATGTGTATTCAGTTTATTTTGATTTTAACTTAACAATTAAACTACGTTGGTAAACTTTGCCAAACAAATAACTCATCAGTTCATTCGATAAACTATAAAAATGTAATTACATGTTAATCAAAATGAATTGCAGATCTTAAATTAAGATATTTAAAACTGTTTCTGTAAATCTTAATATTGTTACTAAATATTTTACATTAGTGTTTAGGTTTTTAAGTTTAATAAAGCTATTTCTATCAAATTCTTGGTTCACCGCGTATGGATGTCCCTTTGTGATTTTGTCAAGAAAATATTAGTTACACTGGTTATGCAGCACACAATACATTTATGTGTATCCAACAATACACATTAAAGTTAAGCACCCAAATATTTTTTTTCGGATTGTACCTTAAAAGCTACTATAGCGCCGGTATCCCCTCTCCAACTATCTTGTTTGCCGAGTAGAGCTGTACATATAATATTTTATTTTGCAAATGAAAAGATAAACAAGTTAACTAATACGTGATAAGTAATATTCACAACAATATTGGAAATAGAATGATTTGTATTTTACTTCAATTCACTAAAGCCTCATCTACCATCTCTTTCTAGACATTTAATTGTTCGTTTACCAAATTCTCTTAATACATTCTTGATAATATCTCTAGTAATTTCCTGATATGCTTCTGTAATTATCTTTTCTAAATGATCGATATCTTGAAAAGCCCTTTGCTGACAAACCCTATATTTTAAGTAGCCTCATAATAAATAATCCAGAAGGGTTAAATCTGAAGATCTAACCGGCCAAAAAATCTCGGAATATCTATGTATTACTTTGTTATTGAAAATAGTTTTAGGATTTATTTTGTAAAAAATTTGATAGAGTACCGCGTTAGCGGACTGTCGAAAAAATATGGTCCTATTATTTTATTCTTATAAATACCACACCATACGTTTGTCTTAAATTATTATTGGTAACCAGTTTTGATAATGAAGTTAGGATTACTGTCACACCACCAGCGACAATTTTATGAACTGACAGTTCCATTTGATGTGAATGTTGCCACATCAGAAAAAATTATATTTCTTAAATAAAAATGGATCCTCTTCTAACTTTCGTTGTATTAAAGAGCAAAATTCAAACCGTCCGTGATAATTCTTTCTTTCAATGAATGAACATTGAACAAACTGCGGGATGTATGAACGATATTTGTTACTTTTTAAAATATTTGCCTTTGTACCTCTACTTACGTTATTTTGGATCACAGACATTCTTTTACGCAATGACATTTTAGGGTGTTATACTACAGACCTATGTACTTAAAATTTTTTATTTAAGCTTGCTTTCATTTGGCTTATATCTGATTATATTTTGGGAGAATTGTAATGGCGGAGAGGGGGGTTTATTAGGGTCAATTTTTGGTTTTTATCAAATATTTATCAAACAGCTGCATATTTCAAACGTATAAAAATACTTAGATATAGACCTTAAACATATCGATTAATTATGTTCTATCCAATTTTTTGATGTGATGCGTAATTTAGTGGCAAAAAATTCCTAAGGTAGAATTTAAGTGTTAGTTAAATGTTTTTCATTATCTGAATAACAATTAATTTTATAGGAAGAAGTGTAGCCGTATTTGTTAAAGAAAATTAAACTTTTCTTTATAAAGTTATTTAATCTACCGCAAGGTAACTCAAAAAATTAATTAAACATGAATGAAAAGGGTTACACTGCATTATCGATATGTTATAGAAGCGGGTGGCTTTGGTATTTTTTTAAGTTAACATATTAATACCTATCCGGCATGAAACGTATTCTGACCGATTATTTTTTTGTTTTTATAATGTTGCCTGTTTTCGTTATGAACGTATAAAAAAGGGGTTGCATAGTTACCCTAAAAAAATTCAAATTATTTCATTTCTTCTAGGTTTTAAGGTAACACCTAGATGTCTATTAATCTGTCTCAGACATGAGGTTTTAAACATCTGTTTGACATAGATTATTGTTTCTGTTTTTACAATGTTGCATATTTTCGTAGTTAACTTATTATAAAATAGATATAATTATCCTTAAATAATGTTATTAAAATTATTTCCATTTTGTAGGTTGGAAGGTCGTGTGGTTTTCCACACAGATATTTATCTTTATGTTGACAATGCAAAGATACATTACTCGTTTGAGCGCGTCGATGTGTTAACGGCTTGCTAACCAGTTAACTGTGATATTAAAAGGCTTGTTCAACATAGCTTGTATATCAATGCAACTAAACCTACAGTATCTTTGTTTAGACTTTTAAACCAAGAACCTTTGAAATACGTAAGTGCACCCAGGTGCTAGGATTTTTTACCCAATTGAAGTAAAATATTTTAAAAAGGAATCGAGCAAATCATAAGACCCTTATGTCTAAATTCGATTACGACGACCATATAACTAGAACGATAAATTGTCAGATAAACAATGATAAAATGCTGTAACCCTTTCGTTTTATGTATTGTTTAGGGATTAGTTTTGGAAAATGCAATTACATAAAGTAATACCATTTAAATACAGTTCGTGGTAAGGCTAGACAGTGTTAAAATTTGGTAACACATTTTGGAGGTCTAGATTTTAGTTCTGAGAGTCTACCAGAAAAGAGTACAGTGGACGGCTATTGCCCGTTTCATATTATGAAACTGTTCAATGTATATGTCGCTTGTGTGCATTTGTGTAGGCTATAGAATCATTATATATATATATATATATATATATATATATATATATATATATATATATATATATATATATATATATATATCACGTGTTTAGCGAGGAATGGGACAGTGCAATATCTCGAGAGCGGATGAAGATTTTTAAATTATAAAAATATTTTTGTAAATATCTTTCAAGGGCGCACATTTTTTGGCACAAAGATTTGAATCAACGTCCATCACCGCCAGGTGGCGCTATCTCGCTTCAATTTTTTTAATGCAATGCCCTATTTTTTATTTCATTTTTGGATTCTATGACATATTTGTGATGACTTTTATTAAGACTCCTACAAACCTATCTTTTGTAGTTTCTGAGAAAAAATAATCCTTGGAATTTTAGCACAAAAACGTAATTTCAGGAAGTGCTCATAACATTTGAGTGATACAGGCAAAATATCAAATTTTATACCAAATGAAAGATAAAAGATTGTTCTTCCACAAAAATAATGCAGATAACGCCGAAATAATGCGATACGCTGTACACTAAATTGTAAGGGGACCAACTTATCACAGTCGTTGATTAAGAATCATGGGAAACATTTATCATGCCATGAAAACAAACGCGTAATGAAGTGTCTGTGAAGTTTCTGTCAGTTTACAGTTTCACTTGTAATACTGTGTCTCCATTGGCAACTCACTTTTGGCGTTTTTTATTAAAATTATTATTAACACTTCCAGGATTTTTAAATTTATTTACAATTCTTGTAACTGTGGAATGCTGAATATTTCTTTTGTGATGTTGCCACCAATCCTTTAAGCTACAATTTTAGCTAATAAAGGGATTGGGTATAAACCAGTAGGTTTTGTGCCTTTTTGCTCAGTCGGAGATTAAAATAGACAGGGTTTATTAAGATAAACAGATATAGCTTCAAAAAATTCTAGATATGTTCGGTTTACAATTGATGTTGCTTCAACCTGAAACTAAATGGTTAAATAAAAAGGCGCCAACCTATTTTATGGAGAAACAAGTAAACCATGAACATAATAAGGTTAAAAGGAAATTTGATTATAACTAGTTTTATTTTACTTCCTATATTTTGGTTATAAAGAAGGATCTCTTAGAACTAATGTTAGTAACGATATTTAACCTAATCAAAAAACTAAATTGTTGAATTATTAATAGAAATATTATACCTGGACAATACTAGCATATTTGGTTAACTATTGCACCTCTGTAAATTGCAGAAATGGCGATGTACTGAATCAGCCCTTGGAAAATTTCGTTGCATAATATTACGTTCGAGTTGAAATAAAACTGGATCCGGATATTTAGTTTTCCTTTTTCTTTATATTAAATTACCAACTGTGTTGATTTAGCTGGTTTAACGGATGTTAAAATTCCACCTCATATTGACAAAGGTTATTGCGTCAATCATGATTAAACGTAATTATACCGTACTGTAAACTAACGGTAAAGCGTACGTATTGGAGTAAATAATCGGATAAACAACAATAAGCTCCACTGAAATAAAATAAATGTAAACGTAAAGTTAAGTGCCTGAAAAAGCAATCATCTCAAACTGTTGTATAATAGATTTTCAAAAATAAACTTACTGTACAAATTATATAGCACTTGATAAAAAATTAATAAAGCAACTAATGGCTGACTGTAACCACTGTGCTTATCTTAACCCAAAACGACGCTAAGGTGGTCTATTGCGCAAGAACAGGTCTAGATTGAATGTGCAAACAGAATGCGTAGGAGTTCTAATTAAAATGATTGAATGCCTATTTTACGAAACTAGATATTCAACACAATCAAAACTTTTTCAATTTTCTCCTCACAAGTTAATAGAGCTGCCACTTCTTGTATTTGATAAAATCTAACTAGCGATTTGACGTTTGTTGTCAGTCAGTCATCGTTGTTGCAAGTTAAGTTGCCTGCATTTGGGATTTAAATTTGTTTAAATTATTTACAGTTACAATTGATAAAATACACGTTGTTTGGATGAGATAGCTCAAGCAGCGTGATAAGAACATTCTTCGTTTCGCATTTAACAAGAAAAGTGCAATTTTCGGTTTTACCAAGCCGCGTGTCTACAACAATTTAATTGCTCGCTACGAGAATAAGCGGCTTTTAGCATCCAATGCTTTAAATGCAATCTTATCGGCTACCGTAAGAACGGAATCTGCAAAGGATTTGCGAAATCTACTACATACATTTTCTCAGTCTTTGTCAATTTTAAAGGCCTTAGAGTTTAATATAGAATCTTGCGATTCATACTTTTCCACATACTCTTGGAAAAATTAGATATTAACAGTCGAACCAAGTTCGAAATTCAATACAGTAAAGTAGATATCCCGACGTACGATAACCTGCATCAATTTTTAGAAAGCAACTGCAAAGCACTTGAGTCGGTTCAACATTTAACTAGTTCCAAGCCGATGAAATCCATATCCACAGTCACCAATTCCAATACAAAGATTTCCCATATGCTCATAGCATATCGCAGGATAGAAAGTGAACTTAGCGATACAATTTTATTAATACATGCGATAACGGAATACTCTTCTGACCTGGCGTTGACGAATAATGATACTTTAGCCTTCATTAGTGCAGCGGCGAAGGTTTCGCGTCATCAGTCAGCCAGCCAGATTATCACCATAATCTCCAAGCGAGGAGAAAATCATAGTAAAATTCAAAGCAAAATGAAGGATACTCGACGCCTATTCACAAGATAAGTAACAGATATTCAACAAACACTCAAAGGAGCTAAAAATAAGGAAAGATAGATAATAGCGATTTGTTTACCTCTTTAGATGGAATAGGAGCTCTAAGTGATGGTTTAACACGATCTGGCTAAACTGTAAATTTTTTAACGGGCAGTTTTGGATCAGTGTATTGCAATCCTGAAGGAGAGGTCATAATTACAATGAAGAAGCCGAGATAGCTTACCACTTTTATTTTTGCGCAAGTAACATTTTTTTACATCCACACCAATAGCGAGGTGGTAGGCATGTATACTCCATGCCAGCCGGGGAGGTACCACCACCCTTACCATGGGCTCCTTAATATTGGGTCTCCGATTTTCTGAGCTCAGTAAGGGCTGCCGGTTACCTTTTCCATCATCCTTAATCTATTCTCATCCTTATTCTTCCTTCTCGCCCTCACTGTCTTCCAATCGGATTAAAAGTCCCAAATTAAAAATAAGATGGCTGTGGTTTCTAGGGTTATAAATTCCGGACGTAAAATCCTGCCCCATTCGGATGTCCGGGAGGGCAGGGCCCGAGCGACCTCGATCATCGAAAGTATCAACTTTCTGATTCACTACTGCAACATCCGCGGAATCAGGTCTAATCTTAATGCTATTCACCAACATCTTGAACAGTTACAACCTGATATATTGTTTCTATCTGAAACACAAGTCTCCTCTGAAAGCTCCGAGTCACTCGACTTGCAATTTCCTCAATACCATCTTCACTCCAACTTTCGATATAAAGGAGGCGTATGTGCGTACATCAAGGACAGAATTGCTTGCAAGAGGTTTCTTCCTTAGAAAATAAAAATTTGACGTGATTTGGTTTAAACATTCTGGTCCTAATTTTGTGAAATTCTACTGTTGCGTTTATAGGTCTCCTAATGACAGCAACATTCAAGACTTCTTCGATTACCTTAGTATGAAAGTTGACTATCTCCTGTCTCAGTTTCCATCTTGTGATATCTCATTTGTAGGCGATTTCAATGTTCATAGCTCTAATTGGCTTCAATTTTCAGCTACTACAAATTCCGCTGGTCATAGTGCAGAAACATTTGCTGTTTCATGTGATCTCACAAAATGATTTCTGAACCCACAAGAATCCCTGATAACCCTAACCATACTCTTCTACACATCTTCTAGATCTCTTTCTTACATCAAACCCTCTTGTTTATAAAACTTACGTTCTTTCGCCTTTAGGTCTTTCCGACCACTGTCTAATAAAAATCATTTCTACTGTACCTAATTCCACTGTTGTTCGCAAAACCGATAGAACCTTGTGGTGTTTTAAGTCAGCTCGATGGAGTGATTTACGGGATTTCTTTGCAACCTTTCCATGGCGTGAATATCGCTTTAAGTCGTCCTCTTCTTCGGACATCGCTCTTTCAGTATCTGAAGTCATCCTCATGGGAATGGAGTTATACATTCCGAAAAAACAGTACCGTGTAGGCCATTCACGTTCCCAACCCTGGTTCAATAAGGCTTGTTCTGATGCAATATCTTTAAAAAATAAATGTTACATTAAATGGAAATCTAATAAATCGGTTGAAAGTCATGTAGAATACGTTGGTGCTAGAAATATCTGCAAAAGTGTCATCACTAAAACTAAAAAGTTGTTCGAACAACGAAAATGCAATAAACTAGCTACATCTCCTTTAGGCAGTCGTAAATTTTGGTCTTTAGCAAAGCCATTAGTAAAAACTTCGAACATCTTCATTTCCCCCTAACATCTATTGACGGATCGGTAGTTGCTGATTCTGTAGACAAAGCCAACGTTTTTGTGGATTTGTTTGCATCAAACTCGTGTCTCAATGATTCTGGAAAAGATGTGCCCCTAGTCAACTCTTCTTCATACGTTATGAAACCAATTCATTTTCGGTACAAGCTCTTGGAATCTATCATCAGTAGGCTTGATCTCAATAAGGCGACTGGCCCAGACGGTATCCCAGCTATTGTCTTAAAGAAATGTTCCCCCGAACTAGTACCAGTCCTATCTAAGCTCTATACGATCTCTATATCTTCTGGGGAATTCCCTTCATCATGGAAGTTAGCAAACGTTCAACCTATTCCCAAAAAAGGTGATAAGACCGATCCCTCAAATTACAGACCAATTGCCATCACTTCCATTTTGTCTAAAATCATGGAAAAAGCCACCAATCAGCAACTGCTCACGTTCCTTGAAACTAACAAACTCCTTAGTGACCACCAATATGGGTTTAGGCAAAGTCGTTCAACAGGCGATCTTCTTTCATATGTGACCCAAGTTTGGAACAATACAGTAGAGCAGTCCGGTAAAACAGTTGTAGTCGCTTTAGATATCTCAAAGGCATTTGACAAAGTTTAGCATAAATGTTTACTTGCCAAATTCACCTTGTTTGGGTTAAATGATACGCTCATCAACTGGGTTTCTAGTTTCCTTGATAAAAGACGAATACGTGTCGTAGTTGTTCTCTTTTGAGCTGCTTTTTCAAAAGAAGTTAGCATTAACGCGGGCGTACCACAGGGATCCGTTATAGCGCCTACACTTTTCTGCTGTACATAAACGACCTTATTTCTTCAACAACTAACCCCATCCATTGCTTTGCTGACGATAGCACTCTTCACTGTAGTTCATCTCAGTCTACTCATAGTGATAATCCACCTTCTATGTCAAATCAAGAAATTAAAGCTGAAATGGCAAATTCAATCAACAAAGACATTCAACGTATTCTCGAATGGGGAAGGAATAATCTAGTTAGATCTAAGCAGTACTTTACCTCTCGACAACTCCTTTTGCTGTATAAGGCCCAAATTCGGCCTCATCTGAGTATAATTCTCACCTTTGGGTTAGTGCTCCCCAATACGCTCTCGATATCGTTGATCCTATTCAAAATAGAGCAATTAGGCTTATAAATGACCCGTCCTTAACTTCTCACATACAGTCCCTTGAGCATAGAAGGATAATTTCAGTTCTTTCTTTGTATTATCGTTACTACAACGGCTATTGTGCTGGTGAATTACATTCTTTGATACCATCTCCGGCTATCTTTGCGAGAAACACTCGGTTCGCTCATTCACATCATCAGTATGCAGTACAAATCTCCACTTGTCGTACCAAACGGGCGCAATCCACATTTTTCTACACGGCTTCTAAACTCTGGAATGATCTCCCTAGTTCCTGTTTTCCTCTCACTTATGATATGAGAAAATTTAAGGTAGCTGTTCATAGGCATCTATTGTCAATTCATTATCCCTCTATCCATCCTCCTAAGTGTTCCTGAGTGCTTTAGCACGATAGGCCTTATTTAGCCTGTTCAGGTCCACAACCATAAAAAAAAAAAAAATAGCGATTATATTACTCTACCAGGTAAAGAAATATGTTGTATATGAAAATTCCCCTATAGATGACGTTAAACATCGAGGAAACAGCGAAAAGAAAAATTTTCTAAAAATTCTTACAATTCACAACAATGGCAGCTCGGAAAAGAGAACAACTCAGGAGAAATTTTTCATCGGGTTACTGTTTGCACAATAAATACTACTATTATTATATATACATACATATATATATATATATATATATATATATATATATATATATATATATATATATATATACAGGGTGAGTCAGTTTTGTAGACAAACTTTAACAAGAGATAGAACACACGTTTCTAAAAAGAAAAGTTTCTATAAACATATGTCGTAGAAGGCTGCGTTTCCGAGATACAGGGTGTTGAATATAATTTTTTTTTCTCAAATTTTCATTATAACTCATAAATGAATGCTTAGATTTTTTCATGTTGGGGGATAATGTCTATTAATTAAGGGGCATAAAACAAGCGATAAGAATGTTCACAAACTTGCACAGTGGCGGAGTGGAGGAGGTGCTCAACGTCTTTCATAAACAGAACTTCTACGCCAATGACTATTTTTAAAAACTGTTATTTTCATTATCTACATACAGTTTAACAAAAATAATGTACCTTCTTCTGATTCGAAATTCCTGTGCGTTTCCGAGTTATTTTGATTTTAGTGTTTGATGTGGTACTAAGTTAAGTAAAGTGCTTTATGTGAATAATTGAATATAAAGTTTTTAATAAAAGATATAATAAAACATTTAGAGCCATTTTCGTACCTAACGATCGTTTCTTTAAAATTTCAAATACATTTTCATTTATAAATAGGTAGGTTATCGGTTTTTTAGTATCCATTGTTATTATCCTCGTATAAAAAGAAATGCATAATTATTATTGTTATGCGGTCAATACTTTCTGTATAATTGTGTATGTATCAATTTCGCCATAAACATGTATGTAGTTTTTAAGTGAGATTCTAATAAGTTATAGACCGCTGCTCACTTGCTCTCATTAAAGGGCCGCCACTGTATCAAGCCATACTCAAATACAAGACTTTTGTAAATTGAAATCTGTTTAGTACACTAATTTTAACAATCCTTATTTATTATTGTAACAATACTTAATTAATAATTGTGAAATTAATAAGAATTCTTAGCAATAACGATTTATAAATAAATAACAATAACACTAGTATAATAAAATTAGACACTTTGTTCAAAATGTAAACCTTTCTTTTCAATACACATTTCACAGCGACGTACAATAGAACGTCTTAAGTTAATTAAATGATGCACCCTTATTGCATTGCAAGCATCTCTGATGCGATTGTGAAGTTCTTCAAGTATATTAACCGGAGTGGTATACACTTTTTCCTTCATGAATCCCCATACAAAAAGTCAAGTGGCGTTAAATCGGGGGATCTAGGAGGCTACGCCACTGGACTTCCACGACCTATCCACCTCCCCGGGTAGTTATTGTTTAGCCAATTTCTTACATTTCTGCCATAATGGGCCGGACATCCATCAAGCTGAAACAAGAATGTCCTCTTAAATTCAAAGGAATGTCTTTCCACATATTAACATGTTCTTCTAAAAATTGTAGGAAATTTTATAAAAGAAGTAGATGTCTGAAAAAACTAAATATCGCTGAGATTACAAAACTTAGAAGATCATGACTCTGTGATGTACTAGACATGGAATGTACTAGTGTAAACCGCATTCTAAAATTCGAATTTTTCTTGTGTTTTGTGAAATTAATTTGTCAATTTAGAAAACTTCAATCAATGGTAACTTGATTTTTTCAAATAGAACGGCCATTTTTTTCATTTTGCATCAAATGTGGAATTTTTTAACCTTTCTAACGATAGAAATTAGTAGGTATCTATCTTAGGTAGTTTTAGGTACTATGTGTAATACATAAAGTCGCGCTATAATTGACCAAGGAATTCAAATATGCAATAATACACAGGAGCATCATTAAAAAAATGTAACTATGATATAAATCGCCCTGTACAAGCTTTGCGATTCAAGTGAAAATATTTTAGGTTTGTACCCTTAAGGATACCCCACCACATCACATCAACAACCTTTAGAAATATTCCTTTATAAACCCACAAATTTCTACCCACGCACTATTGGGCCACCCTGTATATACAGGGTCCGACAACAAGAGCGCCTTCTTCTATATCTTCCGTTTCATATAAGCTAGATTAATACAATTTGGGATAGGGTTATAGTTTAGTTGTGTGCATATTTTAAAATTATTCACGTATATACAGGTTGTTTATTTAAAGATGACCAAACTATACTAAAAAATTTAAATGGAACACCTTGTATAATTATTACTTTTTTGAATTAGACACATTCTTCTTAACAAATTCGCAATATATTTCCCTATCCCTAAATCTTGCCGTTTTTGAGTTTTTGTCGATGTTTATAAAAAAATTGAAATTACAGAGATAGCTTTGAAAATGTACCTCCTTAACCGTTGAAAAACAAAAGTTATCTAATTTATATCAGACCAAGTACACAGATAGTGCTTTCTTATAATGCAAAGAAAATGTCATACTTGCATACAGGGTGTTTACAATTGACTTGCCAATCAGACATTATTCCAACTAGGAAAAGTTTACTTTTTCAAATGGAACACCCTGCATGTTATTCCGTTTTTGGTTTCTACATATTAACCCTTATCAATTCGATATACAATTCCCTATCCCTAAATATAGCCGTTTCCGAATTATTTTCAATTTTTCAAAATATATAAGATTATTGGAACACTTTTTTAAATCCATGGCCTCGTATAAATAGAGAAAAAAGGAAAACAATTGTATTGCAAATTAAAAAAACGCAACAGAAACTAATACACTATAATTACTAAAATTATTTCTAAAAATACAAAACTAATAAAATAAAAAAAAATAATTTAACGCTAATCATTAGCGATAATGATTTATAATAATTGTTCAAAATGTCCGTTTTCTTGGATGCAGACCTGAAGTCGATCTTTAAAAGATTGTTCAACTCTACGCAACAACTCAGGAGTAATGCTATGAAAAGCCTGTATTATACGATTACGCATATCTTCGGTAGTGGTTGGTGGTTCCCTATAGACAATACCTTTTATGTATCCCCATAAAAAGAAATCTATTCTTGTCAGATCAGGGGACCTAGCTGGCCACCTCACAGGTACATTTCGCCCAATCCATTTATTTGGAAAGACTCTATTGAGATAATCTCTTACATCTGCAGAGTAGTGAGCTGGAACGCCGTCATGTTGATACCACATTGTGGCTCTAATATCAAGAGTAATATTTTCTAATAAGCCCGGTAAATCGTTACGCAAAAAGTTAAGGTACTTCTCACCATTCAAGTATCCATCAAAAGAGAAGGGACCGATGACATAATCCCCAACGATGGCACCCCAGATACTTAAAGACCACTTATGTTGATTATCAACTTGTCTTAATAAATGTGAATTTTCTGAGGAATAATAATGAAAATTATGTGTATTAACAAAACCATTCCTATGAAATGTTGATTCGTCTGCCCATAAAATATTATAAAAAAATTTGGGTTTTGAGTAATTTTTTCTCTGGCCCAGTTACAAAATCTTACTTGATGATCGAAGTCTGCATCGCTCAATTCTTGGTGTAACTGAATATGATAGGGATGTAAGCGATTCTTCATTAAAAGACGGACTACTGATCTCTCACTTATACCAACTATTTCACTTATGTCCTTTTGGCTTCTGTGATAATCCTCTTCGATGGCGAGAAGAACCCTCAATTCACTATCTTCATTTGTAGAAGGTTTAACACGTTCATGTTTGGAGTAATTGGCACATGAAATTGCAATAAATCTATTCATAACTTTCTGAATCGATCTTGCGTTTGGATGTCTTCTATCTGCAATATCTTTCAGCATAAATTCTGCTGGCCTATAAACAGTTTCTTTCTGCAGCACCCAACACGAATATCATATCAACTAACTCATTTTGTGTAAAATTCATTTTATAAAAATCTTGATTACGAACAATAACACTCGTAAATGGTTAACTATAGTTTTATTTATTTACGTCAAACATTCAATTTTTATAAGAAGCACACTTGATTTTAGAATTTTACTTGAAATTGAAGTAAATATTTGTCAAATTCTTGTTAACATGCAATGCCTCCAGTACAAAAATTGTAGTCTTCTATCATAATATATAAGTTTCTGTTGCGTTTTTTAATGTATAATACAATTGTTTCATGATGTTCTTTTTTATCTATACGAGGCCATAGATTTAAAAATGTCTCAATAATCTTATACATTTTGAAAAATTGAAAATAATTCGGAAACGGCTATATTTAAGGATAGGGAGTTGTATGGCGAACTGATAAGGGTTAATATGTAGAAACCAAAAATGTAATAATATACAGGGTGTTCTATTTGAAAAAGTAAACTTTTACTAGTTGGAATAATGTCTGATTGACAAGTCAATTGTAAACACCCTGTATGCAATTATGACATTTTCTTTGCATTATAAGAAAGCTCTATCTGTGTACTTGTTTTGATATAAATTAAATAACTTTTGTTTTTCAACGGTCTCAGTAATTTCAATTTTTTTTTATAAAAATCGACATAACTCAAGTTTGCGAATTTGTTAGGAACAATGTGTAGAATTCAAAAAAGTAATAATACACAGGGTGTTCCATTTAAATGTTTTTTATTATAGTTTGGTCATCTTTAAATAAACAACCTGTATACACGTGAATAATTTTAAAATATGCACAGAACTAAACTATAACCCTATCCCAAATTTTATTAATCTAGCTTATATGAAACGGAAGATATAGAAGAAGGCGCTCTTGTTGCCGGACCTTGTATATATATATATATATATATATATATATATATATATATATATATATATAATAGTAGTATTTGATGTCCAAACAGGAACCCGATACAGAACAAAATTACATGCTAAAAAGTATTAAGTTGCGGGTGAGTTAACAAGTATAAATATAGATATGGATAACAAGTAATAGACGGTCAGTAAGTAAACAAATTGCTTTAAAGTTCAATAGGCCGATTGCCTGAATTACAAATGTATTGTAATGATAGTGTAAATGTTAATCAATAATTCAGTAAACTAACTGGATCAAATGCTTTAAGTCAATGTTAAACATGCCGACGTAAGCAGATATGTTGTTAAAAATAGAACACATATTATAAATTGGTGCTTTCCTTAACATGTTGGTTCTACACGTGGGTAGAGAAAAAGTAGGTGCATTTCTTGAGGAGAGTCTGGGTACCGCGAAATGGATGTTTTCTAGTGGCCAGGGGCAGTATATTTTATCGTTTAACAGTTTATACAAGACGGAGATACAGAGATGCTTCCTTCTGGTGGCAAGTGATAAGGTGTCGAATCTCTCAAGCAAGACGCTTTGGGGGAATCCTCTATCCGGATAGACACCGTCACTTCGAAAGTATAAATATTTAAGAAAAGCCGCTGAATATTTTCTATTTCGTTTTCATATGTTTTATAGGTCGGGTACCATATCAGAGAGCCATACTCAAGGCGAGATCTACCTAGAGACATGTAAAGGGTCATTATTGTAGATATATTTGTAAAATCGGAACACATACGAATGATGGAACCTAACGTGCGGAAGGATTGCTTTACTGTAGTGGTTATATAAAAGGAGAACAAACAGCAGTCGTGAAAGTAAATACCCAAATCCTTTACTAGTGTTGCTCTTTGTACGCATATGCCTGCTAACGTGTAATTAACTTCAATGTTCGTTATTTTCCGGGAGTAGGTGTCCACTTTACATTTAGCTATGTTCAAGTTAAGCTTATTTGTGAGATACCATGCATACAGTGAGCCTAAGTCGCGCTTAAGGTTATTACAGTCAAATACTGAAGAGACTTGACTGAAGATCTTTAAGTCATCCGCAAATAATAGTTTTCGAGAAACAATCTTCAACGGAAGGTCATGAATGAAGATTAGAAAAAGTAATGATTCCAAATTTGACCCTTGTGACACTCCTGATGTTTTAGTAAATGGTCTTGATGTATGCCCATTGTATGACACAAACTGGTATCTCTGCTGGAGATATGATTGGAAGAGGAGAACCAACGGTTCACTAAAGCTGAAATCGGACAATTTGGCCAAAATCATATAATGATCAATTTGGTCAAATGCTTTGCTGAAATCGGTGTAGACTGTATCTACCTGTCCATGTTTGTCTAAGGTTTCAGAGCAGTATTGAGCAAAACATGCTAGGTTCATTGAGATACCTGCCACAAAGCTGTGTTGGTAGTCGGCTAAATTTGGTTAAATGTCTTTCCAATAGTATTATTTCTAAGATTTTGGAAAAGTTGCACTGGATTAATATGGCCTGTAATTGGCAAGCTTAGACGAAGATCCCGTTTTCAGGACAGGACAGATTCTAACTATTTTCCACGCATCGGGAAAAGTACAAACATAAGTTAAACAGGATTGCTAACGGTTTGGCTAGAACACCAGAACAATCTTTGATTAAGAAGGCAGGAATCTGATCTGTACCTGATATACGCTTGTTTTTCAGTTTTTAATGGCTTAAACTACATCATGTTCGGTGATTGTATCCAATGTAACATGGCAATTAAAGAAATTGTAATGTGATGGACCATTGTATATTCATTCAGAAGATTTTGGGTGTAGCTGCCAGAAAAATAGGAGTCGAAAGCTTCAACAATTGTTTGGGGATCGTCATACGTAGAGTCATTTAGACACATTTTACCTGGGATACGTGTTAGACCTTTTTAGAACAGATGTAGCCCCAGAAATGTTTAGAATCAAACTGAAGTGTATTTTCAATCTCAGATATATAATTTTTATACAACTCATTAATTTGTATTTTGGTTAAGGATCCCAGACGTTTGAATTCATCATAATATTGAGGGTTATTAGTAGCTTTGAACTTTTTCTGAAATTTAAGTTTTAAATTTAAATTATTGATTAACTTCTTGATAAACCACGGAGGGTATTTTAATGTCCTCTTACATTTATAAACAGGTACATTTTTATCTAGGACCGTTTCAAGTATTAAATAAAACTCGGTACATGCTACATTAACATCACTAATTGAGAAAAGAACATTACAATCAAGTTCAAACAAATCTTTGTACAGCGTATGATAATATGCTTTCTTAAAATTATACATTTTTGATTTATTCAACGATTAAAAGTTTACGTCTGTATAATTACTAAAGCGAAATCAATTGCAGGGTGATGCTGTAACAAACTTTTTGGGTTGTATTGAAATATACAATAATTTAGACAACTTCATTCAATTTTGTGTCGTGAATTGCATACCTTAGTGGCTGAAAAAGTATACGTTTAGATATTTTAAAGTGGGGTAGTACGTACATTTCGTTTGGCACATTGAGTTCATGCGCAGACATCTATTTTGAAGTCGTTGTTCTTACTATATGAAAGCAAACAGCGTCTATTTTTATTCTTGAGTATTTTTATTAAAAAGTGTCGTAAAATTTACGGCACTTTTATTTTTACGTTTATTATGTTACATTTTCCTATTACGTAATTTCATTGTATTATTACGTTTCAATTTAACGAGGATGACGCAATAGAAGTTGGTGCTATGCTGAAAATTATAAATAAATGGTACATTAACCCATTTAAATCAATCAAGTTTGGCTTCTTGTAAATAAATTTATTCATTTGGGATCAAGGAATATCAAAACTCTGTTAAATTTCCATTTCAAGATTGAGTGCACAACCAAAATTGAAAGCGTGGCTTCGCCAGCACATCCTATCAGTACCTGTACACCAGTGCCATCCAAAACTAAAGTAGAACAGGTATTTAATTTAATTTACAATTTACATTCATTACATTTACGGTTTACTTGTTTTCCATAAAATAAGTTAGCGTCCTAGGTATTTTAACATTTATTTACAGGTTGAAGTTACATATTTTTGTAAAGCGAACATATCTAACCACACACATATATTCTAATTAAAGCAAATCAAAGTTTAAGAACATGGACCCGATTAATCACTGGCTGAGCTGAAGGCACAAAATCTTCTATTTATTATTAGGAGTATAAGTAATATTAGGGGTGAAATTACTAATAACAACTGCTACACCCTGTTAATTTTTTATTACAATGCTCGTCTTGATTTACAAGAGAAATGTCACTTTTACCAACCGTAAACTTAACATTACTTTTTACAAGGTCAAGCAATTTGTACAATCGCCTCTAACTTGTAAAAAATCAACAACTTTCGTCTCTAACCAGTAAATTTTTAACTGGTAGCTAGCTTGTTAAGATTGGCTTTCAACGGCAATAAGCTGACTTGATAAATTGACAGTTACAAATGAGTAACAAACAAATAAGCGCCGTTGTCGGAGTAATAATTTCAAAGGTAAGAGACATCTTTGCAGGTTAACTTTAATTAATACATTTGCATTTTGCGTAACAAATAAAGTATATAACAATACACGCAAAGTAACGGGTTTTACTGACTCCAGAAGGCAACTGACTCGCCTTCGGATCGCCAGTTATATCCTTATGTGCGCCAGTGAATCCTTTTTTACCTTGCTAGTAATGTTATATACTATTATTTGTTACTCATTTGTAAATGTCAGTTTATCAAGTCAGCTTATTGCCGTTGAAGGTCAATCTTAACAAGCTAGCTACTAGTTAAAAATTTAACTAGCAGCATTATTTACATTCGAAAATTGTGTTCTATTTGCATCACAAATGAGTAACAAATAAATTATATAACAATACACGCAAGGTAACGGGTTTTACTGGCTCCAGAAGGTAACTGACTCGCCTTCGGCTCGCCATTTATATCCTTCTGTCCGCCAGTAAAACCCTTTTTACCTTGCTAGTAATGTTACATACTATAACACTTAAACATTAAATGATAATATCTCAAACATCGAAGTTTATTGTAATTGCGAATTTATGACATGGTTCGATTACTACTCGTAAGAAGAACCAAGAAGAAACTTACGAGAGCTACAAACAAGAACATTAACATTTACATTGATAGTATAACTTAAGTTTAAGGTTTAAAGGTAGCATTATAATTCCTATTGAAAAACCAACTATTTTTAAAATGAACGTTTTCTAACATTCCTTGGGTAATGCTGTTTAAAGAGTCTGTAATTTTCACACGGTGTTCGTCCAAATTGTTAGCACGTTCATGCCTGTGCCCATAAATTTGTTGGGATACGTATCCCCAAACAAAAAAGTCGTTCGGCGCGATATCAGGTGAGCGAGGAGGATATTTAATACTACCTTTTCCACTAATAATACGGTTAGGGGACGTAGTTTCCAATAACTGTAAAACTCTTATTGCAGTATGGGCAGGACAGCAATCCTCTTGATACCAATTGTCATCAAAATTTATATTGAGGCGTTGAACAGCTGGAACTATCTGGTTTCTCAACAGTTCTAAATATTTGTCCGTATTCACGTTTCCGTTGATAAAAAATGGACCAATTATGGAATTACCTACAATTCCTGCCCACATATTAACTTTTTCGGGGTATTGTGTCCGGTAAGAAATACTAATGTGTTTGTTTTCCCGAGAGTAACTAACAGCAACAGACTGATTGTGATGGCCATGTAAGTTAAAAGAACACTCGTCGGTAAACAAAATATTTTCAATAAATCTGTTGTTTTCATTAGACCTATTCATCATATCTTCACAAAACTCCACACGCTTTTGATGATCTTCTGGAAAAATTTCTTGTGTAGTTTGCAACTTATAGCAACGATATCTATTCCTTTTCAAAATATTGCGAACTTTTTATTGTTCAATATTCAATTCTTCAGCAATTTTTATACCATTCCAAGAGAAATTAGTTTCTGCTAAACTACACACTGTAATTTCTTGGAGTTCGCGCTCCTTGTTTAAGTTACGACCAGGATGCTCACCATCATTACCATCAATGCTACTGCATTTTCTACAATTATTTAAACATCCACATCTTTCAAATTTACAAACAGTACATATAATCGTACTGTCTGATGGAATTGACCTGTTTTCAAAGGAAAAAGCAAACCTGCCCATTATTTCTTGTGCAGTGCTTCTTGCATAATACCACTTAATAATCTGTATTTTTCCTTCAGTGGAATACATGGGTATGGTGTCGGACTTGCAAAAACACTGATTTGCAATTCTCGTTGACAGTAGCAATTAAATGTGTCATTGATACTAGCCTACTCAAAAGACGCAGGTATGGCATCAGCGCTTTTAGTTTGTTGTGTATACTATCTCACTTAGCATGTGAACTGATTGTAATGTCAAAGTTTTACTTATTATAAGTCAGACCCGCTATAATATTTTTCCATGCCTGTATATTAATATCTATCTGACAAGAAGTTTTAAACGTCATTCTGACTGATTATTTTTTTGTTTTACAATGTTGCCTGTTTTCTTTATGAACGTATAAAGAAGAGGTTGCATAGTTGCCCTAAAGAAATTATAATTAAAATTATTTCATTTCTTTTAATTCTTTAACTTATCGTCTAGATGTATATTAACCTCTGTCAGAAATGAAGTTTTAAACGTCTGTTTGACATAGATTATTGTTTCTGTTTTTACAATGTTGCATAGTTTCGTAATTAACTTATTATAAAAGAGGTTGCATAATTAACGTAAAAAAAATATTAAAATTGTTTCATTACCTTTAGTTCCCATTTTGTAGGTTGGATGGTAGTGTGGTGTTCCATACCAGATATTTTGGGCTTAGTAAATTTCATATCTTAAATCGTGGATACAAGTATTGTCCAGATATACCATAAATAAACCTTTGTAATGCGGTGGATCCATAATGACCTCCAGTAAAATGATAAATCTTTGACTTGCCTATTACAACAATATAGTTGATTCCCACAAAATCATTCTAAATGTAAAGATTTTAGTTTTAATTTTTTCTCCAACTAAATGGTCAATAAATAAATACTTTCAATATAGTGTATTCAATTTTGAATTATTCAAGGTATACAGTATACCATTTGACAAACTGCTCAATTTAAATAAAAAATAAATCTAATAACTATTGGTACAATTTTTAACTGTGTTTGTACAGTTTTTCATATGTTAACTTAACTACGGATAAAAGTGCACTCACCTCGCGGCCTTCGGTCTAAATGCATTTAATCGTTTTTTTACAAAGTGTTCTGATACGCAGTCATTTTTTTTATTGTTTAATGGTAAATTAACAATCATAACTAATTAGGAGTAAGTAATTGTTCTATGAGTTAATGTGATGGTGATATTGGTATGAGGGGGAATCCATCCATCGATGTTATCCCGTTAATAGAGCTAATTTAGATCATTGGGTCATTTCTTTGTTTTTAGTCTTCTTGGAGTATCATGATGTAGACTTGACGCGAGAATGTTACAATAGACTTGTAATCGTAGAAAGTGTTTATTGCTTCTAGTGTTGTAGTATCTAAATCTGGATGAAATGTTAGATTGCTATTATACCACGGTACATTAGCGAGTATTCTTAAGGTATTCGATTGCAGCCGTAGAATGATGTTGACATTAGACTTGCAAAACAACCCCAAAGTTCGATGCCATATGCCCATATGGGCTTGATTATTACTTTATAAAGTAAAATTTTATTTGCGAGAAAGAAGCAGCACTTTTACCTAGAGACCTGTGCATTTTGTTAATGAGCAGATCAATCTCTTTCCTTTTTTTTAAGATGTGTCTTCCACTTTATCAAATGCCTGTTAGATATCTATAAATACTGCAGGAGAGTGAGATTTGGATTCTAGAGCCGCATTGATAATGTTAACAACCCAATGACATTTTTGTATGTTGAAGGCCATATTTATGAATTATAAATTATAGATTGTCCGCTTGTATTATTAAAGATATACAATAAAAATTATTACTTTTGTGTATTTATAATATTTATTTATTGCTGACCCTAAGGTTAGTGATTGAAGTCAAAAACGTATTTTTTCGAACTGTTAGAGAAGCGGCGTAATGAAGAAGCAAAGTGATTTTGTCACGTGTGTGCATAATTCTATCAATTATTTGTTGTTAGTTTCGAACTATAGGATATTCGTGACTACCCGACATCAGAAATGCTGCATAGTTCAGAAATGCTGAACGTGATCAAGCATTAATTTTGGAAACATATAATAACGCTTTTTACGTATTTGAAGATATCTGGAATTACTGCAAATTATAATATAGTGCAGAAAAGCAGATATTGCAGGTATAAAAACGTTTTGGCGACATTCTGACGGGAATAAATGTTTAGTCTTCAAACAGAGAGTTTAGCTTTTAGATATGAGATTTTAAGGTTTAGTGTCGAGAGGACGTCATCTACGTAAGGTATATTGGTGTCATTCATAACAGGTAGGTAGTTTTTGGCGCGTGTTAAAATTTAAGTAATAAATTGATATGGTTGGTTGTTTGAGATAAAAATCCAATGTGGCGAGAAGTGAAAGATGTGTGTGTGTCAGACTTAGTTTACCTGTAAGAGTGTTAAGTCCAGTTACTACGGCTGGTTTAACTACGAAGCAAGTTCGAGTTTAATTGGGTAAAGGTGTTACCAAAATCCGTGTTAAAGAACTTCCGTTAAGGGTAGCTTTCCCCGTCAATCCGGTTGAGAGATATTGAGTATCTTCAACCAGCTCCTGATTAAAATATCGTGAAGTGTCGTTTGTCCGAAGGGACATCGTTAAGCGTCCTTAAAAGAGGGACTGAGTGTTAGAACCTACTGCTTACGCTTGTTTTTGGACTAAAGTCGCCGTTTGCGCGGAGAGAACAAAAGTCCATTCATAAACATTAAGACAATCAGGATCCCGGCTCGCTTGTAACTGGAAAACTCGTTGTAACTAGACTGCTTAATATAGTTTGTGTAATTATAATACTCGTTCCTTATATCTGTATATAAGTAGAACATAGCGGAGTAAAGAAATTTACGCAATTATATTAGCCAAGTGCCACAGCAAACAAATAGTTCATCTTGATTTAAATAACTTTTGGAATTGTTACGGAGTTCCCTTTGAGTAGGGTTGGATCGTAGTTACGGTCTCGCGAAATTTAATCACCGTTCAGTAACCTGGAGGACCATCGTCACAGCCCTACCGTAGGCAAAAGGGGATAGATCAGAAGGTCACTGATGTTTGAATAAGACCTTAAAGTAAACATCTTCGTTCATCCACTGAGGTATACTGTTGATCGTCCGAATAAAAAGTGTTTTATTATTCTTGTGCGTATCAAACGGATAAATATGTTTTTTTTATTAAGCGTATTTAAACCATTCAGTTTATAAAACACATCCTACCGAGTTTTAATTGTGTTAGATAGCACATTGATTATTTTATCCTGTTAATGCAATATTTGAAATGTTATGTGTTACTAAATTTGTCAACGTTCTAAACCTTTGTTTTGGATATAATTACAATTAAGTTGCTTTAGATTATTTGGGTGTTTAAGGTCTTGCACGAGCTTCCCACATTTTATGACAGGATGCTATGAAATATATAACATTAGTGTTTATTTTTTGTGTAGCACGGTGTTATCACACCGAACAGATATGCTTACTTACAATACATGAATGGGCAAATGAACTGGAAGTATTTCAATTTGAGGTGTAAAAAACTGTGGCCCCATTTCTTTATCTGCCGTATAATTTACATTAGTATAACATTTAAAAGGAGGAGATAGTATGGAAATATTTACTGATTTTAATTATTTCAGTTATTTGCAAACTTTCTAAATTTATAGTTTAATACAAGGGGTTCTCCCACTTGACCCTAATTTCATAACTAAGTATACCATGTTCAATTTTATCTAAATTTATCTTTATACTTTAACCGCACAACGGTTTTTTCAAACTCAACTTACATCAATAACTGATGGTTTATTTAACTTCATTTCCGTTTTTGTTGCATCACGGCTTAGGTCAAGCACCAATTGGGGTCTCCAGCTAATCGTATAGTAGCCTGCAGTTATTAAGGCCATGTCTGTGATGGCAGGAGAAATCACAAGTTGGAAACATATTTCACTTTTATTTTGTTTTACAATAATAATTAGTTACAGGTTTTTCTCCTTTTCAAATTACATTTCTAATTACCTTTTTCAAGAAACATTTCAAAATTTGCTTTATGTCTTTGCGAATTTTAACCACTTTTATTAATTGACCAATTCGCGATATTCACCATTGCATTATCATTATTAGGCTGACGATGACAATATAATTGTCGAAACGTCGCTTTAAGGTCATCCACTTTTTATATAACTATGTTAATAAGGAAGATTTTGTGTATTTAATCCATACATTTAATTGTTCCACCCCATTTTGAGTTATCATTCAGGCAACTGTTATGGACACATTTACATATTTTTGAATGATATTTAATAAGTTAATTGAATAATTCAATAGCACAGATGTTTCAAAAACAATACAGTTCCACAATTTTTCGTACGTAAATATCTATTTCTCACCTATTTCAATACATGTTTCTAAAGAAAATATGTAAGTACAATAACACGTAGTTAATGAAACAAATCATTAAGGTATTACCTACAAACTTGATGTAAATTATAACCTTATATCTCAAACATCCATTAATGATGAGTCTATAAGATCAACCTGTTCGTTCATGAAAGGTGTTTTCTGTTTATTATTAAATTCGAATGCTTCTAAAACATTTTTTTTTACAAAAATGTAAAATTTTGTTTTTTGTGAAGTCATCGGTTGATTATTTACTATATGCTGCTAAGCCATAACTTGAAAAGCGATTATTAAATACCACAAATTGGGTACGTCTAGACAATTATGAATGAAAGAGAGATGATTTTTGTCAAAGTCACAGTTACCTAACTCGGCGATAAGGACATTATGGCAAATTTGGCCTTATCATTTTTTATATCAAAATATTGCTCCATTTCCTTGATTTTAGTTACAACATACGTATTTAGTAATAGGTGTAAAGCTGCAAATTAAATTTCCATTACATGTCCTCAACCTTCCCCAATGTACCACTTCACTGTTATGAAGTGGGAAGTTTTAGTTCTCGAATATATATATATATATATATATATATATATATATATATATATATATATATATATATATATATATATATATGTTTCTATTTAGATTTCCACAAGTATTAATGTTTAAATAAGACATTTTTTCTTTGAAACTTGTGTAAATAAACGTACAAATTAATTCAACGTTTCGGGAACGTCCTTTGTTCCCTTTGTCAAGAATTTATTTTGACAATTACAGGAATTGAAATAAGGTAACTATTTTTAACAACAACGGAATCTGAAACAAGGTAACTAATTTAAATTTAATTTGGACGAGTGTGTTTGGCTTCGGGTAGTTGGTCTAGTACATGATGTAGAAGGTGTAGAAGTGGGGACGTCAGGAATAGTTGCAGCATAAGTGTTTGAAATTTCTGGAAGATTTGTAGTTGGTTGAAATGTCGAATCAACTTGTGTAACCCCAGAATCACACCGTGGGGTTGCCGCGGAAAGAAGTTGTATTACGCAGACGCCAGGGTACGAATGGGGGTTATGAGTTTATTTACCTCTAGTCTAGTGTATGTAGCATTAGTGTGTACACGTATCGTTTAGTTGAGTTGAATATTTATTTTTATAAGTTGAGTTTTCGCACGGTGTGATTAGTGCCACAGAAAATTCTCTTAAGTAATTTTTTGTATTTTTGTTAATTTTTAGATACTTTATGAATGTTTTTTTGTTTTAAGCTGTAATAATGTCATACACTTCCAAAATGCAGAATGGCCCGTTATTGGGAAGAAGAACATGTTAGTGATGAAGATGGAAATGTTTCAATTTTTGAAGACGAAGAGAGCGAGGAGGAGGACTGCATTATAACGGACGATAGAGAGGAAGATGAACTGGACGCAGAATCCGAAACGGAAGATGATGTGCCTCATAGGAAAGTAGTATATGGTAAAAATAGACATAAATGGTATAAAACATCGAGTAGTTCGAAGAATTCAAGAACGCCTAAGAAAAATCTTGTGATTCGTTTACCTGGTCCTAAAGGTGATGCTAAAAATGTAAAGACCATAAAAGAGACTTGGAAATTATGCATAACAGATGAAATGGTGGACAGAGTTGTCTTGCATATAAACCAAGAAATCGATCGACAGAAAATAAAATATAAAAATGCATGTCTGAGTTATTTAGTTTCTACCCACGCAACAGATTTACGTGCTTTATTTGGTTTGCTGTATCTAAGCGGAGTTCTGAAAGATGCCCATCTTACAACTATTGATATGTGGTCCAAAGTGCTAGGACCACCACAGTTTAGGTCCACAATGAGCAAAAATCGTTTTGATTTCTTAATTAACTGCCTTAGATTTGACGACAAGACTAGTCGCCCTGAACGCATCGTTAATGATAAGTTCTCAGCAATTAGAGAAATTTGGGATACTTTCATCAGTAATTGTAAATCTAATTATGTTCCTTCAGAACACGTAACAATTGATGAGCAACTGTTAAGTTTTAGAGGAAGATGCCTTCAAGATGTACCTGCCCAGTAAACCATACAAATACGGGATAAAAATTGTAATGATGTGTGACGCCAAAACTTCATATATGTCTTCTGCAATTCCATACTTAGGAAAAGAAGAGAGAGATTCTGATAAACCTATTCCAACCCAATATGTTTTACAGTTGTCAGAAGGTATTCAAGGAAGCAACCGAAATATAACCATGGACAACTGGTTTACATCATACTCACTGGCCAATGAATTAGCTAGTAAAAAACTTACTATGGTTGTGACAATGCGGAAGAATAAACCAGATATTCCAATGCAGTTACTTGAAACTAAAGGTAAACCGGTTTCTTCTTGGCGTATTTGATAAAATATCAACATTAGTTTCGTTTGTTCCTAGAAAGAACAAGAACGTAGTGGTGCTGTCGACAATGCACGATCAAGGATTAATCGACGCTGAGTCAAACAAGCCTGAAATTATCCTATTTTATAATAGCACCAAAGGTGGTGTTGACACCTTTGACCAGCTGTGCCATTCTGCAACGGTTGCAAGAACAACTCGTAGGTGGCCATTACGAATATTTTATGGATTACTTGACGCCGCAGGAATTAACTCATTAGTAGTCGACAAGTTCAACGAGTTGGTATCGAAGGTTCAAAAGAAGCGACTACTTGAAGAAGCTTGCTTTTGCATTAGTGTAGGAGCCCCTCACGATAAGAGTTAACTCTCAACGACTTCCAAAAGAATTATGTATGTCCATAAGAGGAATTCTTGGAATTGAAGAAGAAATTCCAGCTAGGGCAGCTTCTTCCAAACCAGGAAGATGTGCTTATTGTCCCAGAAAAAAAGATCGAAAGGGACAAACGTTGTGTACACTTTGTTCAAGAAGTCTTTGTGTGGAACATAGGCTTAGTATTTGCCAAGACTGCGAAAAAGAAATAAAAAAAATTTTTAAGTGACTCCTTTAGTTTTTTTTAGTTGTTTATTTACAATTTACTTTTCTTAAATTTTATCGAGTTTTTGTAAGTTTATAAGTTACCAAGAAGATAGAATACGATTTTTGTATGTTATTTTTACATGTTTTCTATTTTTCCAATTTTTTATTGACTTATAGTTTTAAGAGTGCAATATATATTTTTTTTGTTTTGATATGGTCTATTATATGTACAAAATAAACTACAAGTGTTTTATTGATCGTATAAGGCCAAAAAAGATTTTTCAAGTATGGGTTGCCGGCAACCCCACGGTGTGATTCACACCCAAATCCTTCACAGTACGATTCTAGGTTTAATGATATTCTAACCAACTTTGTGGTATTCTAGAAGTGTCATCTCGTTTATTGAAGGCGTTGGGTCTTCTTTCAATTTCAACTGCTTCTCTAATAATTCCTTCTTGTAAGGTATATAGAGGTGCAATTAAGCGGATATTATTGGTGTTAATTTGGTGTCCTGTATCTAAATGATGTGCAGCTAAAGAGGATGATGGATTGTGCTGTTTAATTGCTAGTTTGTGTTCATCAGCTCTCGCATATATTGTTCTATTATTTTGTCCGATATAAGTTCTTCGACATTTGTTGCACGGTATCTCATACACTCCTTGGTTTTCATTGGGAAATTTGTCTTTGGGGTTTCTTAAAAGTTGGGACAAAGTTGAATGTGGTTTGAATACCGGTCTGAAGTCGTTTTTGGGAAATTTATTTGCTACTCTGTCTGTAATTACTTTTATATAAGGTAGAATAACAGGAATCTTGCGTTCATTGTTTGACAAGTTATTATTTCTTGGTCTTCTTACTTCGTTGGTAATTTTCAATATTTCTTGATCTTTGTATCCATTTTGAAGTAGTATTTTATTAATAGTCTTCATCTCTTCCGCTTTAGAATTTTGGTCAGATAAGTTGTAAGAGCGGTATATCAAGGATTTCATAACGCTACGTAATTGACCAGAATGATGATGCGAGAGAGAGCTGAAGTATCTATTCGTATGAGTTGGTTTTCGATAAACTTTGTGTGTAAATTTGCCATTAGGAAGCCTTGTTATCAGGGTGTCCAAAAAAGGGAGTGAATTATGTTCTTCAACTTCCATACTAAATTTGATGTTGTCGTGAATGTTGTTAATATGTCCTAGAAACCGGTTCAAGTTTCCTTTTCCATGGGGCCAAACTACTAATGTGTCGTCAATATAACGAAACCAACATTTAGGTTCTAAATCTGCAGAATTTAAAGGTTTCAAAATGTTCCATATATACATTCGCAAAAGCTGGAGAAAGTGGTGAGCCCATAGGTACTCCTTGAATTTGCTTGTAGCATTGTCCTTTGTCTGTAAAATAGGTTGAGTGCATGCAGTGGTTTATCAATTTGAGTATATCTTGGTTTATTAAGTGTTTTTCTTCTAGAATTTTCATCGTGTCTTCAATAGGTATTTTGGTGAAAAGTGACGTTATGTCAAGGGTACTATTTTGAGTTTGTGTAGAAAATCATGAGAGTTTTTGATGTAGGATACAGCATTTTCACAAATCGGTTGAATCATTTTTGCTAGATAACAAGCAAGGTCATGAGTCGGAGAATTGAATGCACTGACTATAGGGCGTAATGGCCAGTTTTCCTTATGTATTTTTGGGAGTCCGTATATTTTGGAGATTCTTGAACTCTTCTCTCTTGGAATTAGTTTCTATTTTGTTTCTTTGTCTAATTTTGTAGAATTAATGATAGATTTTGTTGTTTTTTCTATGTAGGTGGTAGGATTGTACTGATTTTTCTTATATTCTGAAGAAGTTAACAGTTCAGACATATTGTGGTGATAGTTTTTAGAGTTGACAATGACAATAGCGTTTCCTTTGTCAGCGGGTAGTATTAATATCTGGTCGTCATTTTTGATTTAGTTTAACATTTGGAAGTCTTTTTTGGTGATATTCTGTTTGGGAAGTTTGCAGTTCTTAAGAATGTGTGCTACGTTGAGCCTAATTTCGTCAGCGACCGTAGATTATGTGTCCTTTAAGGCGTATTCTACGTTGGTAATGATGTTTTCTACGGGAATCCGTTTAGGAGTGATGGCAAAATTAAACCCTTTACCTAAAGCATTCAGAATATTATTATTAAATTCTTTGTCACTGAAATTGTGTACTGTCCTTAACTGTTACTTGTTACTCGAACTAACTACCTTTGTTGCTGCTTCCTGGATATACACCAAGCTCAATTGCTCCAATATCTCGCACGCTTTCCCTTTTTTGGCTTGTTGGTTTTGCTGTTCTTCCCCTTGAAGCTTTGTCGCTGGAGTTTGTTAAAGTGGTTAGTTACAAATTGAAGTTTTTGGTAATTTTCTCTGACATCTCTTATGTTGAGGCGGTGTGGTCGTTTTCTATTTCCGATGTCTTTCATTATTATTCTGATTAAATGGTTGGCGAAAGAAATTATTTTTGTTTTGACAAAGTTTATGGCGTGTAACATGTTTTGAGTGTCTTGTGTATTTCTCCAATAAACGCTTGTTGACTATATATACTGACTTCTATAAAATTGCAACACCTAGAATTTGTTGAACGGTTTTATTGAAAGTTTCGTCAACGATGTCTTTCATTAGAACAAACAAACGATTAAAATTTGAATAAAATCTAGCTAGTAGTTTTTTTGTTGTTTCTTTACTTTGCACTTAGTAACAATAAATTTGAAGAAATAAACCAATCAGTGTGTAATTAACTGTCAATTTTGCAAATTGTTTGTTCACAATGTCGTTTCGAACTTGGGAACAATGCCAAGAGTACGTCAACATCAACATTTTTCCCAATTGACTGATTTTGAAAGTGACCGTATTATTGGAATGAGAGAGGCCGGACGTTCGCTAAGAGAAATTGCTCGTCGTGTAAACCAAAATGTTACAACGGTATTGAGATGTAGGTCCAAATGGTCCGAGGAAGGGGTTCAACAACGTTACCCTGGATCTGGACGTCCCCGCAGTACTACAGATCGCGATGAACGTCACTTAAGACTTTTGGCCACAAGAGAGAGATCTTCAACAACTCGATCGATTGCAAATGTTTGGATGAGAGGTGTAGGACCCAGAATGTCAATGGCATCTGTTTATCGCCGGATAAAGTCTTATGGACTGCGTTCATATTGTCCATGTGTGTGTGAGCGTGTGCGTGTGCGTGTGCGTGTGCGTGTGCGTGTGCGTGTGCGTGTGCGTGTGCGTGTGCGTGTGCGTGTGCGTGTGCGTGTCGAGTGCGTATAATGTACGTATGCGTGTGAGTGTGCCTTAAAAATGGGTTCTTACATCGTTAACCTACCTGAGATAAAGCCTTGGCAAGTTCCGTACATGCCGAAGATGGTTTCTGAGGTAGTACAACTACAATATCCTTGTGGGATTACTTTGTACTATTTTTAGGCGAAACACATTTATTAAAATTCTTAAAAGCTTGAAAACGCTCTAAGTTGTTTGCAAAAGGTCTAAACTTAGTTACAAATCAAGATAATTCTAGTTATTGCATTTAAATCAGTAATGATTAGGATTTCGTATGTAACTTAATTTTCAGAGCAATTATGAAGAAAATGGCAGCTCTATTATTATTTAGCAACATATTTTAACGCGTTCTAATAATTTTGAGGCTTTCCAATATCTCTATCGTGTTAAAAACCGTAAATTCAGAAATGTGTATTGCTCCATTTGCGTATTTTATACGTCATTCCCTTCAGAGTGAAGGATATACAACTGAAATTGCCTGACAATGCCTTATTCCGATTACGTTTATAAGTGCATTTGAGACGAATCCAATTCAATCTTCTTGATACCGATTGCTCACTTGAATAGTTAATTACGCGCTTACATCATTTAAATTTTTTTTCGTTTTAACAATTATCCATTATCACTGTCAATAGATAGGTCAGTTAGACGCATACAGTATTCGCCGAAATAAACAGTACCGAAAACAACAACTTTATTACTTATTTTTGTAATGTATATGTTCAAAATGGGTACCATTACGGCGTAAACAGTCTTCATAGCGATTCTGCAGATCATTGAACATATTACGAAATAGTTGTTGACGCAGTTATTGGAAATAAGTTATTATTGTTTGACGTAGTTCTGCAATATTCATTGGCGTATCATTGGAGCGGAATACTGGCTCTTTCATCATGGCCCAAGTTTATGCATCAGGTGGAGTAAGGTCAGGTGAATGTAAATGGTAATCGGTGTCCGTTCCATGAGAAATTATTCTGTTTCCAAAATGCTCGTGGAAAAGTACTAATGAGCGTCTGACTGTATGGCTTGTGGAACCACCCCGTTGAAATCATTTTCTGTTCAACTGCAAATTTCGTGCGCAACAAAAATGTATCAAATCCCTCACAAAAGGTATGCTGATGTTCTGCCCTGTGCCCCGATACAGCACACTAATTCGCATTTCGAGCACTGCGAAGTGGTTTTTCCACAATAAAGACTGGGCGTTCAAATGCGAGAAATGGAGCTGTTTGTCCATTTTGGACCATTGCGTCGTGCCCTTTCGCATGAACAGAAGTAGTATTCTACTATAAACACCATTTCCATAGTTGTCAGAACCATTTTCATAACGGTTTTAAGACGAGCGTAATATTATTATGCCAGTTAATGGCAAACAATCCAAATATGACAAACAGACATCGTCCAAGCCATTCCATAGCCGTTCATATTTCAGTACTGTTTATTTTGGAATACCGTAAATCCAATATCAGCATTTTGAACTTCACAAATCCGTAATGCTTGTTTCACATAATTTATTCCTGGTAAAGGTCTTGCGATATCTGCTTTAATAGCAATAATCAAAAACTCGTGCATTAACTTAATTTGAGTCCAGCAAAGCTCCCGGTTGCTATTAACACCATTTTAACTAATATCAAATAAAACATCAATAAGGGCCTGTATGTGTGTTTTCTTTTATTATTGTTCGTAAATTCCTATTGAATGATTAAATAATAATGATTCCCACACAATATTGTTTATTCTCTCATTTAAATTATAATAAATACGTTGTGCTTACACTAACAAAACATAAAGCCACGCTGAGATTACCTGTGCACAAGCATTTAACAATATTATAGTTACGGACCATTGCAATCACATTGCTGTACTGAACGCCAAACGCCGATGTTTTCGTCTTTGTATAGCCGTAGAGTGGTAATACAGCAAGAGGAACTGCAAATGCATTTAATGGATTTAATTGAAAGACTTGCATGCTATATAAGAGAAGACACTTTGCTCGTAATACCTAAATAGTAAGTGGGATATAATCACTACTTTTTGAATGGTGATACGATTGCACAGCGTCGTCAAATCAGTAATCTTAATACTTAGGGTTGACCTTTAATATATAAACAGTTTAGTAGAGGAATACGTAAAAGAAGATCTACACGAAACTGAATGGTCCTTTGTTTCCGAGATTATTACAGGTTATGACGCATTGTTTGAACAAATCCCTAAGGAAACCTGAGAAGTCTATATTTAGCTCTGGTCTTTATTTCCTTTGGCGCAATTCACACAACGGGTGCGTGGTGGTGGCATGGAACTGGCGTGGTACGGACATGTGCCACCTGCATGTAAGCCTATGAGCAAAAGATGGAGATGACGTGGCACTGGCGTTGTGACTACTCCTACCGCCTAGCCATTCGATTCCATGAGAAACCTACACAAGTGACAGATGCCATACTAAATTATAGAATGCAGTGTTTGTTTTTCGTTTTCAGAACAAAATGGGTGACGATTTCTAATTTAATATAAAGTTCTGAGGGGAAATGCAACGGTATGCAACTTTAAACGACTATAGACGATCGTATTACTGCAACAGAAGTTCACAAGGCTAGGTATGGTAAGTACTTGTTTATTAACTGCTCATTTATTAATGTTTACATCAACACAAAAAATCATACTTAATATCTGTCCTGATGAGGAATCTTAGCGCGCTCTTTTAAATACTTGCTTAGGGAAATTCTCATATATTTAGCGTGTATTGGAGTAAAGTCGCCAACAATAACGTTTGGGACCTTGATAATCTTCGTTAGCAACATTCCAAAAGCGCATTCCACTGATTACAGTGCTCTAGAAAAGGGCCTCATTAAATTTTTGGAGAGGGGGGAAATGCCCATCGCCCACAGAAAAATGGGGAACTGGGTGCTTTGCTTCTAGTAGTGAAGCTGGTTTAGGTATATTGAGACGCCCTTCCTTCAAAGCTTCTCTAAAGCTGCTATTTTTCAATGTTCTTCCATCATTATTACTCCCGAATTCACCTATATCGATTGTTACAAATCGGCCCTCTGCATCTACCATTGCCAGCCAGACAGTTGAAAAATAACCTTTATAGTTGATGAAGGCAGACCCCGACCGTGTTGGTGCTCTTATTCGTACATGTTTACCGTTCCCACTACCAACACAGTTGGGGACATTCTATAGTTCATGGAAACGCTTTGCTACTTTTTGCCACTCAGCTGTTGTAGATTTCGGCACATACACAGGTTATAATCTCCTCAATATGACCTGGGAGGTCACATTGAGGAATTAAAATCAGGACAAGGAGCTAAAATAGTTAACCACTTCTCTTCTTTTGGATCCCTTCTTTAAGTCCCGTAAAAGTAAAGCGAGCATGGATAAAGAAATGCAGAAGGATGCAGAAACGAATGAGCATGAAGCTAATAACTACAGTGCAGAGGTGTTGTCCCCTGATAACAGTATGCTATCCATTGCCTCCTCTCATTCATCTGTACCATCTCCCAGTGCTTCTGTCGATATTCTCTACCCATGATGTTATAATCACCAACCTTATCAGTATTTTGAAAACAAAAAATGCTGAAGATGCAAAACATGACGAATACAAATACCACAATTTATCTTCCTGGCCCTGACCTGGCGTTATTGCACAGTGCTCTTCCAGAAAAGGCACTTCAAAATGGGAATCTTAAATTTGTCGGCACAAATACTATCCTGAAGCTCAATTACACCAATAAATTTGGATTCGGGGCTCAATGAACACAAGTCTGAATTCTACGTCGCAAGGGAATACGGGCGAATCTAGGGAACCTTTCAGTATGAATGAATTTATCCGATACAACAATAAGTACTAGACGAACAACACTTCATGATATATTTTTTGTTTTGTATTAAACACAAATAAGTTTAGGTACCTCAATCATTTTTTTTCAACTCACTTCAGTGCTATTAAAATACTCTCCTCTGGACTGACGGGTTCTCTCCAATTCGTATATCTTTTTTCAAGATCAGCGTTTACTAAAGTTAATATTCTACAGAAATATTCGATAGACATTTGGTAGAAACGTTGAAAACGTTTAGGGAACATGTTGAGCTCCCGCATAACGTTGAACGAACCGCTACTTTTTCCTTTATTTAACCACAAAAGACGTACCCAGTACCTCTTTTCACTTTGTATGTTAGCTAAATTCACAACATTCAACGTATCCTGGTGATCTTAGGCGTCCGACAGCATTTTACTTCGCCTCACACGCAGGTAACTGACAATGGCAAATGGCGGTATCCCTTCTGTGTGGATTGCGCGCACCACGTCCGCTCCACGGCTGCTCCCCGCCACCATAAAAAAAACGGCCTGTGTGAATTGCGCCTTACACGGTAATTTTTCGAGAGTGACCTGTATTGCGGAACAAGCAATAAAAATGCAAATGCAATAATAAATACTTCAAAATATAGAACATTGTGAACTGTCAGGTTACAGTCGTAATGTAAGTACTTAAACGCGGAATTTTAAGACTTAATTTCACTAATTAAACGTTTGCAAATAAGCAGAATAATAAGTAAAACATTACGTCTGCATTGCCCTTGTTGGTTCAATTAAATAAACCTGAATTATCATATAGTGGCAGCAGTAATTTAACGTGTTTAACGTAATTTTCGTTAGCGAAAGAAGCATTTCTAAAGCAATCTTCGCGTTCATCTGTTAAATATGTATCCCAGGGAGTAGTCAATGCATTTTTTTGTACTGGTAGAAAAATTAATGTTGCTGCAAAACCTAAAGAAAACAAAAAGGCAATAAAATGCCATACCGTTCACATTCACTTACCAAAACCTGCTCTTGCTCTGAAGTCTTCCATAAATTCATCCATTGTTGGTGGAACGACAGACACTCGAAGTTTTAATAACGTCCTTATCAATGTATGGTAATAATAACTGAAAATATACTCTTTGTAATTAAGTTTTACATCTTGATTTGTACAACAAGCCCAGAAATAGTGTAAATCTAATGCTGGACTACTGAAGAAAGGTAACTGATAATCCAACTAAAATATAAATTTTATTATTTATTTAGTTAATGTAATAAACATACAAACATAACATCTTGAACATTTTGATTAGCACCGTAATTAAACATTAAATTTTTAATCCATAAGTCGCCATGATTTAAAACGTTAAAATTTTGTGACATTCGCCTGGACGCGTATATCTTGTCAATAACTTCATCTAAACATAACTTACTCGCATAAATTTGTAAATCTGTAACAACTTTGAGTTTAAACCTATCTAATAGGAAAAGACACGTAACCTGGTATTTTCTGACAAACTTTTCTTAAGGTAGACAGAGTCACTGAAACCTGAAACTTGGTAATCTCACCTGGTAGAAACATTCCAACATTATAACGTTTTATCATATTTGCGTCCTAGCAGATTAAGTTTAGTGTCTGTTATACGTTACCTACTAAACTTACTTTTTCATGAATGGCAACTGAGGCTGCATGCAGATAAGCTAATTTATCCAAAACAAGTAGACAGTGTTGCAAATCTAGACCTTCTTGAGAATTTGCGGTTTTATAACCTAATGGCTTTAGGTTTTCCAATAAAAGAGCCGGTGTTGGTTTTGATAAGATCGTTACAGCTTTAGGAGAAATCTTTTGTTGATATTCTGAAATAAATTAAGGTTAGAAAATTTGGGACCAGCAGGTGCTAATTTATAAATAAATATTATACCGAGGACCGAAAGGCGTGTAAAGCATGCTCCCGTCTGAGGCGGTCGAAGAAGAGAGAGAAAAATTATGGTTGTTTTAGAACAAATACGAACTGAAAGCCAAACAACAATAGGCAACTCTCCACCCCTCCTAGCCTAAGTGTAAGTGCGGGATTAAACTTACTGAATAAGTTATCGTTTTATTGTAGGCTGTTTAGTCGATACAGCTAACTGACGGACATTATTAACGTGCGCGCATAATAAAATGACAAAGGCCGTGCCATCGAATGTGAGTAAGTCCATATTCTGGGATATATACTAGGTTTTATTCCTCACCATATTGTTGTTCGGTAAAAGCGACCATTTGAAGAATCCTCGTAGTTCGTTTCTTGTGTCGTGTGTGGGGTTCACTGCATGCTGATCGCATGAATCCTACTTAGAAAACTGTGAGTCGAAAGGAACAGTATGTGTTGATTTCTTCAGGTGGTTTATTGAACATCACCTAGCGTCGAGGTATTATTTTACCTATCGAGGTACCGGTTTATTCAGTGTTAACGGCTCTTGCGCTCGTAAAATTGTTTATCTATTGCTAGACCTCACATTCCATAAATAGGGTTGGGGGTGAGTTTCTATTTAGTTTAGAGTTGATATTTATGTTCTACTGTAATTGCTGATTGCCAAGTCCTAAATAACTAAAAAAACATCGAACTGTGTTGTGAGAGAACAAGTTCTGCCGACATCGAAGTTTTTTTCTTGGGAATCAGTTACCTCAGCGTATGTTTTAGGCTCTTTTAATTGGTTAATTATGTTTTTGGCGTAACGAAAATCAGGGAGTGGGATAGCACTAGGCGTTCTTCTCAGGCTGAGAGTTAATCCAGGAATCGAAAGGGCTAGACGAGTTATTAAAAGTGAGGTACCGATACTTGAATAAATTCCCAATTTACTCCAGGTCGACGACCGGATATATCGTAATCTTGTCATTACCCGTGTAGTGGCTTTATTTGAGAACAGGTCAAGTGTCATTATTTAAGTGGGGCCGTATTTATTACCCTTATTTTTATGATTTCTTTTGGGGATTATTTTCAAACCTTATGGTAGTATTAAGGACCTTTTGATAGCTAGGGCTTTTTGTGATTGTTAACGTGAGGACTGTATTTAGGGATGGGGGCTGGTCTAGGGATAAGTCTTAGGGTTGGACCTGAGGGCTGGACTAGGGGTTGATCTTAGGATTATATTTGATGGTATTAAGGTCCTTCAGGCTATATTAAGAGCAGTGCCCTGGCACACGCATACAATGTTGGAAATTGCATAAAGATTTTTATTTAGTCTATTTAAACGAAGCTGCTGGCGGAGTGTTTGTTAGTATCGTTTAGCGCTTCAAGATGGAAGGTCAGTTTAAGCACCCATTTTCGGCGATAGTTGCAGGTCCGTCGGGATGTGGAAATCGTATTTTATCGTTGATTTTCTAAAAATATCGAAACCGCCTGCGATACAGGTTTTGAAAAAATTATCTGGTTTTACAGTGAGTGGCAGCCTTTATTCAAAGATCTCTCTGTGGAGTTTCAAAAGGGTTTACCTGATATGGAACAGTTTGACGGGGTAAACCTGTCTTAATAATAATTGACGATCTAAAGCCTGAAACTAACGGCTCTGTGGTTGATATTTTACAAAGGGCTGTCATCATCGAAATCTAAGTTTGTTTTTCTTAACGCAGAACATATTTCATCAAGGACGTGGACAGCGGGATATTTCTCTCAACGCACATTACATAATTTTGTTTAAGAACCCACGTGACAGAGCTCAGATACAGCATTTAGCAAGACAGATTTCGCCGGACAATCCCAAAATTTTTAGAAGCCGCGTACCAAGATGCTACTTCAAGTCCACACGGATATTTATTGTCGATTTAAAACAGAATACACCGGATGTGCTACGTTATAGAACAAACATATTCGGGCCTCAAGGTATCTGCCAGGTATATATAGCGAAAAAGGGTTTAAGTCTCACAGTCATAAAGATTACATCATGTATGATGGGTGACGTTTTAAGCGAGAACGCTGATATCCTACATTAGCCAGATTAAGTAAAAGTCAACGTGACGCTTTATTGAAATGTTTGGATAGTAAGCAGGTAGAGTGTATTTCGAGTGTGCACATAACATTTTAAAAGGTCGTGTACCTCTGTCAGCTGATCAGAAGCAGCGACTCTCTCAACATAAGCACACTTTAAGACGCTTGGCACAGAAAGGCGAATCTATAAAAAGAAGAAACAGTTTCTTGAACACAAAGGTGGTGCGTTTCTACCACTCCTGTTAGGACCATTACTCGGTGGAATTCTGGATAATCTGTTTCAATAACTATGGATCACATTCTGAAGAAGATGATTATTCTACCGATGGACTTTATACAGCGCTTATAGGCACCAGATGTTACACAAAACAACATTTTAACGCAGATGGGTAACGATATGGATAAAGTTTTAAAAACTGAAATGACTGACTATGACAAATGGCAGCAGTACAACCAAGTTCTTCAAAGGTATCTACACTTTTCCAACCAGTTACGTCAGCCCACCAGTATAACAGTTAGCGATGACGCTGTTGCTGATTTACCGCAACGCAAAGGTCTGACAGACGACGAGATAGTATCAACGCTTCCGCCTTCATTAAGAGAAAAGGCGCGAATTTGTTACGTATACTGAATACGAGCAGCGATGTTTTTGGGACAAAAGGGTACTGTCACAATAAAAGGCGAGATCATACCACATTCCAACATTATCGATCTGGTTCACGAGACGTTAATAAAACGAAAACCACAAATCCGCGCGGTTGGCGTCAGTTTGCGACGTACATTAAAGAGATAAATATACCACGAGAGTTTATCGGATACGCAAAGGTATGATGTTTCTGTATCGGCCAGCGTTGAACGGACCCTCACAACTATAGGTGAGAATTACGATGCTGATAGTGAAACGCGGGAAACACCGAAAGAATCTCTCAAAGAAGAAGAAGAGGACTTTCACTAGATTGGGATTCGTGGCGGCCATAACATGGATGCTGTACACTATGATCCCTCTCACCCGGCAGGGTTCGCTGGTATAACACCTTTAACTAATGCTGTAAAGGGTAGAGATGGTGAAGTAAAAACTGGCTACAGACACAGGAAGCTTATACGGTACATAAACCAGTCAGAAAAAGTTTCCACGAAATAAATATATTGTGAGTAACCTTTACGAATTGTGGCAAGCGGATCTTTGTGATATGCGAACTTTAAGTAAACACAATAGCGGATACAACTACATACTAACGGTAATTGATGTATTTAGCAAGAGGGTATGGGCGTGAGCACTTAAAACGAAACAGCCTCATCTGTAATTGAAGCATTCGCGGATATTCTTAAGGATTGCGACAATACCCCGACAAATCTACAGACGGATAAAGGCAAAGAGTTTGTGGCGAGCAGTGCAAAACTTTTCAAGAAACAAAATATCAATTTCTATGTAACAAATAACCCTGATGTAAAAGCATCTGTAGTTGAAAGATTTAATAAAACATTGAAAACAAAGATGTGGCGTTATTTCACTTACAAAAATTCTTACAGGTATATTGATGTACTCGAAAGACTTGTGACTGCCTACAACAATAGACCTCATTCAAGTATAAAGATGGCCCCTCGGCTGTAAACGATAAAAACATTTTGGAAGTGTGGAATAATCTGTACGCGAGAGGTTTAGGTCCAGTACGCCATCCTAAATATAAAGTGGGTGAGCATGTCAGAAGCGCCAGAACTAAGTACACCTTTGAGAAGGGATATGAAACGAATTGGAGCGAGGAAGTTTTACAATTAGTACGGTGATAAAAGAAACCACCAACTGGTGGTGAACTTATAGAATAATCGATCTTAATAACGATCCTGTTGAGGGCACCTTTTACGAAGAAGAACTGCAAGTTATTACGGTTGATAAAGATACTCTATTCAAAGTCGATAAGATTGTAGCAGAGAAGGGCCGTGAGCGAAATAAACAATACTTGGTCAGTGGCGTGGATGCAGTGACAAATTTAATAGCTGGGTGTTAGCTTCGCAGTTGAGAGATATATAAAATGGAGTTTTATCTTACCTTATTGAGTAATAGCGCTATGACGTATTTTCCAGGTAATATGACGTCAAGTTTTATTACGCAACTGCCAAAACGAATAAGATTAACGGGCTCGTGGGTTGTAGGGATATCGGAAATTCAGTACCCATGTTCTTTTGCAGCTGTAAGTGCAACAGATAATTTAATTTATTATAGAACAGATCCACCTGACGAGAACGTGTTAGAAACGATATTAAAAAGGGCGCAGAATATTTTCAACTCGACAACGAGAAGATCATTTATATTGAAGATGGCTGGTACGTGATATCGACCGTATCAGAACATAGCCATGGAACCACTACTCCCTCACCCCGCTAGTATATGGATAGGATTACCAACTCAGATGTTTGTTTATTGCGACATCGTTGAACCGCAAATTGTGGGTGATGTTTTATCTCCGCTTATGCGTATAATAAATATTACTTCAGAAAACTATGCTTACGGGGTCATAAAGATGTGGTTTTTCGCCTGCACACTACATACCGGTAATGACACAGGAATTTGAAAACATCGAGATTAATATAAAACAGATACGGGTGCAGCAATGCCATTCGAGTTTGGAACGTCGTGCCTGAAGCTACACTTTAAGAAAGTACAATAATGGTTTGCCCTTATTAGCAATATTACAGAATCAGGCCGGTAACGGTATCGGCTCTATTACAGAGGTGCGCCCTATCAACGTGGTCATGGAATAGGGAGCTGGTTAGGTGGTATATTTAGAAGTATAATACCGTTATTTAAGTCTGGCGCAAAGGCTATTGGTAAAGAGCTCTTAGAACGGGTACTAATATTCTTGGTGACGTCATAGAGGATCGACCTATTAAGGATTCGTTTCAAAAAGATTTCACTAGGCAGGTAGAAACCTTAAGCGTAAAGCCGACGAGAAAATCGATAAAATGATGGATGGCTTCGGGTTATAAAGAGTACGTCTGACCGATAATAATCAGTCTCCAGAGCTGTTGCTAAGAAGAAGTCTGCTTACGACGATATATTTTCAAGATAATGGTTTTTACATGCCCAATTGTGTGAATGCGTCAAGTCCGAATTGGATTTGTTCGCTTTACCATCGACGCAGACAAGATCGAGAGCGGTGAATGGATATTTTACAAGCCCTTATCAGCTCTGAGTGATGACGCCCCAATAGAATTTGTAGTCCCCGGAAATGAAAACGATTATATAGATTTAAGCCAGACCATGCTGTACATTACAGCTAAAGTTCTAAAGCATGATGATTCAGCACTTACAGACGCTGATGTTGTGCAGTTTACTTAAATCAGAAGATGGTATCACAACCAAACAACACCTACGCCTACCGTTCATATATCGAGACGCTGCTAAATTATGGAAAGGAGGCCAAGAGTTCACATCTAGGATGTACCTTATGGCACAATGATACAGCTGGACAGATGAATATACTGGGAAACGCTAATAACGGTTTATCAAAACGTCAAGCACTTGCGGCTACCGGTAAACAGTTAAAGATGATTGGTCACGTGCACTCGGATTTGTTTAATCAAGAAAAGTTTCTCATAAGTGGTGTTGAGATAAAGGCTAAATTTGTACGATCAAGAGATACCTTTAGCCTAATGGCGGCGTACGCTTCAAATTACAAGACGCGAATTATAGACGCTAGTTTACTGGTGAGACGTATGCGAATCAACCCCACTATTCTAATTGCGCACGCTAAAGCTTTAGAAACAACAGCCGCAAAATACCCTGTTACAAGGACCGACGTAAAAGTGTTAACTATACCTGCAGGCATACAGCGAAAATCATTGGATAATGTTTTCCTGGGTCAGTTACCTAAACGATGCATCGTAGGCTTTGTAGCAAATAAAGCTTTCAACGGTGACTACCCCTCAAATCCGTTCAATTTTCATCACTGCAATATTAACTACATGTTGTTATATATTGACGGACAACAAATTCCTTACAACCAGACTTTACAGCTAATGGTTTATGTGTAAGAGCGTACCACAACTTTTTCTCTGGTACGGGTATTCATTTTTTGAATGAAGGTAACGATATATCGAGTAGTGATTACCCCAACGGCTACTGTTTAATGGCCTTTGACCAAACACCACACATCTGCAAACGCTAGTACGCACTGGAATTTAGTTAGAAACGGCTCCCATCGGCTGGAAGTCGGGTTTGAAGAAGCGCTGACCGTAACCGTTAACTGTTTGGTGTATGCAGAATTCGATAACGTGATCAAGATCGATAAACATCGGAACGTCGTTGTGGATTTTAGCTGTTAAAAGTGGTGGCTCTAACCTGCAAGCTTCAGTGTACAGCAGCAGCCGATAGAAGATGGACGCATACTTGGACGTACAAGGGTTTAGTGGTGTTAACAACGAATTCATACCGAAAGAAATTGCCGTGGTTACAGATCACGGTCGTTTATCGTTAATGCTAATAAAACCACCGCGAAGCTACTTACATCAGGATCCATGTCACGACAGATAAAATTTATGGAGGATAATTATCATGGGCTGAAATGGTGGTGGGGTCATGTACATTACAACAATTTCCGTAAGGAGCTGATGAGAGTGTTGCGCCCATTTAACAAAATTCACGTTAAGGGCAGTGAAAAACAACAGTTTTAAGGTTTCTTAACAAACCAATAGTAAACCTGGACGAGACTGGTTTCCCGTCGATTAAACAGTTGAAAAGGAAGCAAAAACATTAGCTGTTAAACCATAACATCACTGAGCCTATGTGTGCACTGGAAAACGCATTACTACTGCAAGACTGGACGCATATCAATTCCAAAGATGTATGCGGTACAAGTGTTGAGATGCTTGAAATCCAGCCACAAGAAGAATGTGTTTCGGCTTGTATGTGCTTCTAATCAGTTACCGAGACACGAACCTCGACCGTGTGCAATTATCGTAAACACGGATCCTGCAAACAAACCAGGTCAGCATTGGACCGCTATCTACATTGACGAGAATGGTAATGGAGAGTATTTTGATTTCTTTGGACGAGCACCGCTAGGATATCATTTACGTTTCCTAGAGAAGAATTCCCGATGCTTCGTATACAATAAAACAATATTACAAAACTATCATTCGGATGTGTGTGGACCTTATACCTTAATGTTTCTATATTTTAGATTACATAATTTACCTATGTTTGATTTTGTAAAAACTATTTTAGTACATATAGTAAATGACGAGATAATCAGGTTACTGTTTAACGCCTGTTACCCAACCATTCTATTCTGATAAATAAAGAGATTTTTTAGTGCTTTAATTGTTTTAATCAAGAGTCCTGTAATAAAAATAACCCCATTGTTTTTCTTTTAATTCAGCATGTGTGTTTTAAAATCGTGTTTTAAAATTTATGATTTAGTGTTGCTTAAAATAAATTATTTATATTATATTGGTAATCAATTTTAGACTATTATATTTAACAAAGTTATATAATTACACGGTAGTTAGCTAAAGTAAACATGAACAGTGATTTCATACTACATATTGTTGTGGAATTTAAAACATGTAACTTTCCAAACTCTTAATATGGTTTTTATAAAACAATTTGTGCGTACAATATGAATATTTTTCAAAACGATTTATTTTAAGAGAAAGGTAAATACGATTTGCAGTAAGTTCGATAAAGATAATAAGGTTTGTTTGTATATTTTACACTATGGAAATTAATAGCTGGTTTTACACAATCTAGAAAGTTTAATTAACAAGCAACACAAAATCAGTGACTATCACTCGTGAAGTAGCGCCTCAAAACGTTATTTAAGTACAGAACTGGTAAGTGTAGTGTTAACCCTTTATTTATTTACAGATTTTTAATTACAGTTATAAAACAAGCATTAAGTTTCTTTTAAAAATATTAAGACGTACAACGTTTTAACGGACGTATGGATATTAAGCATATTTCAATGCAGGTAAACTATGTTTTAATATTCGTTTTAGAAAACATAAACTGTTATGTAATTAATTAAATTAATAAAATTTATTATTAATTTTATTAAATACATAAAAAGTTTACCTCGAGTAGGATTTGAACCTACGACCTGTACTTTGCTAGAGTACCGCGCTACCAACTGCGCCACCAAGGTTCAAGCCCTAATCGATGTAAATTTTGTCTTTATGTATGTAGAACTGATGTAAATACTAAATATAATGAGATTACAATCAAATTACTTATATTAATGGAATGTGAGCCTGCAATATCGCAAGGATTCACACATTCCAAAGCAACTTGACTAATATTAACTTATAATAATAAAATTTGTTTCATTAGGAATGTCAGTAATTTTTTTATAGTTCACTGGGATAATTATGACATTTACAATAAAAATAAGTGTTCTAAAATTAAATTTTACTGTCATTCAAATTCCCCAACCCAAGATCAATCCTTAACACACCTGCTATCTTACATCCTTATTAGAAGATACGTATAGGTAAAAGATCATCCAATAGCATTTGACCATTTTAAAACAATAGACTAAATAAAAATCTTTATGCAATTTCCAACTTTGTATGCGTGTGCCAGGGCACTGTTCTTAATATAGCCAGAAGGACCTTAATACCATCAAAATAACCCTGAGACTAACCCTAGTCCAGCCCTCAAGTCCAACCCTAAGACTTATCCCTAGACCAGCCCCTCACCCTTAAATACAGTCTTCACGTTAGCAATCACAAAAAGTCCTAGATGTCAAAAGGTCCTTAATAGTACCATAAGGTTTGAAAATAATCCCCAAAAGAAATCATAAAAACAAGGGTAATAAATACGGTCCTCGCGTAAGCTAATAAAACAAAAAGGTCCTTAATACTACCAATAATAATTAGGGTTAAAAATTGCTGTCAAAAGGTCCTTAATTAGGGATAAAAATTCCATCAAGGGTTGAAAATACAGGTCCTATACGTGCGCAAGTAAAAAATCATTAGGGTTGAAAAAGGGCCTTCGAAAAGAAAGGGTTGAAAATACGGTCTCACACGTGGGCGTGTAAAAAATAATTAGGGGTTGAAAACACGGTCTCACACGTGGATGTGTAAAATTAGGGTGAAAAACACGTCGCAAGTAAAAATAAGGGTGGAAAATGCGGTCCCCACGTGGGCATATAAAAACGTGAAAGGGGCGGAGCTTGTGACGTAAAAAGAGGGTGGGGATAGTGCAGGTCTACTACTATTAACTCATGTACATTAGCGCGGTAGCTCTTAGTAATATTGGAAGAATTGAAATACCAAATGAACTGCTACATTACACAGCTGTGTAATTTTTAATAATGGGGTAGTTACGTTTAGTCTACCTCGGCCAATATTGACAACAATTAGCTTAGCGGTGAAATGCCAAAGTTGAGAGCTTTTCAATAAAACTTGAGATACTTCTCTAAGTAATTCTGATAAAAGCTTAAATTCTTTTTTGGTAGAAAAGAAGTGTAACAAGAAGGAAATTTTCCAGTCGAATTTCAACGATTTCCAAAATCATCCTGTAAATTGTAAAGGTAAGACCATTGTATATTATCTTATCTTTAATAAACCTACATAACTGGAAATTTGACGCAATTAGTTGTAGGTCATTGATACGGTTGTTAGACGGAATACTTTTACCAGTATAAATGTAAGGCATAGTTTCTACTTCAGAACTTTGTTTACCCATAAACGCTCGCAGAGAAACTGTAGCTTCTGTCACCTTCTACTACATATCTTTTATATAAAATTAACTGCATAAATGGCAAGAATAGCTTTTTCATTTACTACCGATAATGATTAATTCAATAGTTTTAAAATAAATTTAAATAGGTAACGGGAATGCTTAAACTACTTAGACCGTAGAACTATTCTGTTCAAAATGTTTATAAACCTTTTATCAAATAGTTTAAACACATACTAAAGTGGGAGATCTCGCTGCCGTAAATTAAGAAATTTAAATCGATTAAATTGTTTAAAATATTTAATTAGGCTTTCAGACAAGTATCTAGATGTTAAGTGTAAAAGGAATAGTTTCTTTATATCAAACAATTCCTTTTGGTATAATAAACATTTACTATATACTCATATTCACACGAAAACTCACTAATTATTTTTAATCAAGACAGACTATAATGCACACTTGCATGCGTGAGCGTGTGGTTGGCGTAGAAACACAAAATTGTTTTAAAAAAGGGTACCACTTGCTTTGTACCTGTAACGCCCTTAAACCAAGAAAAATACCAAGATACATTAAAAATTACAGGTACAATTAAATTACAGTAGACTAAGTTTATACACAAAGCAGGACGTATAAAATACATGTCAAAAATACCATTACCTTAGCATGGACCACCCTGTATAAAGGGTTACATTTACAGAAGCAAAATTAAAGTGCTAATAACGGAAAACTTTAGAGGTATATGCATAGAACGTAACTGCTGTTTGCAATACTGTTAGCGTTCTTAATAATAGTTAACACGACAGAACGGAAACAGATTAGAAAATTCTAAAGCGGAACGTGAGTAGCATATTTATTAATTTTGCTAATTCCAAAGTAACAAATAAAATTTTAGTTGCATAACATAATTAGTTGAATCGACTAATCATGCCTACCGTTTAAGGTTATATTGAATACCTACAGGTAACTGAAGCAGTTCCACACCTTTGTTTATAATTCCTCGGACGAAAACTGAGTAACACAAACTGTAAATATAGTGGTCGTAGGTGACTGTTCACTTGCTCCAGGGCTCCGTCAAAAATAAGCAAAAACAGAACTCACCAGCAAGTTTGTTGTGTTGGGAATACCCAAGCGTCTTACATGCTTTAACCTCGCTATTTTCGAGCCGAATACATATATAGGTATAGAGAGTTATGCAATCGACTCTTCACTAACACTAAACCGACTTATTAGCTCATTTTACAGCTTTGTGCGCGTGTGCGCGTGTGCGCGTGTGCGCGTGTGCACGTGTGCACGTGTGCGCGTGTGCACGTGTGCGCGTGTGCACGTGTGCGCGTGTCGCGTGTGCGTGAGTGCGTGAGTGCGTGCGTGCGTGCGTGTGCGTGTGTCTGTGTGTCTGTGTGCCTGTTTGTCTGTGTGTCTGTGTGTCTGTGTGCCTGTGTATCTGCGTGTCTGCGTGTCTGTGTATCTATCGTCTGTGTGTCTGTGTATCTGAGTGTCTGTGCCTCTGTATGTCTGTATCTCTGTGTGCATGTGTGTCTGCGTGCCTGTGTATGCGTTTCTATGTGTCCGTGCGTCTGTGTATCTTTGTGTCTGTGTGCCCGTGTGTCTGTGTGTCTGTCTGTGTCTGTCTGTGTCTGTCTGTGTCTGTCTGTGTCTGTCTGTGTCTGTCTGTGTCTGTGTGTCTGTGTGTCTGTGTGTCTGTGTGTCTGTGTGTCTGTGTGTCTGTGTGTCTGTGTGTCTGTGTGTCTGTGTGTCTGTGTGTCTGTGTGTCTGTGTGTCTGTGTGTCTGTGTGTCTGTGTGTCTTGTGTCCGTGTGTCTATGTGTCTGTGTATCTGTGTGCATGTGTGTCAGTGTGTCTGTGTGTCTGTGTGTCTGTGTGTCTGTGTGTCTGCGTACTGTGTGTGTGCTGTGTGTCTGTGTGTGTGTGTGTGTGTGTGTGTGTGTGTGTGTGTGTGTGTGTGTGTGTGTGTGTGTGTGTGTGTGTGTGTGTGTGTGTGTGTGTCGTGTCGTGCGTCTGAACGTCTGTGTGTCTGTATGTCAGTGTGTCTGTGTGTCTGTTTGTCTCTGTGTCTGTGTGTTTGTGTGTCTGTGTGTGTCTGCCTGTCTGTCTGTGTATCTCTTGCTTTTGTGTCTGCGTGTTTGTGTGTCTGTGTGTCTGTGTGCTCGTGTGTCTATGTGTCTGATTGTCTGCGAGTCTATGTGACTGTGTGTATGTATCTCTGTGTGTCTGTGTGTCTGTGAGTCTATGTGTGTCTGTGGGTCACGGACACGGACACGAGACACGGACACGGACACGGACACGGACACGGACACGGACACGGACACGGACACGGACACGGACACCGACACGGACACGGACACAGACACAGACACAGACACAGACACAGACACAGACACAGACACAGACACAGACACAGACACAGACACAAACTCAGACACTGACACAGACACAGAAACAGAGACAGACACAGGTAAAGACACAAACACAACAGACACAGACACAGGTAAAGCAGACACAGACAGAGGCACAGACAAAGACACAGACACATACACAGAAACAGACACAGACACAGATATAGGCACAGATACAGACACAGACGCAGAGACAGACACAGACACACACACACACACAGACACAGGCACAAACGCAGACACAGACACAGACACAGACACAGACACAGACACAGACACAGACACAGACAACAGACACAGACACAGACACAGACACAGATCTGATCTTGACGAATCTTGGCCAAAAGTTGTAAAATGGGTTAATACTTTAACGATAGTGAAAAAAAAAGTCGATTGCATAACCTTCTATACCAACATATGTATATGTAGGTTGGAAGGTAAAAATTAAAATTAAAATTATTTCATATCTTATGAAAGTTAGCATGTGGATATCTATTAACCTCTGTCTGTCATGAAGCTTTAAACGTCTGTTTAACATAGGTTATTGTTCCCTATTTTCGTAATGAACTTCTTATAAAGGAGGTTGCATAATTATCCTTAAAAAATGTTATTAAAATTATTTCATTTATTTTAATTTCCATTCTGTAGGTTGGAAGGTCGTGTATTTTTTTATATTAACATGTATAGAAACTTTCAGGAGTCAGAGCAGTTGCGTCACTAATATTAATACAGTCGGAGGACGCCGATGTTGTCAGATTGAGAAAATCTCAGCTTCAGGGGTTATGTTTATTTTATCACAATACTAAAATTTAAGTTATGTTATGTTAAATGTTAAATGTCCGAAATGCTTGACAACGCCGGACAGATTTTCCAACCTAAATTAGTTCTATCTGCATCCTCTCGTGCACAATAGGCGGGTTCAAAGGTGGTAAACAAACAAAGTTAGTTATCCTGTATTATAAGTGTTTTGTAACTGTGGTTTCCTGTTAGTTGAGTTTATCGGCCTATTTCCACAGTTTTTGCTTTTTGAGCGCGACGTTTCGGAAACGTACTCTGCTTCCGTCATCAGGCTTAGTCCTGAGAAGGACTGTTTTCGCACTTGAGTCGAATTCATATGTTATAATTTTTCCCAAGCACCTGACTACTCTTAGATTCGAACCTGGTTCCTTTCACTTACTAGTCTGACACCTTTGCCATTGAGCCACGGGTAATCTAATATATATATATATATATATATATATATATATATATATATATATATATATATATATATATATATATATTTCAGAACTATCTGTATGTTATCCCATTGGATGTGGTGGTCTTCGCTCCAGACCTGTTCGGCGATTTTTGATCTTTCTATTTCGCCCTTGCGGACGTTGTTCTTGTGTTCCTGTGTTCTCACTTTGAGTAGTCTACTGCTCTCTCCTATGTATGCTCTGCCACATTCGCATGGTAGGTGATATACACAATTCTTGGAATTCTGATCTTCATTGTATGGTTTGGTTTTGGTTAGTATTCCCTGAGCGTTCTGGTAGATTTAAAGGCAGTGCGTATCTTGTATTTGCTTCCTATCCTTCGTATTTTGTCTGAGGTACCTTGTATATATGGTATTATCGCTGTATATTTAGGTTCTTCTTTTCGGTTACCCTTTCCTGTTTAGGTTAGCTGTTAGATCAGGGTAGCCATTTTATTTGAGTGTCCTAGCGATAATTTCTTTTCTTTGTTCAGGTCCTCTTGTTTTGAGCATATCGTTTTGCTCTATCTTACAAGCATTTTGCCACACCTAACTTCACGTTTTACGGTGATTGGGTTGTAGTGTAGGTACCTCCCGTGTGGGTGGGTTTCTTGTATACACTTGTCGTAAAAGTGTTGTCATTCCTGTGTACAAGTACATCCAGGAATGGCAGTTTTGTTCCGACTACAATTCCATTCCTGGTACACTCCAATCACCATAAAACGTGAAGTTGGTGTGCAAAATGACAAATATGCTAACAGACTGAAGAAAAAATGTGATACTCAAAAATGACTGAACTGAAAAAGAAATAAGATATATATATATATATATATATATATATATATATATATATAAATAGGCACTGACACATACAAGATACGCACTATCGACCAGAACGCTCAGAATACTAAACAAACCAACATGAAGATCAGATCAATGATACATGCGAATGCAGGAGATCAATGCACAACAATTCAGGGCGAAAAAGATCAATAATCGCAACATGTCTAAGAGACCACCATCAATGATATGATAGTAAAGAACGAGAACACAACTCGTAGAAAACTCAAAGAAGCCACATACATTGCACTGGTAGAAAATCCAATAAGCCAAGCTAATGTAGAAATGAAACCCATATGGATTCCAATAATGCGCGAAGAGCTTAAGCGCAATACACCTGCGCAAGAAGTTACTGCGCAACATGCGCAATAAACTTCTGCGCAACCACGAAAAGGTTTAATATATATAAGTCCTAAAATATATATATTGGATTACTCCGTGGCTCAGTGGCAAAGGTGTCAGACTAGTAAGTGAAAGGTACCAGGTTCGAATCTAATAGTCAAGTGCATGGGAAAAATTATATATAACATATGAATTCGACTCAAGTGCGAAAACAGTCCTTCTCAGGACTAAACCTGATGACGGAAGCAGAGTCCGCTTCCGAAACGTCGCGTTCAAAAAGCAAAAACTGTGGAAATAGGCCGATAAACTCCAGTAAAGTTAGTTATGACGAAACTACTCTGACTCGTGAAAATTGATATATTTATGTATATTAATCTCTATCTGAGATGAAGTTTTAAACGTCATTCTGACATAGTTATTTTTTGTTTTTACAGTGTTGCCTGTTTTCATTATGAACGTATAAAGAGGAAGTTGCGTAGTTCCCCTAAAAATATAATTAAAATTAATTTCATTTCTTTTAATTTTTAAAGTTCGCATTTAGATATCTATTAACCTCTGTCAGACATGAAGTTTTAAACCTCTGCTTCACATAGACTATTATTTTTGCGTTTACAATGTTGTATTTAACTTATTATAAAAGAGGTTGCATAATTATTCTAAAAAAATTATTATTAAAATTATTTCATTTTGTATCACAAACTCACCATTAAAGAAAATTGCTGAAAAAAAATTTTTTTCGATGGAGTGGTTATAAATAGACGAATAGGGTGAGAATTAAGAATCTAACTGCGTTAGGTAAGCGCTAGAGAATAAATAAATACAAATTATTTAATATTATCAAATTATCCTGCCTATGCAAAGGGTCTACCTAAAATCGTTTCCAAGTTAATTTCAAAACAGTCACTACGTCAGAAAACAGTTTTCAAGCTGTTTTAGGCAATCCAAGGGATCAAGTGGATCAAGGAAATTAATTATAAAAATATGTATATTGATCACACTAAAGGACCTGTCAAAATTTCGCTTAAATAAAATTGAGCTCATGTCAAACACAAACGTTTGATAACAATAGTGCAAAGTATGTTAATAATCAGTATGAACTTGATTTGTATGAAAGTTCAGAGAACATGAATAATGATGATCAAGGGCCTTTGGGCTACTCATTAAGCCTCAAAACTTTATCCCCAGATAAGCAATGAGTCGCTACACGCTATTGGTATGTATTAGAGATTTTTCTTTAGTTCGTCCCCGTCGACCAATGATGGTAATAACGTAGCTATTGAAACGCTTTCGGTGTTATTAAATTTAACTATGCGGTATGTGGGTGTATTTTATTTATTACAGGCACTGCTACAGATTCAGTGTTCCGGATTTTCGAACAAGAAATTTGTTCCATTTGATTGTTATCATTATTGTTCGTATCGCTTAATACTAATAATAATAATTAATGTTGTGACGTTTTACATTTGCACGAGTTTTAAAGTAAAAATTGTGTAACCTAACTTGATCCTTGGATGAATAGTCGAAAAATTCTCACCATTAGTATAGTGCCTAGTAAGTTTTATTCTATATTCAGATTTACTTTTTTGAATTTAACTTATTGCTGACAAAGCATAAGTTCAGCAAATATTTTTTCTTTGGAATTGTTTTAACAACACAATAGATGTCGTTTTTTTATGATAATTAACAAAACGATATCAATCTTCTTACAGTGATTTGTAAATTTGTGCTAGTCTTTTAATATTACCCAAATTGTAAATAGCAGGAAAGACATCACCATAAATTCCCATTTCACTTTCAAAGCAATTCATGGCGGTAACAAAATGAACTGAATCCTTATCTTCGGGAAAAATTTTAGCCATTATAGAAAATTGCTGATCTTCCTCACTGAAAATATTTAAAAATTCTGGAAAACTATAAAATTTTGTATTTAAATTTTACGTACCTGTCGTCAGTGCGATAGCTAATAGTAATATTTACCATTGAACTACAATAATGATCATCTACGTTCTCGATTTTAGCGTCAAACTTTTGAATTTTTATAATTTTTTGAAAAATTGAGTTAATGTATTCTCTAAAAAATTTATACTTAAGAAATTTATTAAAGCCGTCATTGTAAAAACTAAGCGTAACGTAATGAGCGAGCTTTAGAAACAGAATGTAGAACATAATAAATTTGTGCTATTTGAATTTTGCATTACATGCTTACCATACTAATTAAGGTTATTGATAATGATACTGATTAATTAGCTTTAAATGTATAAGTAACAAGCGCATTACTTTCTTTTAATTTATTTAATTAATATATCTTTACAGAGACGTCAAAAGGTGTATCAAACACATTTTTATTTTTTATTTCTCGTATAAATCTCTTACTCCATAACGAGTTGTTCAGTTGTCCTGTGCTAATTATTTCAATTTCTTGATAATTTGGCCTTTTAATTTAGTACATAAAATTGATTTTTACTTTCTAGTGCGTGAAGCACCCACAAGTAATGTATTTTTTTCGTGAAAAAGATCGATGTAAAGCTTTCAAGGGATTAATACGTTTTAGTAGATTTAACACTATCTAAACCAAGTTCCACTTGTGCATGTGCATGTATGTGTACGTGTGAGTGTGCGTGTGCGTGCGTGTGTGCGTGTGAGTGTGCGTGCGCGTGCGTCGGCGTGTGCGTCGGCGTGTGCATGTGCGGATGCGTGTGCGTGTGGGTGTGCGTGTGTATGTGCGTGTGCGTGTTCGGTCACGCGCGCGTGTGCAGTGCGTGTGCGTATGCGTGTGCGTGTGCGTGTGCATGTGCGTGTGCGTGCGCTAGTGGGTGTTCGTGTGCGTGTGCGTGTGCGTCTGCGTGTGCATGTGTACGGGTGTCGCTGTATTCACGTTTGCTTAAAAATACGTAAACGATTTTATTGAATTCATATTTAGGGTTCTTTTGAAAACATCTTACTCCTAATGTGCATTGAATCGTTTGGTAACCGCTCACTTTATCGGAAAAAAACGAAAACAATATTATTAAAAATAGTTAAATATTTATTACCTAAGTTCCCTTAAAGAAAGTTTTTTTCTGGAGTAAACACTGAGCCCCACAAAATAAAATAGTACTGTAAGCTTTTTTGTATATAATTCAATTTTAGATATCACTTGTACAATTTTTAATACGAAAAATAATAAACCTTAAAAATTAATTTAAACATCTTATGTAAGTAGTTATATCAAATTGTAGTAAAAAATTTTGACAAACGAAGATGAAATGTCAGTATTTGATTAATATGTGAAATTGTGTATTTTCTGCTTAATTGTACGATAATACAGATATTACATGTTATATAATGAAGAAAATGCTCACTAAATGCATAAATTTAGCTCAGTGTTGCGTATTGATTTTTTGCAGTATATGTGTTTAAGGGTTTACATCTGTTTTGTACATTTAAAGTAAGAGGAAATGTGAGTGAGTTGGAACTATCCGAATCGCGATTGATTAACAGTTGCCCATGTTTGCTAATATAACACGACTTGGCTACATTGCCATTCTTAAATGTCCAGGTATTAGGTGTAATTACATAAACTTACGTACACATCTTTATCTTGAAATGCTAAGAGCTGAGCATTGAGTTGCTGTGTCTTTTATAATTCCATATTACTCTTCCGTTTTCTTAAACTAATTTGTATTTCCTACTGAATATACATCTGTACTTGTCAAATGAATTGAATTTTCGCTTTTATTAGTTATCTAGTTTAGTTTCTAATAGTGAAAACAATCGATTTGTAGAACTAATCTTCCCAATCTACTTTCAGGCTATATGGAACTGCCATTAAACTCATCCTGTGTATTTTGGCCTCTGTGGTGCAAAATAGCAACAATATCACACCTGCCATAGACCACGATAAGTTATCCTTTTTTATTCTGTTACCGAACACCTTCGGCATAGCTTCAAGTATACCTTGCCGAAGTATCCTGATCTCCTCTGTCATAAGGTTTAGCGCTCAGAGCGAATTTGGAGCAGGATATCTACTCTTTTTCCCTTTACAACTTGCTTATAGCTGGTTGAAGGATTAATTGAATTCTATGGAACTGTGGGGTCATTCAAACTTACCAACACCTGTCGCTGTTTCTTTATTTTTAGCAGCCACAAGCGTGGTTTCGTAAGATTGGGTCATTTTCTTTCCTACTAGTAAAAGTTAGTTCATTTAGATTGCAGTCACTATCACCTGCTTAGCGATAGTTGAATCCGTTCGATACCGTAGTTCTCTGGTTTCTCGTTTAGTACGGTTTGGGGTTCTCTTCTTTGTACTACCGCCCACTCAGATCTTCAGCACAAGCTTTCCGTCTTGCGGTTGAGGTTTTTTAATGAAATTAACGCCTCTCGGTTTTGGCGTTTAAACCATAACACCCCACATCCCAAAGCCCACGAGACATGACCTCAGTTGACTTAGGCGTGCATGGTTCATCGCCATGTAGCTGGTATGCAGTATTTTATGGTACTTTCAGCTACTGCTTTACTAACTGCGAGGTCCTTATTCTTTGCATTGACCTGGACGTCATTCTTTCCTTCGTTTCCATATCCACCGCCTGGCGACGCGCCCGGAAGAAGCCACACTCCGAAATACTTAATATAGTGTACCGGGACGGGATACTTTAAAAGTATTTATCCGGACGATGTAAAAACTTGTTTCTGCATTAGTGCACATATTTCCATTCCTATATCAAAGAAAGACTACATTCGTTCCTGCAGTTTTGCATAACGAGGATTCGCACAATATACCGCTCGTGGCGAAAAAAATTCAAATGGCGAAGTTAGTAAGATCCAGTGATTTAAAAAATGCTTTTCTCTGTATGTATATTGCACACTAAATTTATCTTTGCCTTTTTACAACAAGCTGCTCGACGGAACGATCATTTTCGGCAACGAAGCGGATAAAGTTTGATATCGACAATGTATAATAGAAATTACGAAAAAGCTAACGTCCTATATTTTTCATCAGCATGGGATAGCCTATTTGCCACTATATCAATGTTAATAAGCATTCCCTATATCCAAACCCACTAGTTTTTTATTTAAATTCGTCTTTATCCGAAACTACCTGTTATTAAAGTGAAGACCTGCATATTTTATTCCTATTGAGCGCGGAATAAAGTACAACATATTTTATATATTTTTTATTCTGATATGTTACAAAGTTTCATAGATATTCATCAAAACCTGGTATAAGACATACTAAACTTATGATTTTAATATGAATAATACCGTTTACAACAAATTTTAATATCTAATGTTTTTTTATAATCGGACTAGTAACTTTTTAATGCGCTCTTCGACTATGTTAAAATACGTTAGACATGAAGCGTAAAGTAAGGTGAGTAAAAAAAAACTACCGTTGCCATACTTTTTGGGAAAAATAAAATAAGGTACCTATTAGCTGGCCATGGAAAAAATGTGTGATAACTGTCAAATAAATAAGCATTGACGTTTCATTAAGGTATGAACTACAAGTTTTGTACAATGCTAGTTACGTGTTGCTAAATATTATTATTTATTTGCGTTACAACTATCTCTTAAGCGGTAATTATTCATTTAAGTGGTTTTTGCTGATAAAAGTGCTTGTTGTGATGGAGTACCCGAAAGATGAGCTCATAGATATGATTTTTGTGCTAGAGGAATGCCATAGAGAGTCTTTTTTTGCAAGTCGAGATTGTGCAGAGCGTTATCCCGAACGTAGACATCCAGACAAGCAAAGCTTGGAATATTTATTACAAAGATTTATACAAACGGGACATGTAGACTATACAAAATCAGTTAAGACTGGACCAGTTCAAAGCGAAGAAAATGAATTGTCTGTTATGTTATCTGTTACCGAAAATCTTTCAGTTACATAAAAAGCAATAAGTTCTGCTGTAAGTATTAGTGAATGAAGCATTCAAAGGGTTTTGAAGGATAACCGTTTTCATGTGTGTCATACCCAGTTTTATCAACAACTATTTGATATGGATTTAGCGCGACGTGTCGTATTTTGCAATTGGGCCCAACATAAAATTGATGTAACTTACTTCCACAAAAACGGATTTGTGATTCGCTTCCCTTACTATTTAGATCAGAATTCGAGGATTTTCAGGCAGGTTGACTGATAGTACAAATAGTCAATAAATTTTTGGGCCGGAATTATTGGTAAACATGTTATTGGACCTTATTTTTTAACGGGCATTTGAATGGACCTATGTATCTAGGTTTTTTGCAAAGTCATTTGCAAAATCTATGTGCAAGTTTGCCAATAACTGTGGGGAATAAAATGTGGCTGCAACACGATGGAGCCTCCACCGATTATTCCGTTCACGTCAGGGACCATCTTAATGCATTATTTCTAAGTCATTGGATTGGCAGAGGAGGGCCGTGCAACTGGCCAGGCCACCCCGATCCCCCGATGCAACTAAACTGGATTTCTTTTTGTGGGGATATGTTAAAGAAATCGTTTACCAAGAGCCGCCAACTACACAAGAAAATAATCAACAAAGAATAAGGAACGCGTTTGAGAGTACCACGCCGACATGTTAAGAGTAACAAAGTGTTCAGTTGTGCGTGAAAACGGAGGACATATCGAACATAGACTTTAATTAAAAAATTTTGAAATGCTAAATTGGCGTCAAAAACTAATATAAGGTGGTCCAGAATTACATACGATCCCACGATAAGTACACGTAAGTTACGATTAAGAATGAACATTTCCCATCAAAGTGTTTTAAGACTTACAGTTGCACTCATATCACTATCGGCAAGTACAGTAATTGCTATCTAACGACATGTTACTCAGATTGGATTTTTGTGAAGTAGTGCAAGACAAATTGCAAAATGACAACAACTTTTAAACAGCATTCTTTTTACGGAAATACCAGTGCTACCATAGAAACTCATTTCCAACATACTTTTACATTTTCCTATAATTTAAATGGAAACAGGTATTACGATTGTCTAGATAATACTTTGTATGATATTGTTGTAGAAGACATTTCACTGTACATATAAAGAAAAATGTTTTTATGCACGATGGCGCTACACCACACAATACTAGAATTTGTAGAAGGTGGTTGCATGATCACTTTCTTAATAAATGGATTGGTTGACGTGCAGATGAACCAATTAAATGGCCTCTTTGGAGTTGTGATCTGAATCCACTAGATTTTACTGTATGGAGTTACTTGAAATCAAAATCGAGCAAGAATTTACAAACTTTCAGAACACTGTAGTGGTATTAAATGGAATAATACGTTCACTAACAAAAGAATTAGATTGTGTGGACAACAAAATGGAGGACATTTTGAACACTGTCTATAAAACATTATTCTGGTGACTAATTAAAATTTAAATTATTATTGTATGATACTTTTGAAAGCTTTTCTTGAAGTTTAATTAAAATATCGTTGATAAAAGAAGCGTCTATTCCTAAGCCTACTTAACTTATTAAAGGGCTTGGGTACGATTACATAACAATGCACTTTAACTTTAAATTACTCGGAAATGGTAATAATTATCGAAGTATAACAAGTGCACCTTTTTTGCGTAGAATAGTTTGGAGAATCATTTTTAAATAATTTTGTTTAAATAATTGCAAGAAATGACGTAATAACTCATACGTACCACCCAAAACTATCCTTTAATCGTAAGGGATGAAATAACCGTTAAAATAAATTTAATTATTCTGTCATACACTCCCCCAAAAATATGAACCCGTTATTCAAAAACGTCTGGAGGATATTATACAAAATTGGCTTCCATTTCACCCACTTACAGGGTTGTATCACCCTTATTATTAAGTTATGGGACAAAGTGTGTATAAAGAGGTACCCTTATTTTTAACATACTATCAGCTCTAGCGATTACGGTATATAATTCTGGACCACCTTGTATATATATATATATATATATATATATATATATATATTATATATATATATATAAACGTCATATTTTACATTTTTCCTATAGTAATAACAATAAGTTTACAAATTTAAGTTAACACCGAACATAATGAAAACGAACTGAAACCAAAGTGAAAAACATAAAAGACTTAATACGAAGTGTTTCCCCACGTGCACGAATAACAGCTGCAATTCCTCTGGACATGCTCTCAATTAAGTTTTGAGCGTAAGCGATTATCTCGCTCACTAGTACATTTTTTTCGACCACAGTGATTTCTTCTTGTGAATACACCAAATTCACGAAACCGTTTTACAGCTCTTTGAACTTTACATCTCGCTGCATCGGTTACAGAAAGATCCATATTTTAAATTACTATTCGATAAGAAACACGTTCAAAAATTAAATTGACAAGTTTTAGAATTCACAACTGACAGTGACTCCATAGCACTATGCAATCCAATTAAATTCGTAAACTTATTGTTATTGCCATAGGAAAAATTGAAAAATTTAACGTTTTCCTTACAAAAATGAAGCTGTTGTAATAAATAAAAATTAAATTATAAAGAAACGATGTGTCTTGATAACAAAACAAGAAATTATAAGGTGGAACAACTCAGACACTTCACATGTGGTTTTAAAGTTAGAGTAAAAACACACTTTGTGTCACCCTGTATAAAATTACGTACGTCCAATTTTCCTAAAATTTAAAACGTGCTAGGTTTCATATAAATTTACCTACAATATGAAAAAAATCAAATCGAGTTTAAAATAACAGTTATTAATGAGTAAACTTCATAAATTTTTGAGTGGATCGATTATTTTGCCGGTGAGTATATATATATATATATATATATATATATATATATATATATATATATATATATATATACATATATGTTAACGATGTCTAATAACATCTTTTGATGAATATCTCTGAAACTTTGAAATCTATCAATAATTAACAGTATAAAAGATGTTACGTACTTTATTCCGCGCCCAATAGGAATAAAATGTATATGTGTTCCCTTTAAAAGATATAACTTTTACCCCTAGTTTTGATTAATATCGGGCGGGCAGTTTAGGATAAAGACGAATTTAACTAAACGAGTGGGTTTGGATAAAGGGAATGCTTAATAACATTGATATAGTGGCAAATAAGCTCTCCCATGCCGATGAAAAATATATGGCTTCCATTTAAAAATTTCAAGAAAATCTACGATTCTCGTTTTGGACTATAATATTTCGTGTAGCCATCGGTATAAAAATAAAATAGACCATATACATAAAATATCTTACCGCAAATAATAATTCGTTTCGTTTGTTCTTGAAAGATATAGAGTGATCAATACATGTCCATTCAGACAAAGAGATTGTCATATCTTTGAAAGCACTCGGTATAAGATGCTGAGATTTTGTTGAGGTAATGCACGTAGCAAAAAGGATTCAAATCTGGAATGGACTTATGGGCCACCCTGTATGTGTGAAATATTATTTGAAATGTGCTGTCTAGCACGCATTTTATTGCTCCATTTAACATTTTTTCTAATATAAATCATTTAGATGTAGTGGATGGCGGGAGCTAAGATGCAGCACCCTGTATATTTATCCATTTAAAAATAAACATGTTTGATTAATCAAAAAAAGATTAAGTGGGCCATTTTCAGTATCACAATTAAACACGCGTAACATATATTGTAAACTAACAATAAATCAATCTTCCTGTCTTTTGTTCGACAATGTAGATTGTAACCATAATGAGTTAGATATCAACATTTTCACTGTATACTATCAGCCACAACACATTTCATTACAAATTTATTTTACCAATTTCCACCCTTTTGTTTCCTTGATTACGTCAGGCGGAATAAGCACCTTTATACGTAAATATAAATAGTTGCATTGGCGTTAGTGTACTAAACTACTTCAGCTCTGGAATTATTCATAGTTTATTTCCTTTAAAATTTTTGGCATTGGTGAAATAGAATACACAACAAACTAGACTAAACGCCAAATACGAAGACACCAACTTGCACGAAAAAATCACGTGACCGTGTAATATTCAACCGCAAAATATTAGTTCTTTTAAGAAAAGTAAAATTTACGTTTTGTACATTTTTTAGTTAATGACCTCTTAAGTATGATTTATACTTTATAATTAGGACAATTTAAACAAAAAAAAAACATTTATTTAATTCTGAAAAGTGAAAACTTGTTCATAAATTTACTCGGAAATGTTGTAATTCGCATTTTAATTATTAACCACAGTTCTAAGGGTAAATAATTCGTGCCTAAACAGTTTTATACTGCGATGGTTATAAATGGGCGTAATAGAGAGGGTAGAGTTTTATCGAATTCAAATATTACATAGTATGTAAGTTCAAATAAATTTGAAGAAGTTATACAATTTGTTATGAGGAAAATATAGTATAGGAATATAAACAGATGGTTTTATACAACAAAACAGGTTTTATGGGGTTTGCACAATGATGTTGCATTCATAAAAGCATTGAGCTATGGCAGTAGCACGTTAAAAAGTCAACACGATACCTATTAGTGTGTTAAAGATCAATAAGAAATTTCACATATAAATCAATATAATTAAGCAATTAAACACATAACAGATATTGATTACATGCAGTACAATAATCCTAATGTGTAGAACATGTATAATAATTGGTACAATGCATAAAAACTCTGCAAACTATAAAAAGGTTATGGTACGAAGACGTTATGTTGGTAGATCATAGACTAAGTGTTTAAAAAGTACTTAAGAAGTTAAAGTGCCTTAGAAACATATCTATAAGAACATGAACAACACATGTGCAATGTGAAATTAACAATATAAATACAATAAAATATTACACAATTACACTACACTTATTTCTTCGTTATCATAGTCTGATATAAAATCAGATTCATCCGACGAGTCTCCACTCCTACGTATAATCAGTTCCTCACAAACGACATCCATAATATGCTCTTTATTAATGTATTCCTCTTCAATTTCTTTAACATGACGGCACATTTCTTGGCAGTGGCTCTCCAAATCCATCGAACACTTTTCACGAGTTAGTTTTGAAAACACCGGCTAATTTAAAAGTTGTGTTTCTCGATGCCACGCAAGCTTTTACAATGGCCCATATTTTTTCTATTGGATTTAGCTCCGGGTGGTATGGAGGTAGTCGACATACAGAATGACCATGTTTCGCAAATATAGCATCAATTGAATATTCCGTGTAGCTCGGTTTGTTGCATTTTATTAAATCATACAGCTCCACTTTTGTTTGGGATTCATCATGTACGATCCCTCGTTCTTCTAACCAAGTTATCATTTCCATTTTTTACTACTAAAAGTTGGATGTTTAACTGCTAACGTGTTGTGATAATTTGCATTATCCATAACAATAACTGACTTTTCGAGTAAATTCGGTAATAACTGGTGCTCAATCCATCGTTTATAATTAATAAATCATATCGTCGCGATAATCACCTGTTTTGAGCCCTATTTAAAAACTAAGAGGGCATTATTGATAAATCCCATATCACCACCAGCATGTACTATTATAAGACGTTGACCTTTACCGATTGGACATTTTAAACCTTCGTTGGAATCATCTACCCAGGAATGTGGCTTTGTATGCGATGCATGTATATATGTTCCATCTGTATACACAATGGGTCGCCCTGCTCTTCGATACTGTGATATTGCTCGTATATAAGCATAACGGAAATATCGTATATCGTATCGTTCCATTAAACATTTACGATTGTCAACGGTTTTCCTCCATTTAAAACCTATTTTATTTAATAATCTTCTTAAAGACGTTTCCTTCCCAGAGAAACCAATGGATTCGTCATCTTTAATAATATTATAGATAACATTGAGGGGTGGTCGTCGTTTCTCCGTGACATGTAAATTGTGTACAATGCGTCGAATGACTTGTTTCCTACAATTATCGACAGATGATCTTGGTGCGGTTTCATTCTTTTATTAGAAGTCTTGAACGATTCTATTTCACCACGTTGAATTGCACTCCCTTCTCTAATAATTCTAACGACGGTACTTTTAGATACTCCAGTTGCTTTCACAACGATATCAAGAACGTTAACTGTAAAGAAGTGTAATCGTGAAAAAACTGACAGATGTTAATCGTATAATAATGACATACCTTCACTCATATTTTTATGAAACTGATAAACATTCCAAATAATTTCGTGGGTATCTTGCGATAAGACACGCCGCTTCTTTGCTGGAATGTTTGATGTACTATCACACGATGTACTCGCATCACCCATTATAAACAACGAACTAAATCAATATATTATTTTAATACATATTACTGTGGATTACAAATACAACTTACTTGTAAATAAAATGTGCTGAAACGAAAGGATTTTTGAAAAAAAACTGTCTACAATTGATAAAAACGTGTACGAAAAATGAGGTTAGAAAACAATAAACAACACTACATTTTGTGGACGGAACATAATATCTACTTCTCACTCATATCATTATTCCATTTCTTTTTAATGCAATATTCGGTTTCTGCGCAGTTGTCTTCGTATTTGACGTTTATTCTAAAAGCGCTGATGCCATACTTGCGTTTTTTGAGAATGCTAGTATCAATGATACATTTAATTGCTATTGTCAACGAGAACTGAAAATCAGTGTTTTTGCAAGTCAGGCACAATATTCATGTATTCCACTGAAGAAAAAATGCAGATTATTAAGTGATATTATTTATGAAGCACTGCACAAGAAATAATGGGCAGGTTTGGTTTTTCCCTTGAAAACAGGCCAATTCTATCAGAAAGTACGATTATGCGTACTGTTTGTAAATTTGAAAGATGTGGATATTTAAATAATTGTAGAAAATACAGTAGCATTCATGGTAATGATGGTGAGTATCCTGGTCGTAACTTAAACGAAGAGCGCGAACTCGAAAAAATTGCAGTGTGTAGTAGCAGAAACTATAATTTCCCGTGCAATAGTACAGAAATTGCTGAAGAAATGAATATTGAACCAAGAACAGTTCGCAATGTCTTGAAAAGGAATAAATACCGTTGCTATAAGTTGCAAACTACACAAGAAATTTTTCCAGAAGATCGTCAAAAGCGTACGGAATTTTGTGAAGATATGATAAATCGGGCTAATGAAAACGAAAGATTTATTGAAAATATTTTGTTTACCGACGAGTGTTCTTTTAACTTACATGGCCATCACAATCCATCTGTCGCTGCTGATTACTCTCGGGAAAACAAACACATTAGTATTCCTTACCGGACACAATACCCACAAAAAGTTAATGTGTGGGCAGGGATTTTAGGTAATTACATAATTGGCCCATTTTTTATCAACGGAAACTTGAATGCGGACAAATATTTAGAACTGTTGAGAAACCAGATAGTTCCAGCTGTTCAACGCCTCAATATAAATTTTGATGACATTTGGTATCAAGAAGATGGCTGTCCTGCTCATACTGAAATAAGAGTTCAACAGTTTTTGGAAACTACGTTCACTTACCGTATTATTAGTCGAAAAGGTACTATTAAATATCCTCCTCGCTCACCTAATATCGCGCCGAACGGCTTTTTTGTTTGGGGACAGGCATGAACATGCTAACAATTTGGACGAACTTCGTGTCAAAATTACAGACTCTTTAAACAGCATCACCCAAGAAATGTTAGAAAACACCCGAACAGAATTTTATCACAGATTGGGTTACTGCCTTGCGCAAGGTGGAGGTCTTTTCGAAACTCATATAAAGTAGAGTTTTGAAAAAAGGTATATTCTGTTCATTTTTAAAAATAGTTGGTTTTTCAATAAGAATTATAATGCTAAAGTTAAACCTTAAACTTAAGTAATACTATCAACGTAAATGTTAATGTTCTTGTTTGTAGCTCTCATAAGCTTCTTCTTGGTTCTTTTCACGAGTAGTAATCGAACCATGTCATAAATTCGCAATTACAGTAAACTTCGATGTTTGAGGTGTTATCATTTAATGTTTAAGTGTCAAGTATTTACTTAATAGTTTCAAAGAACACGCGACTTTTCAACATCATCTTAATTGCTTTGGTTTTGTTAGAAATGTTGAAGCCAGATTGAAGGAGATTTAAGTAGTTTATATTTTGTGCCTACATGCAAATATGTGCAAGTGGCAACATCGGTACAGTTATGTCTCTCTCACAATCATATAATGTTTATTGGGTTTCTTTCTAGCTTATTATAAGTCAGACCCGTAATTATGTTTTTCCATACCTGTATATGTCAATACCAAAAAAGTTATTGAATTACAAAATAGTATTGCAAAAATGTGATGCCAATAACAAAACCTATGAGTTAAAAAATTCTGAATTAAGATTTGTTTCGGTTGTAGGTCCGAACACTCGTAGTTACATTCTCAATTTTAATTATGGTTTTATCTATTTTTAAATTGTTTATTTCACGCACACAAGCAGGCATGCATGCCCTTACATAGCCATCGAATATGACATTTTACCCTCATTAGGTGGAAATTATTTTATTGCAAGTTTATTGGTTTTAGTTTTGGTTTAGTTTGGTGTGAGTGCAGACAGAAAAATTTTCATTCCTACTAAAATGGCATGCTCCATATATGAAAGTATTGTGATTGTTCATTAGGTAAATCAACATTGTGATCCAGACAGCATTTAGATGAACGATTTCCAAAATATGTATTTACATTTATTTACCTCGCAACTTCGATCTCTTTTA